>CM076584.1:328453040-328932412 GCA_034641835.2 Pinus albicaulis
AGAGCTGACTCCAAGCAGAAAATTGTCAGCAATGAGACATACGCGGTTTTCTGTGCAGGAACTCGAGTATATACGCGACTGTGTTTCATGAAACCCGCGTATCCACTGCCATATTCTAAAATTATGCAGATTTGTTCTTTTGACTGGCAGAGAACACTCCCAGCTTCTGTCTTAGATACTCGAATGCTTCCCTGGGTAGAGGTTTGGTAAAGATATCAGCAACTTGTTCTTTGGAGGGAACATACTCCAACTTCACCTTTTGCTCAAGCACTTGTTCACGTAAGAAGTGATACTTGATGGGAATGTGCTTGGTCTTCGAATGCATAACAGGATTCTTTGAAATACTGATGGCACTTGTATTGTCACACTTAATGGGGATGGGAGGTGTACATTTGATTTGAAAATCTTGTAAGGTTTGCATCATCCAAAGGAGTTGAGTGCAACAAGATGCGGCAGCCACATATTCTGCTTCTGCTGTAGATAAGGCAATATAATTTTGCTTCTTGCTGAACCAAGATACTAACCAGGGTCCCATATAGAATGCACCACCACTAGCGCTTTTCCTATCATCAACACTTCCAACCCAATCTGCATCAGTGTAAGCATGAAGAGTAAGATCAGCATTCTTTGGATACCATAGACCAAGGTCTTGAGTTCCTTGAAGATATTTGAAAATTCTTTTAACAGCCTAAAGGTGAGACTCTTTTGGATTAGCTTGGAATCGTCCAACAATCCCAACTGCATGCATAATGTCTGGTCTAGTCCCAGTGAGATAAAGTAGACTTCCTATCATTGATCTGTATTCTGGTTGATTCACCGTGGGAGAATCATCATGAGAACTGAGATTGCATCCGGTTATCATTGGTGTACTTACAGGCTTGCATTCTTCCATGCCATACTTCTTCAGAATTTTCTTAAGATATTTGCTTGTGATAGGAATATACCATCTGTAGTTTGATGCACTTGTAAGCCAAGAAAAAATGTTAGTTCTCCAAGTAAGGACATTTCGAATTCTTGCTGCATGACAGAAGCAAATTTTTGACTCAAAGATTCTTTGTTACTCCCAAAAATGATATCATCAACATATACAACCACAATCAATAGTTTACCATTTTCAACTTTTGTGTATAAGTTGCTATCAGCAGATCCCTTTGAAAATCCTTGTTGATGAAGATATTTGTCAAGGCGATAATACCAAGCCCTTGGAGCTTGTTTGAGACCATATAGAGCCTTTTTAAGTCTACAAACAAGATTTGCATCATTTCCCAAAATGAATCCTTCCGGTTGTTCTATATATACTTCTTCTAGATCACCATTAAGAAAAGCAGATTTAACATCCATTTGATAAACTTTGATTTGTTGATAACTTGAAAAAGCAAGAAACATTCTTATGGCTTCAAGTCTAGCTACAGGAGCAAAAGTTTCTTCAAAGTATATACCTTCTTGTTGAGTATACCCTTTGCAGACCAATCTAGCTTTGTTTCTTACAACATCCCCATTCTCATTTAACTTGTTCTTGAAAATACATTTAGTTCCAATGACATTTTTATCATGTGGTCTTGGTACCAATTCCCAAGTATCATTCTTTTCAATTTGATCAAGCTCTTCATTCATGGCTTGTTTCCAACATTCATCTTTGTTAGCTTGATTGACATTTTGTGGTTCAATTGTGGATAGAAGTGCCAAATGATTAGAAGATCCCACAAGAGTTCTCCTTGTTTGTACACCAGATTCCTTGTCACCCAAATTTTGAGATTTAGGATGATTCTTTTGAACAAATCTGGATGGAGCTTTTTCAGATAGATCATCTTCAAGTTCTTCATTGGATCCACTGTATATATCATTTCTATTTGATGTAGAAGGACATAGGTCACCATCATCTTCTTTTGTTGTTTGCTTTTCTTCTTTAGGAGCTGCAGGAGACTCATCAATAACAACATCAATACATTCAACAATCTTTCGAAGCCTTTTATTGTAACATTTGTATGCTTTGCTTAAAGATGAGTAACCAAGAAATATCCCTTCATCTGATCTAGGTTCAAACTTGCCAAGCTTTTCATCATTATTTTTGATAAAGCATTTACTTCCAAAAACACTAAAATGCTTCACAGATGGAGATTTACCATACCATAGTTCATATGGAGTTTTTTCACTATTTACCCGAACATGAGCCTTGTTGAGAATGTTTGCTGCTGTATGTGCTGCTTCACCCCAGAACATGTCAGGAGTTCCAGAATCATCGAGCATAGCTCTAGCCATTTGTTGAATTGTTCTATTCATTCTTTCTGCTACGCCATTTTGTTGAGGAGTACCTGCTACAGAGAATTGTCTTTTTATGCCATGCTGTTCACAAAATTCAAAGAATTCATTTGATGTATATTCTCCTCCTCGATCAAATCTAAGACACTTGATTTTTAGATCTAATTCATTTTCAACTAATGCTTTGAAGATCTGAATTTTTTCAAATGCTTCATCTTTGTGTTTAATGAGCCCGATCCAACACATTCTAGAGTAATCATCAATAAATAAGATATAGTATTCTTCCCCATGTGGTGAATTTTTCCTCATAGGTCCACATATGTCAGTATGAATGAGTTCAAGAGGCTCACTTGATGATCCTTCTTTGGCATTAAATCGTACTCTGGTCCGCTTACCGAATTGACAAGATTTGCATATGATACTTTCTGGTAGATTAATATTGGGAAGACCACGAACAGCTTGAAGTCTGCTTGCTTTGTTGATTTGAGAGAAGCTCAGATGCCCCAGCCTTCTATGCCATAGCCAATTTTCTCAAGACTTGCTCAAGTAACATTGATCTATGCCGTTCAGTACATACAGGTTGCTTGGATTTCTTTTTCCTTTTATAATGATTTTACCTGTATCAAGATCACGAACCACACATTATTTTGAACTAAAGACCACTTATGTTCCTTGATCACACATTTGACTTACACTTAACAGGTTATGCCTTAATCCATCCACATACATGAAATCATTAGCCTTCACCTTTTCTTTTAGAAACACTGACCCTTTTCCTTTAATTACAACAGGAGTATCATTTCCAAATGTAACTTTCTTTTCCTTTTCTAGAGCATTATATGTAAGGAGTTTTCTTTTGTCACCTGTCATGTGTCTTGAGCACCCACTATCAATGTACCATTGATTTTCTTCACCTTCTGCAAATAATGCTATCCCACAATTTTCAACCTGTATTTCTTTCTTTTTCCATATTTTAGAGCTTGAGGGAACATGTTCTTTTGGCTGGACCTTGCTCCTGCATTCAGATTCTTCATGACCAAAGTTATTTCAATAAGTACATTCAACTTCGTTTTGAAGAGGAGAAAAGTTGTTATAGGTGTTCTTCTTTGGTTCAATATTCATCCTTTTCTTTCTTGCTTCTCTTTTCATGATGGTTTTATATGCAACACATTGAACAGCTTTATGACCAAAATTGTGACATGAGAAACATTTTCCATTGAAGTAGAAATTTCTGCGATCATGAAATCTTCTATTTGAATTTACCTATTGGTTGTTGTTTCTTTGAGGGATCTCCCTGTTAGTGGTCCTTGATTTGAGATGATCATGCTTTACCTGTAAAGATCCTTTGCTCCCTTGCTGAGTGGCTGAATGAAGAGAACCAGTTGTGACTGCTTTCAGATAATTTGGAGCTGAAGTCTGGGAAGATTCCCCAGTATATCCAAGACCTGTTTTTATAAGAGGAGACCGTTGTGTCTTGATAATCTCATCTAAGGTTTCTGAACCTTTAGCAAATCTAAGATTGAGAGTCTTCACTTTCTCATTATATTTCCTTAGACTTACTACTTCACACTCCAATTCCTCAATGCGTTTTTCCTTTGCTTCAAGCTGATTTTCAAGAGTCTCTATGATTATGTTCTTTTCTTCTAGGCTTACTTTGAGTTGATTGTTTTCTTCAAGAAAATCATTGTCCTCTAGAGCATCCACAAAAGTATCCTTTTCTTCTCTTTGTTCAAAAGCCATGAGAAGTCTAAAGTCTTCTTCACATTCTTCATCACTATTAGATGATCCATCACTGTCTTCATTAGTATAATAACTTTTTCTTGTGCTAGATCGATTCTTATTCCTTCTTGCTACTTCTTTTCCTTTAGCCGAATTTTCTTTATAAGGACACTTTGTAGCATAATGACCAACTCTTCCACAATTGAAACATTTGAAAGGAAGCTTACCTTTGAACTTTTCGGTACCTAGTTGAAGTCTTCTCACAAAATTTGCTTCTTCTTCTTCTTCAGATATATAGCTGGATTCTTTGACAACTTCCTTTTCTTTTCCTTTTGCAGATGCCTTAAAAGCAACTTCTTTGATTTGGGAGGGGCCTCCTTGCCTCATTTCAAAAGCAGTCAGAATACCATGTAATTGAACAATAGTAAGAGTTTGCAGATCTTGCCTTTCTTCAATAGCTGAAACTTTAGAGTCAAATTTTGAAGTCAAGGATCTTAAGACTTTTTCCACCAGAGTAGTATCGATTATGGTTTCACCCAAATTTCTCATCCGATTTACAATATCATCTAGATGAAGAAAGAAACTGGTCCACACTCAAAACATTTGAAGGGAAGCTTACCTTTGAATCTTCCAGTTCCTAGTTGGAGTTTTCTCACGAAATTCGCTTCTTCTTCATCGGATATATAGTTGGATTCTTTGACAACTTCCTTTTCTTTTCCTCTTGTAGATACCTTAAAAGCAGCTTCTTTGATTTGAGAAGGACCTCCTTGTCTCATTTCAAAAGCAGTCAGAATACCATGTAATTGAACAATAGTAAGAGTTTGCAGATCTTGCCTTTCTTCAATAGGTGAAACTTTAGAGTCAAATTTTGAAGTCAAGGATCTTAAGACTTTTTCCACCAGAGTAGTATCGGTTATGGTTTCACCCAAATTTCTCATCCAATTTACAATATCATCTAGATGAAGAAAGAAACTGGCAACACTCTCATCACTATGCATCTTCAAATTTTCATATTCAATTCTAAGAGTTTGGAGTTTTGCACTTTTTACCTTTGTGTCTCCTTGATAGCTTAGAATGATTTTGTCCCATATTTCTTTTGCTGAATGTAGCTGCATCACTTTAGCAAATTCTGATTCAGACATGCTTCCCAATAAGACATTCATTGCTTTGGCATTGATTTCATACTTCTTTCTTTCAGCTGCATCAGTAGGAATACTTGCCGGGTATTGATAACCTTCTTCCACGATTTCCCATACATCTGCACCAAGACTTTGCAGATATGCTTTTGTTCGTACCTTCCAGAATATCAGATTGCTTCCATTGAATAGAGGTGGCTTTATAGACATCACTCCTTCTTGACTTCCCATTGCGATGGATCTCCTTCAAGCGATCAAGCTTCTGCAGAAGAACCTACTCTGATACAAATTGTTGGGAAAAATACTGAGAGGGGGGGTGAATCAGTATTTACTGCATATTCAAAACTTTTACTTTTTCATGCTCTAAAACCCATACGCTACTTTGCTGAAGCCAACTAGCGTATATACGCGGATATCCTTTATAAAACTCGCGTATAGACAGAGATCTAATTATGCCATTAGTTCTTCACTTATGTCATTCCATCATTCATTCATTAGATGTTCTATAAACAGTAAACATGTGCAGTAAGAACAGAATAAATCATCACACAAAGCATCACACATGAACACCGGGATTTTTAGGTGGAAACCCAAGTCGGGAGAAAACCACCGCTGCAGTTGCTCAGCCTTCAATATTTTATTATAGAGAAAACATCTTACAACATATGTGCTGGTGCAGACTCCTACCAGCACGCAGGCACCCACCTGTGCTCGTTTACCAGCCTCTCCTGGAAGGGAGCTCCAACCCCCTGACTCGTTTACCGGCCTCTCCTGGAAGGGAGCTACGACCCCCTGATCTCGTTTACCAGCCTCACCTGGAAGGGAGCTACGACCCCCTGCTCTCGTTTACCAGCCTCACCTGGAAGGGAGCTACAACCCCCTGACTGAAGGCTACAACCCTCAGCACCTCTATGGACCACGTTTCATCAATTTTCACACTAGATCCAAAGCTTCCTTTAGGACACCACTTGCAGGCCACGTTTCATCATACTTACAGACTGGACCCTTTCCATACTTTTAAGCACAGTCAACCATGAAACAGATACATATAACTCACTGACAGATATCAGTAAACCAGCAGAACAGATCGGACATTTCTTACCACAGACTTCAGCAAACCCTAGTTTTCATACGCACTTTCCTTTCTCTGATGTCGCGTATATACGCGCTTCCGTTCACATAAACCGGTGAATACTCTATACATATTTCATTGCACATACGCGCTTTCTCTTCAGCGAAGCCGCGTATATACGTGCTTCCTCTGCGGCGAACTAGCGTATAGATCTTCAATTATTATAGAGCAGCATACTTCTTCAGATCAGATATTCAGTTCAGATTTACCCTTTTACTTCAGACAGATGTTCGCCTCATCTCAGATCTAAGACTTCCATAAACAGATCTAGCAGATACAAATACATTCCAGATCTAGATATTCAGCTTCAACATTTCTTCATAGGTGCATCATAGATTCAGATCTATTATCAAACCTTTACCCTTTAATACAGATATACTTCATAGAGAAGTATTCATTCAAGCTCTGACATCTTGCTCCCACACTCATGATTTGCATAATAAAATTCTTCACCTTATATAGGTTTACCCTTTTTCAATACCATGAGCCAAAACAATACCATGAGCCCAAAACTACATTACTTCCGATGGTATTCCTAGACGGGGTCATTTAGACGAATCATTACCCAATACAATGGGTCAATACCATGGTGGTTACCCCTGGTTTTGCACTTTATGAGCGCTTTTGCCCATACGCGACTTGGCACGTAGTTTCCCGCGTGCATACGCGACTTCCCCTAGGAAAATCTGCGTATGCCTAGAGACATACTCTTTTCATCATAGATCTAGCACATACTGAATTCCTTTCTTCATTGCCTTCTGTATACACTGTAGATACATCATATTTAGTTCATCAAGACATATTCTATCAAGCACAACTTCATCAAGTAAGTTGCCATCATCTTCATCAAGTGGGTTGCCTTTCAAGAGCAACACTCAGCATCATATTGCTAACAAACATCATTTACCAAGACCATCAAGTCAAGAATAACTTCATCAGGTGGATTTCCATCAAAGACAATCATATGTCAACACTCGCATGTCTTCATCTTCATTCAGTGGGTTGCCATCAAGGACAACACTCTACATCATATTGCCAACAATTATCACTGTCAAGATCCTTAGGAATTTCCTCCTCTGTTTTTGCAATGTTAGAGGTGATTTGATTTTTGTTGGGCACATCTTCATTTCCATGATTTTCCTCTTCCTCATCTTTTGACCCACTGTATTCATTGTCAAATTGATCCTTTGTATGACTGTTTGCATTCTTTGTAGGGTCACTGTCTTGGGTACCTTCATTAGTCTTCCCATCACTTTGAGGATCATTTCCTTCTTCATTAGGTGAGTTATTTTGGCCGATCTCTTCTTCAATACCCTACTCATTATCTTCATTACTTGGCCTATTGTTATCATTTTCTTGCCTACTCAAAAAACTTCTAACTTTTTTTCTTGACTACTTTTTCCATTCCTGTCACTGTCATTTTTATTTTCTTAATTTCTTTCATATGCCTTGTCCCCACTGTCTTCATATGTTATTTCAGTGTCATCTTCTTCATCTTAAGACCCATTTTTTTGGCCCTTTTTCTCATCATGGGGATCACTAATTTCAACTCTGTTTTCTTGCTCATTGTTTCCCTCTTGAGAGGCTACCTCTTCTTGGTCATCATCACCCTGTTGTTATTCTTATTTAAACTCTTTTTTTGTCCCACAATATTCATCATTTTCACCAATTTCATCATCTTTATCAAGCTCTGCATTTTCCTCAATGTTTTCAACCTTTTCCTCATTTTCATATTTCTCTTGATTTCTGTTGTCATCACTTTCTTGTTTGTTGTGGATATAATCACTTTCCTGCTCACTACTATCCTCTCCTTTGTTTTCTTCATCTTCCTCAGTTTCTAACTCATTTCCTTATTTTTTGTTTTCTTCATTGATTTCATATGCCTCCTCCCCACTATTGTTTGTTCGTTCTTCATGGTCACTGCCCTCATTATTTCCTTTAGTATTGTTGCATTCTTCATTGTTGTCTTCATCTACCTCATTTTCTAGCTCACTGTCCTCTTCTTTGTTTTCTTCATCTATCTCAGTTTCTACCTCACTGTCCTCTTCCTCATTATTTTCATATGTTTGCTCTTCATTAGAGCCATTGTCAGCTTCTTCACTTGGTACATCAGGAGAATAGATAGGAGGTGAATTTCTTTGTGGAGAAGGCATATGGAGAGATGATGGAGGAGTAGAGGTAGGTTCTTGTGAAGTGGAATGTAGATTCTACTAAATGTCAAGGCTTGGGGATTTGTAAACACATCATGTGATATGAAGACTTCCCAAGGGATTCCTTGCTGCTCCAGCTGGTGTAAGACAATAATTTTGATCAAGGAGTGGTGGAAAAGGCTTGACATTTGGCAGTCATAGCTTCTCTTCTTGACAACTAAGGCCATTTTGTCAATAATTCGGAAAAGGTAGTATGGTTGGTTCATCATTTTGAATTTGGTGAAGTGAATCAATTACCTTATATGATATGAGTAAATCCTAGAGTATCTCCCCTCACTGGTGAAATACCTGATAATCTGCCTCATCAGTAGGGCATACCTCTCTAGCACGTGGGAGAAGGGGAATACGGCCTTGCAACCTTGTTGACCGCTAGGTTTTAGGTAGGGCTCATAATAGCTCAAATCCAACTTCTTTTGTTTAAACCATATCTCACCAATGTCTGGTATACCTGTTGCTTTAGAAATGGATTCATATGAGAGTTAAAACTCCACTCCTAATAGGTTAACTTGGTGATTTTGTAAGCCAAGGATGAACAATCTAGTCAAGTCTGAGTGGCTTTTGACTTGCTTGACCTTTTCACAAAACTGATAACACCCAACATCCTGAAATCATGAAAGGATCATGGGAGAGGAAGTAATTTGAATGGTGTCTAAGGGCTCAAACCTATTTACCCTTCCTCCATTGTGTTTAGGCTTGGAAGGTCTTTGGCTTTCATCACTACTGGTATGAATTTCTCCTTCAGACATGGTGGCTGGTTCTAGCACAACAATATTTTTAGATTTTGTTTGAGAGCCTTTAGGCCAAAAGGCTGCAATGAGTGAGGTGATTGGAGAATTTTTAAAATGGGGGCCAAGATGAAACTTTCTAGGAGTGCACTCAGTGCTTTAGGGGTTTGTTTGTTGTCACTCAGTCGCCTCTGGTATATATATGTTTGGAATCACGATTGCCGTTAAACCAAAACCCGCAGGTGTTAGTCAACGATCGCATCGCCAGAGATAAGGATCCACGAGAGGCGGTTAGTCCATGTCATGAAACACACGGGGAGTGTTGGTTTATCCAATGTCCAACAATCTCCCCCCCAACACGAGCCGGGTGTGTATCGAACTCGTGACCTACCCTCTGATACCACTTGTTGGGAATCACGATTGTCGTTAAACCAAAATCCGCAGGTGTTAGTCAACGATCGCATTGCCGGAGATAAGGATCCACGAGAGGCGGTTAGTCCATGTCATGAAACACACGGGGAGTGTTGGTTTATCCAATGTCCAACAAGATAATGGCATAAAATATAGTGAGGATGTTGATCAAAAGGGCATCCAAGAGCAAGATAAGGAAGATGCACACACACAGATCATCCATGAGGAGAAAACAAGTCCTAAGGTCACTAGTGATCAATATTTGCAAATAAAACTTGTTACACCTTTCACCATTAACTATCAAAGAGGAGAGAGGCATGTGTTTGTTTCCTCCAAAGGGCAAGGGGCCATGCACTCCTCCTCAACTCAAATGAAAGACGAATGTAAACAACAAGTGAAAGAGGAAGAATACAATCATGAGGAAGAAAGAGAATTTGAGCTCATTCACATAGACAGTGATGAGGAAAATGAAAGAAGAATTGTAAAATCTCTCCTACAAGACAGGAATGCACAGATCAGGGATTTGGAGGCTAAATTAGAAAGAGATAAGGATGTCATTCATTTCTTACAAATGCAGAACAAACAAAGGAGTGGCCAGCTGGCCATCTATGAAGCAAGGGTGCTCAAATATCAGAAAGAGGCTCAAAGGTCACAAGTGAAGTTGGAGGAATACAGGGAACTTATGAGGAGGATAGTGGTGAAGAAGGCCAAACTAGAAAGAGACCTAGGACTATGGGTCCTAGGAAAGCATTGGCTCAACAAAGAGAGGAAGAATCAGCCCAAGCACAACAATTTCCTCTCACCAAAATCCTTGCCATGGAAATTGAGCATGATAGGGAATCATGGCTTGAAAGGGCCAACATACATGTAGAGGCCAAACTGGAGAAGGCCAACAAAAACTTGAGCTTGCAAAGGAGAATGACTCAACATTATAAATGAAGAAATCACTTTGCAAGGAAGAAGCTAAAAACTGCCCAAAGTGAGGGTCCGACACCAAATGAGGAAAAGGACCAAGCTAGGCTTGATATTTTGGCCCAGGCCTCTCAACAGGTGTCCAAAACCTTTTGAGGGGTCTCTCCACAAATTTTGAGGCAAATTAGACAAATATTTGTTTTTTCCAAATTTTGACCCCTAGCAGCACATCACCCTAGGCGCTACGCACCAAATTGGTGCATATTCAGCTCTCAAATTTTACATTTTTTGATTTTTCACATCACCAACAGTCTAATCACCAGTTTTCAGATCATTTGGAGAATTTTTACCCCCTAAAAAGGTCAAAAAACATAAACAATTTGACTATTCTTCCTCCTTTTCAGACCAGGTGCTATGCACAGAGCAGTGTTGGGAGATTTTCTTTTTGAGTAGGTAAATGGCATCCACTCTACACAAATCAATTTTTTTTTAAAATTAGATTCATTAATCTTTCCAACGAGCCATCATGAAGCCAAATCTGGTGTCGGGAAGACCTCCAAAAGATTGCTGCAAAAAGGCTTATTTCTATGCTACGCACCAGGCATTTTTTAACTGTTTGACACAGTGCGCTACGCACCTGTAGATGAGTGGGAAAAATGTGCGTTTGGAAAATTTTCAAAGGCATGTCAGGCCTAAAAGTCAATGTATTTTCTATTTATAATCGGAAAAGATATTTGTAGGATATTTTTGTCGCTTGGACTTTGCAAAGCCTCAAGGACAAATTAGGATATTTCTTTTTGGCCAATAGGCTTCTAGATACTCTCTTAGATCTTTCTTCTCCTTGCATGATAAATAGAGCATGAAGACTCATTGTAAATGTTTGGAATTGATGTGTTTAAGATGAATACATGGTTTTATGAGCTTGGAGAAGAAATTGGTTTTATGAAGTGCATGAATGGCTTGTTTGGCTTGATGATGGAGAATCATGTTTGCAGGATTCCATAGCTTGGTGAATGGTGATGTTTTCTTAAATTTTTAAAATTTTCTTTTCCTCACTTTTGTTTCATTCTTCTTGGTTGCTATAGATAAAAAAAGTATAGGTTGATACATGCTCAAGGAAGCACCTCAAACCTCCTGTTTGTTATAGCCTTGATGTTTTCCTCTTTTAATCATCTTAAGGAATTCTTGATTGCTCCTTAGGCCCACTAAAACTTGTTTTTGTTTCATGAATGGCTAGTATGCTAGCTTATAAGTATGATTCATGGTATGCCATGCTTATTTAAAGTTTTCAAAACCCCATCTCGAAGCTTTTCTATGGAATATATATTGATTAGGTTACGACAAATAGGTCTCGTTTTGATCTTGCCCTTTGCCCATGCTTACCAACTTATTTCAGAGTTCCCAATAAATTGATATATGATTTTTAGGAGTTCCCTCTCTATAAATTGAGTTGTTTTTTTATCTTATGTGTTTTCCCAAAAGCTGAAGGTGAATTTCTAAAGTTAGGAGTTTTAATGCTTCTATGTTTCACCAGAATGTTGATCTTACATGTTTATCAGTTTGAGTATTGTTCCTAGAGATTAATGGTTCACCCTAATTCATGAGTTATTTCTTTCGACTATATATGTTTAAGAACTCTTAGTTTTTTCCCAGACTTGATGTTCATTACACCTCATACATCACCTAAAAGATCCATTCACCTTGCTAAATCGGCCATGCAATACACGCTGTTTCATCATTTAGACACCCTTGAATTCATCTGACCTCATAGCCCTATTGATTTGATAACCTCTCATTCCACCTATCCTACTTAGTCATCTTACCCCAACCCAAAACAAACAAACAAAACTACACTTAACAACTAGCCTAAAATCAATCATTCAAAGCGAACAAGTTCACATTCTTCGCATAATAGAGAGAGCCCTCTCTGAGTCCAGGAAGGCTAGGTCTTAGGACTCCAAAGACTGGTTTGATGTTACCTTGTCATTTGGTTTAGTTAATCTGCCAAATCACGAGACTCCAACATAATGGCGATTACGGTGGGACTGAGTACATAGTAGCCTGAAACCTCTTATAGACTCTTTTAACCCTCAGTTAAACTTTGAAATCCTGTGACTTGTAAATCACCTCATCACTTTCACCAACATAATGGTGATCATGATGAAACCTCTAATGTCAGTGACAATCTAAGTATCCCTTAGGACTTCAAAAACCTTCGTCAAATCATAGAGAACTTAACTAATAGCCTAAGAGTAGAATCTAGCATTTTCACCATCTTAGAAAATTGATGACTCAGCTATAGGACACTCTTACATACCTTAAGGACCGCATATAGAAACTAAGAAAACCCCAAAACATTTCTAGATTGGATTTTTGTCAGTATTGGTGGTGGACCATAGACAACATATCCTCAAAGCAACTAAAAATATCCACCTTGTGACTCCACTAGCCTCCAGTAGGCCTTTTAACTTTACTAGTGTCCCTAGACCCCTATAGGATTGTGCCGAATCAACCCTTAGAAGTCTAGAATCATAGTCACACACTGTGTGAGTCTAGAAAACATAAAAGAGGTAAATTTTTCAAAAAAATTTAAAAAATTTCAGCCTCTCAAAATTTTGAGTTTGAAATCTGGCTCCATGAAGAATCAATAGCAGATCTCATCCAGATCTAAACCCTCCTATTATAGTTGATGACCCAGAAAATATTTTGTGGAAAACTTCTGAAACTGGAAACTTAGCTACTAATACGACCATTCATAAAGCAAGCTATTTACCTGAACATCTTCCAGCCTTGCAATATCCCTAGTTTGACTTGCGCCATACCAAAAACCTTTTCAGAACCAAGTCACAAAGTAGAATCGACCATACCAATCTTGAGCCCTTCTGATCCTCTCGGAATATAGAAATCTTAAAAGAAACACAGGGGTAAGTGTCCAAGACTATTGCATTAGGTTCAATAGTGTTTACAACGCACTACTGCCAAACATGAAACCCCCATTAGGCCTAGCCTTAGCTAAATTCCCGCAGGTTTTTGACCCCTACATGGCCTATCAACTAAGAGAAAGAGAGCCCCTAACTCTACAAGACATGCAAAAAAGAGCTATAAGTGTAGAGGCCAACTTAATTGAAAAAGAGCTAGGCTAAGATCAGAAAAGAGGGTAACCTACAAAGATGATACTATGCCCTCCACCTCCTCATTTGATTCCAATATGGACAACCTTCTTAGGACCATGGAAAGAATGATGGAGAGAATAATCATAAATGAAAGAGCACCCCCTAGGGACAACCAACCAAATCCCCAAAATAGGAACCGAAATCAATATTTTAGAAGAGACCCGCCCCAAAACAGACCAAGGGAAAATGATCAACAAATCAGACCACCCTTCCAAGATAACTATGTTGACAAAGGGGAAATAGATATTGAACAACCAGATGAAAATCATCTAAACTTAATAGGCTCTGATAGTGATGGTGAGGTTTTTCTCATAGAAGAAGAACAAGGTTTTTTCTCCTCAAACCAAGATGAAATGAGCTATGAAGATTCTGAAGACCACGAATTGGAATTATAAAATTCCATAATGGAATTCCATAGGCAATATGACCTTAGGAGTAAGAAAAACCAAGACAACTCCAGGAAAAACAACTCAGAAACTGCTGTTAAGAAAACTCCCGAAAACATTCTTAAAAGAATAGTAGATAATAACATCGCCATGGCTAAGAAAATTGATCCCAGCAAGGATAAACTAGCCAACCAGGTGTTGACACAAGCTGTCCTAGCACCTCTGCTAATGGCCCTGAGAAAATTCTACTGACCAAAGCTCCGAACCAAAATCAGCAAATTAAAAATGTGGAAAAATTTATGGCTGATAAAACTGATGTAAATATGTCCAAAACTCAAGCACCTTTCAGTTTTGAAGGAGAGATCGCTAAAATCGAAATAACCATCCCTCTCACTGAACTGGTAGCTCAGGATATGTACCGCTCCCAAGTTTTGAAAGTTTTGAACATAGGAAACGATACCAATACCCTGAATTTGACAGATGATAAACCAGAGCTGTTGTTTGGACCCAAAGTAGATGGAAAATACCAAGAAGGAGCCATTCCCCCATTCTATGTTAGCCTAAACATACATGACAAAATCCTACATAATTCCATGCTAGACTCTGGTGCCTCTCACAACCTCATGCCAAAGGTAGTGACGGAAATATTAGGCCTAGAAATAACCAGGCCCCACAAAGATCTGTATTCTTTCGTTTCAAGCAGGGTTAAATGTTTGGGCTTAATCAAGGACTTATGTGTTAATATAACACAAATCCCTGCTAAGGGCTTGGTCATGGACATAGCCGCGACTGACATTCCCCCCAAATATGGCATGCTTTTGTCCCGATATTAGGGATCCAAACTTCTGGGGAACCTCCAACTTGACATGTCTTATGCTACCATCCCAATTTTTAATCAAACACGAAGATTGTACCGAGAATCCCACATGAAATATATGGTAAGTAGCCTAGATAGGCCTAAAAACACCCCAGTTTATTCCATTAATTCAGATTTGGATTGTTTTGTCTTGTATAATGATAATGAGATTAGTGGAAAATTAAAAGGAAGTGAGAAAGAGTTAGGCCCACTGGAACACTCATACTCACCCTAAAATAAGGAAAATGATAACCAAAACTCTAGCAACCCTTAACAACAACTCGGTGATAAAAATGAAATAGAAACACTTTGGAACATGAGCTTTGACGGTTCATGTGGCAAGACCGGTTCAGGGGCTAGTGTTTCGATACATAACACAAATGAAGGCCATTCTTACAGATTGAAATTTCAGTGTACTAATAACATTGCAGAATATGAGGCTCTCCTCCTCAATTTACACTTGCTTAAATACTTAAGAGCTAAGAAAATATCAACCCAGGGAGATTCAGAGCTAGTCATTAAACAGATCAAAGGTGAATACTCAGCCAAGAACCCAATATTAAGAGAGTACATAAATGCAGCCCTAGACCTCCTCAGAAATTTCGAGAAATTTGAGCTCACCTACATTCCTAGAGCCCAGAATAGCCTTGCCAGCGAGCTCGCCTTTGCTGCCAAAAATTTCCAAATACCACTTGCAAATGAACAAAACCCTGTCAAAGTCAAACATCTTCCTATGGTACCTGAAAAAATTAATCATTGGTAGGTATTTGAGGGTGACGAACAAATTGATTATTTCCTACAATCTAGGAATGAATTTACATTGACTAAACCTAGCTTAGAACATGAGGACGATGGTCCTACGGAAGATAGAGATCATGAATTAAAGTTGTCCTATTTTGATGATATAAACTTGATCACACATCCTTATGAAGCTGAGATGTGTGAGGACCTATACCAAAGAGACCTTTAAGTCTTACACTGTAAGAATTACACATTACCATGAGGCCTTCCACCTTTGGAAGAGTTGTTCGATTTTAATGATGTAGCCAAAAAACCAAAGATAGAATCTACTGAGGCCGATGTAGAGGAATACAACATAGGAAGAAAAAGGGAAACTAAATTGATCAAACTTTCTAAGACCCTTCCTCCTCACATAAAACAGAAATATATTGAGCTCTCCAAGGAGTTTAAAGATGTGTTTGCATGGGAGTATCAAGATTTAAAATCTTATGACACAAGCATTATTCAACACAAAATCCCTCTCAAGGAGAACCAGAAACCTTTCAAACAAAATTTAAGAAGAATAAACCCTGCCTCATTACCTCTAGTTGAACAAGAGATCAAAAATATGTATGACGTCGGGATAATAGTTCCCCTTAGATACTCCGAATGGGTTTCCAACCTTGTGTCAGTTAGGAAGAAAACCGGAGAGATTAGACTTTGCATTGAATTTATAAATATGAATAGGTCCTCCTTGAAAGACAACTATCCCTTGCCTAAAATGGACCACATACTTCAAAAGGTAGTTGGCTATAAGAGAATCTCACTACTCGATGGTTTTTTCGGTTACAACCAAGTGCTATTATTCTCGAGTGATCAACACAAAACTGCCTTCACCACTCCTTGGGGCACATTCATGTATGTTAAAATGCCATTTGGGTTGATGAATGCAAGGGCCACTTTTCAAAGAGCCATGTACATAGCATTTTTAGAAGACATAGGCTACTTCATATTCATTTACCTCAATGACATCACTGTTTACTCTAAGACCAATGAGGAGCACTTAGTCCACTTAAGAATTTTTTTTGAAAAATGTAGGAAATATGGCCTGTCTTTGAATCCCAAGAAAACATTGTTTTGTCTGGAGGAAGGAAAACTCCTTAGCCACATCATATCTGAAGAAGGAATCAAAATAGACCCCAAAAGAATTGAAGACATATTGCAAATTAGCCATCCCAGAAACATTAAGGAATTGCAATCCTTTATTGAGAAAATCAACTTCTTAAGAAGATTCATCCCAACCTCGCAGAACCCTTGAGAAATATTACAAACATGCTAAAAAAGGAGGTAGGAGTTAAATGGACTTTGAAGGCCAAACAATCTTTTGAACTGGTTAAACAAGCACTCACCCAAACACCAGTTCTAATAAGTCCTGATTTCACCAAAGACTTCTATATTTTCTCATTTGCATCTGAACATACTGCGGTTGCGGTGTTATTACAAAAACAATGTGATGGGACAAGAAAATCCCATAGCCTTCTTCAGAAAAGCCCTTAGGGATGCTCCCTTAAAATATAACATCATGGAAAAGTAGGCCTTCACATTAATAAAAGCATTGAAAGAATTTAGAGTTTATATATTGCATTCTCATATTATTGCTTTTGTTTCACACACAGTTGTCAAAGATATCTTAAATCAGGATCCGGATGGTAAAAGGGGAAAGTGGATTGTTATTATTTTAAAATATGATTTAAAAATAAGACCCACTAAACTAGTTAAAGGACAAGGACTTGCAAAACTCATGGCTGAATCAAATCTCCAAGCATTAGATATGAATTTTGTCGACTCTTTAGAAGACGAAGAAGAATGCACAATGCCTCATGTTGAAGAATTATTTTTAAATTCACCTTGGTATGTTGATATTATTTATGTGCTATTCTATCTTAATGCTCCTCCTACCTTATCAAAGACAAAAGAAAGATTTCTGAAACAAAATTCTTTAAATTTCTGCATTTTAGATGGAGTTCTATACTGGAAGAATCTTATTGGTATATTGCTTAAATTTTTTCTTGAGAATGATGCAGGAAATATCATGCATGAAATGAATGAGGGAGAATGTGGGGGCCATCTTTACTGGAAAACTAAAGCTAACAAGATCCTTAGAGTCAGTTACTATTGGCCTACCCTATTCTCCGACACCCACAAACTAGTCATGACTTGCCATAAATGCCAAATTTTCGATGGCAAGAGAAAGCTTTTACCTTTGACTTTACATCTGATCATTATTGAAGCTCCATTTCAACAATGGGGTTTATAATTCATTAGAGAGATCCACCCTTCTTCATCTACCCAACACAAATGGATCCTCACCGCTACTGATTACTTTACCAAATGGATAGAAGCCATCCCCTCTAGGAATGCCACCAATTCAGTCATTATCAAATTTCTTGAGACCAACATTTTGTCTAGATTTGGTTGCCCCAGGAAAATAATTACAGACAATGCAGATGCCTTGACATCCAAAAGAATGGTTGACTTCTATTATAACTATCACATCACATTAGGACATTCCACAACTTGTTACCCTCAAGGTAACGGGTTAGACGAGTCCTCTAATACAAGCCTCGTCAATATCATTAAGAAGCTTCTGGAACAAAATCAAAAGGCATGGCATGGAAAGCTAGTACATGCACCATGGGTTGATAGACTAACCACCAAGAAATCAATCGATATGTATCCCTATCCATTAGTGTATGGCATGGATTCCATTTTCTCGACATATTTGGGAGTCTCGGTGATGAAATTGTTACAAGAAATACAATCAGAAGAAAATTACATGCAAAGGAGGCTGAACCAAACTATCCATTTACAACAAACAAGGGAGGAGGTGTACAAAAGGACACAATTAGTATAGGAAAATACGAAGAAAATCTTTGACATAAGAACCAAGGACAATGATTTCTAGATTGGAGATAAGGTGCTGAAGTGGGACTCAAGGAGAGAAAA
The DNA here is from genome assembly GCA_034641835.2 of Pinus albicaulis. Lineage (NCBI taxonomy): Eukaryota > Viridiplantae > Streptophyta > Pinopsida > Pinales > Pinaceae > Pinus > Pinus albicaulis. The sequence goes on from CM076584.1 coordinate 328,471,686, forward strand.
TAAAGGTAAACATGGTAAGTTTCAAAACTTGTGGAAAGGGCCATTCATTATCAATTCAGCTATAGGAAACAATGCCTTCTTTTTACAAGAACCTGATGGAACTAAAACATTTGGAGGTCCTGTCAATGGCAAGACACTAAAACACTACTTTTGTCAATATTCCTAGCTTTAATTTTTCACTCATTGTATATATCATTGTTTGAAGAAAAATCCCAAAAGAGAGAAAACACAAAAAAATAGAAAAAAAATAGAAAAGAGGGAAGATTATAAATAAAAGGTATAACAACCCCATACCCAAAAAATAGTAATACCAAAAGTGTGCAAGCCCAAATGCCACTATTGGTGCAAAAAGAATGTCTTGTTCAGCTATCTAGCCTAATCATGGCTGAACATGTTTTACATGTATTGTTGATAAGTTAGTGAAAATAATGATGGTCAAATCATTGAAGCTTGACTTGTCGAAGAAAATAGATTAGGAAAGAAAGATACTAGTTGCACATGCTCAAAACAGAACCAAGGAGAAAAATAGGGATGAATAACAAACTACGTATCCTAGCCCTGATTTTTCTAGTCTTATTTTTACAAAAATAACATTTGTGTGTAGCTTGTTTTTATGCCAAAAACCCATGATAAATCAGATTTTCTAATACTAATTTAGTCATGTTTTCAATTTCATGTTCTTATCATAGTGAATGAATCCTATCAAACAGTTTAACCTTGACAATTGAATAGAATGGGTAGAGAATCAAAGGAGTTCATTAGCCTAATCTGAACTTCCGGAAGAGATAAGTGTAGAAGTAGATAGTTTGTTTTTTCTTTCAAAATAAAAATGTCAATGGGTTTGCTAGTTCAAGTGCACCTAAGGAAGAAAAATGTTAGGCGAGTAGGTTGGGTAGGTAAATTGAAGTTGAGCTAATCATGCTTTCAGATTTTCAAAATCACCATTTTAGGGAAAGCAGTGGCAAAGGAAAAGAAGAAAATCCGCCTAATGGATGAGGCACTGGTCTTCATAAGCCAAAGATCTAAAATTCTGGACACCTCCTAAAAAGGAGCTGCCTTCCCCAAGTGGAGCCATTGTTATTCATCGATGATTTCTACCTGTTTAGATGACTAAATGCTTTGTCCTGGATTTCTAGAAATAGAATTCAAGAATCATGTGAGTTCTAGAAATCTTCTCAAAGAGAAAATTTTCACTATCCCACTCCTCTGCCAAAGCATGGCAAATCTATCACCCAAATAAGACCAAATCCTGAATTGATGTCCCTCACTCTCACTATTTTTTCCACCTCTACCTATAACACTTTGTCTCTATTTACCTAAGCCCTCTAATTTCACACCTTCTTTCGCCAAGTAAACTGAACTTTTTCCCCTACTCACCAAGTGCCTCAAGCAATGGTGGTTTCAAAACTCCCTTTCTAAAGCCCCTTTCAAGAAAAACAAGTTTTTCTAGTTGTCTAGGATGGTAGTGCATAATAGAGTGTCAAAATCCTATCTCCTCATCCAAACCCTGATTCAGGCTTTTCAATCAAAAACCTATTCCAAGGACATTACAATAAGTCAAATAGGGTCACCTAGGTTATGCACTATCATGGTTCTAAATTCACTATTTCCACATATATTCAAAGGTGAAGTCAAGAGAATGCAAGAATGAAGCTTATCATTGTCCAAATAATATCAAAGACCTCCAAAGTTATCCTCTTGATCAAGCAGTAAGCCTGCAAAGGAGTAATTTACCATGTCCAAGCATTTCTGCAGGAATGTTTTGTAAATGGTCAACCACAGAAACTGAGCCAAAGAAGAAGGCCTAAAAAAATACTTATAAAGGCATCCACTGCAGGTGGTAAGATACAACAGGCTTAAGTTCACAAAGGAGATCATTCAAAAGGTATTTATCTTGAAGCACAAGTTTTGTAGGGAGACAGCTATCCCTTACTTACTTTTTTGCAAAAGAGTCAAAGGGCTATCAACCTAGCAAGAGGTAAAGTAATCAGAGGCATCATCACAAGAAAACCACTCACAACCAAGAAGAAAGCAGCAGGTATGTGTTTAATGGGAATTAGGATGTATGACTATTTTGACCAAGAAATAGAGCAATGTTAAGGTTACAAAGGCAAAGAACCCCTAAACCCATTCAAATGATCATTGAAGGCTTTTAGACATAAATTGTGAGTTTGATAAGTGTCTCTTTGAGAACTTAGAAGATAACACTGTTTTATTTTCTAAAGTATCCCTAAAAACTAAGAAGCTTGGGAAGATAGACAAAGATGGTCAATATAGTGACAAAGAAACTTCCTTCATCACAGCAGATGGTTTCAAGGGTTTTCAAGCTACCTTATAGGGTTTTGTAGACAAGCACTAACTCCACCTCAGCAAAAGGTAAAATCAGAGTTTTTAAAGAAGAGCAAGAAGGGCAGACATGAAGATCAAATACTCCACTACACCAAAGGTAGAAATATGATGAATAATATCAGCAAGAAGAGGCAAGAAATGTAAGTTCAAAGATCTTTTTCTCTGAAAAAAGTTAGAAATATCTTCAAGTGGCAAAGGGGACAAACATGGGTAGAAATTTCCAAAAATAGAAACTATGATAAGCATGGGTCATTATTTGATAAAGCAAGTTGTCTAAGTTAAAAAGTGACAGTGATCAACGTGACCTCAAAATAAATAGATATAGCCCTGGTTTACAACAGAGCAGTGAACCCCAACAAGGACCTCTTTATCAAATGAATATTCTACAAAAAATGTGACTAAGACATAAATAACACTTTACAGAGCTGAAAAAGGTGTTTTTCCCATAGAAAGAATGACAAGGTCAAAGGAAAGAATGTTTCAAATACAGAATATCAGTCAAAGGTGAAAATGGAAAAAATAATGAGTTTGTTGTGTATAGGTATTAAAGTAAAAAACAGTTCTTTTTCCAAAAAAGGGCTGAAAAGCATAGGCTTGGCGTCTTCAGGAAGGTTTTCAAATTAAAAAGAGCCTTAAGAGGCCCCCAACAATGAAAAAAGGAAAATGTTTTAATCAAATTTCCCACGTACAGGACCAAAAGCAGTCGAAGGCACAATGAGAAAAAGTGAAAAGAAATGAACATTATTAAAGTGGGTTTGGCTTAAAATTTATTTTTTAAAAAGGTTATAAAGACCTTTTTGGGTATTCCCCCACATCATTTTTCATCTTCAAGCAAGATAAAGCCTTTGGGAGAGAGTTTGAGGGTTTTCGTGCAAAATTGGTAAATTTTCACAGGGGCTACGCACCTGGCCTTCAGCGCTACGCATAGTAGAGTTGGCCGCAGTGCTATTTAACACTGTGCTGTGCACCCAGGGCCTGACTCTATGTATAGGAATAGGAAAACTTTTGAGCTAGCCAAGCTGCCTATCAACCACCCAGTGCTATGCTCCGATGGGCCCGACTGGCCCATCTCAAGCCCGAGTCGACCCAGGCGTTACGCACAAGAAGAATGTGTCTCGATTTGCTGAAAGGGTCCAAAAAATTCAGCTTTCCACCTCCAAACTTCCTGCAATCAGAGACACAAGGTTGGTGTTTTATTTTATTTCCTCCAAGCTTTCATTTTCCTAAGCAAAGAGATATTTAAATGCCTAGTTAAACCAAACCCTAGGCTGCATAAGAAATCAGTTTTAAATATATTTGGTTAGGGTTTGCAAAGGAGAAAACTGCTATATATAGTAGAGAAGACTGAGTGACAGAAAAAAAAACCTCTAAAACACTGAGGGCACTCCTGGAAAGTTTCATCTTGGCCCCCATTTGAAAAATTCTCCAATCACCTCACTCATTGCAGCCTTTTGACCTAAAGGCTCTCAAACAAAATCTAAAAATCTTGTTGTGCTAGAACCAACCACCATGGCTGAAGGAGAAATTCATACCAACAGTGATGAAAGCCAAAGACCTCGCAAGCCTAAACACAAGGGAGGAAGGAAAAATAGGTTTGAGCCCATAGACACCATTCAAATTACTTCCTCTCCCATGATCCTTTCATGCTTTCAGGATGTTGGGTGTTATCAGTTTTGTGAAAAGGTCAAGCAAGTCAAAAGCCACTCAGACTTGACTAGATTGTTCATCCTTGGCTTACAAAATCACCAAGTTAACCTATCAGGAGTGGATTTTGAACTCTCATCTGAATCCATTTCTAAACCAACAGGTATACCAGGCATTGGTGAGATATGGTTTAAACAAAAGAAGTTGGATGTGAGCTATTATGAGCCCTACCTAAAACCTAGCTTTCAACAAGGTTGCAAAGTTGTCTTCCCTTTCTCCCACCTGCTAGAGAGGTATGCCTACTCATGAGGAAGATTATCATGTATTTCACCTATGAGGGGAGATACTCCAGGATTTACTCATATCATATAAGGTTACTTATGCACTTCAGCAAAGTCAAAATGGTGAACCTACCATACTACCTTCTCCGAAGTGTTAGCCACCTATAAAATTTGTTATACCAAAAGGTGGCTAAAACTATTTGGAGCCTTCAAGGAAAAAAAAAATATGGCAAAAAGTGTTGGCTCTTGAAGACTCTCAAAAGGCCTCCTGCTTCTATCTTAACCTTCATTGCTGTGCCCATTCTACACTCATAAATCCTGCTGCAAGCACCATTTTCTTTTCCCCCTTCTTCAAAAACTTACTTCATTTTTGTTTTTCCTTTGCCTATGAAATACTTTATTTTCATGTTTTTTCCCCTTCTCCCTTCATCAAAAAGAATTTTGATAAGGTTTTAGGACCCTTTCTTGCCTTATTAAAACCCTCAAATTCCCTTGAAAATCCATAAAAATCACATTTTTTATATGTTGTAGACTTAAGCCCCCTTGGGCTAAGTCTCTAACCCTTCCATTTCATACGCCCTGGTGTTGGAACCAAGCGCCAGTCTTCCAACCGTTGATCATGTCCTCCAATGCCCATTAGCCCTTCCTCCATAAGGCTCCGGTCATGTTATCTTCCATGCGCCCAAAGGCCCCACACTCAGGTGCCAAGCCGTATTGTGAATTAATGTTTTAAACCTTCATTTATATATAAATTTGTTGGTTTTTTGTTATATTATAAGGTTACCACCAGTGCAGTGTTTGAATCATTCTCCGTTGTTGATCTGATCTGCAGATAGACGACACGCAATCCATTGCCCCGGTGGTCCCCACCATCCATTCACCATTGCAAAACCATGCGGTATCCATCGCATCGCTTGTGAGAGCTGGGTGGTTTTTCTTATTTTGCAGTGATCCCATACACCGTTTGACGCGTGGCCTGGACACTATTCACAAAACCACCGTTCATCGCACGTTAAAGTTTGGACGTGGACCCGACGCGATATTGGCGTCCACCGTCCGATCTACGGCCACTCATCAGACGATGATCGCTCTCCAAAGAAGCCTGAAAGTTAACCAGGATACATCACAGTCCGTAAAGCATCTCCATCATCGATTTGATCTGCAGATCGACGGCCCGCAATTCATCGCCCAGTCAACATTTTCCGCTTTGAATTTCTTCTTCCGCTCCCGACCATCGATCTCTGCGCGATCGACAACTCCAATTCAAATTCCTCTTTCGCTCTCCTCTGACTTCTTCTGATCAATCTTGACTGTTGGATGATTCCATCCAATAGCCACGCTCCCCCCACATGTCCTTTGAAGCAATATAGCCTATACATGCAGGATTTTCTAATGTTATTGTATTGTGCAGGGTTTAAACGTTTTTTTCGCTATATCTGAAGTAAATTCAAAGGCAGAAGTCTGACGATCCTCTCACCTTCGATTCACTGAAGGAAATCATTCACGGGGTTTAAAATCCACGTTTTATCAATGATTCGTGAAGCATTGATGCTACATAACCCCTGCACACCAGCAAAGCACTGTCAAAGAGTATCAGTGCAGAAATCTAGAGATATGTCAAAACAAAATATTGAAGACAAATCTTCGGGGATTACGTCTAAGATGGTTTATCAAAATCTTAATCCTCGATTAAAACACAGTCAAAAGAATAATCATAAAGGTTTATCAGTCAGAAAGCTTCTACCGCCACAACTGAGGCAAATTGATCCCTCTAGCTACCACGATGCCACTTGTGCCTCAAAACATTCATATCTGAGGCCGGAGTTATTGATCAGGATTAGATATTTGTTTCAAAGCGCATCCAAAGAGTGAATTCTGCAAACAAACTTAATGAAAAAACATCAGCAGAGTTACTTTGACATCACATAGAACCTCAAAGGTCAAAAAAGAGCTCCCGTCGTGTTTAAATCTTTATGTAAGCCATTTAATACAGAAGACACCTATGTAAGTTTCTTCATTGAGCCCCTCAAGGGCTGAGGAACCATTAAGTCTGTATTAATTGTAATTGGAGATCTTTCATCAGATCTCACCTCCTCATTCTTCTATATATACTACTGCAGAAGATGAGTGAGGGGTTGGTTGATTAGGTTGCTGAACATTGTAATGTAATTAAGCTGGAAACTTCTGATTGTAAATAGTCTTCACTGGCTCTTGGAGCTCCGCTTGCGATAGATAAATTAGACTGAGATAAGTAAATGATCGCTAAATTAAAGCATTGGACTTAAAGCTATAACTGGTTTGGAGCATCAATACAAGTTGATTTATGGGATCCTAGTCTATGTTGACGGTGATGTTTTTCTCATTGTAACTTGTTATTTTGTTTATGTTTCCACTGTGTTTCATCTTCTATTATAAAGAAAAACACGCATGGAGTTAGGACCTACTGTATATCAGTACCCTTCTCTGACTGAAAACCTTTATCTAAATGTCTTCTTCTAATCTGTGTTATTCTTAAATGTTATTTTCAGTATATGTTAAGTGAAGATGAACTGAGGAAGATATGGTGAGCCCTGGTCCCAGTTTTGTCTTCACAACTGTCTGAATGTTTCCCTTGGAATGTGTTAAAAGCTGGCTAGTTTAGAAGTACTTACCAGATCTTAGGCCATTCTGTGTTATCTTTGTGATTGTCTTGAAAGTGATCAAGTAAAGCAGAGCTAGGAGAGGATTTGTGGTGAGCCCGGCCCGCTAGTTTCTACTCCAACAGTTGCCTTCAAGTTTCCCTTTGTTTTTGTATGTTTTCTAGTGAAAGTGTATCAAAGGCTGGCTAGTTTAGAAGTACTTACCAAATCCTAGTTTGCTTTCATGTTTTTCTTAAGTGTGTGTCAAAGGCTGGCTAGTTTAAAATTACTTACCAGATCCTGGGCTACTCTTTGTTCTTCATCTGTTTACTTTCCCTTATTGTTGTATCATTTCATTCCATAAATCAAACCTTAAAAAGATCCTTAGACATAGATGACTTTCCCCATGGACCACTCTTGCCTCTTGCTGTTCCAATTAAACCCTATTGTGACTCCATAGCCCAATGGAATAAAACCTGCAGTTATCTACCTTCCTAGCCAAAGCTTGTTCTATTTGCTTGCAACTTCACACCTTTGAAACTCTTTGCATTTAGAATTCTCCACCTCAAGTGGTAATCATACTCAACCATCCAAAAAAAAAACAAAACCCTTGGCCTTCATAGCTAGCCCAATATCATTACCCAAAACTTCAAAGACAAATTTATCTTTGCACTCATTGGAGAGATCCCTCTTCGGATTTAGGAGGGCTAGATCCTAGAATCCCAAAGTGGCTGAAACGATGTTTCTCCTTGCGATCGGACTTTTCCAATATTGCTGATTACAGGGAACTAACACGGAGTATTAACAAAATGGCCTCAGTTTTCAAGAAGAGAAGCTATGACTACCAAATGTAGAGCCTTTTCCACCACTCCTTGATCACAATGATTGTCTTACACTAGCTAGAGCAGAAAGGAACCCCATGGGAAGTCTTCATCTCACATGATGTGTTTACAAACCCCCAAGCCTTCATTTAGCAGAATCTACCTTCCACTTCATAACCACCTACCTCCACTCCTCCATCATCTCTCCATATGCCTTCTCCATAAATAAATTCACCTCCTATCTCTTCTCCTAATGTACCAAGTGAAGAAGTTGACAGTGGCTCTAATGAAGAGCAGACATATGACAATAATGAGGAAGATGACAGTTAGGTAGAAACTAAGATAGATGAAGAAAAGAAAGAAGAGGACAATGTGGTAGATGAAGATAACAATGAAGAAGGCATCAATATTGAAGGAAATAATGAGGGCAGTGACCATGAAGAATAGAAAAACAACATTGGGGAGGAGGCATATGAAAGAAATGAAGAAAACAAAGAAGAATGAAATGACTTAGAAACTGAGGAAGATGAAGAAAAAAAAGGAGAGGACAGTAGTGAGTAGGAAAGTAATAATAGCCACAACAAGCAAGAAAGTGATGATAGCAGAAATCAAGAGAAAGATGCAAATGAGGAAAAGGTTGAAAAAATTGAGGCAAATGAAGAGCTTGATAAAGATGATGAAAGTGGTGAAAATGATGAAGATTATGGGACAGAAACAGTGTTTAAAGAATAAGAACAACAAGGTGATGATAACCAAGAAGAACTCACCTAATGAAGAAGGAAATGACCCTTATAATGATGGGAAGACTAATGAAGGTACCCAAGACAGTGACCCTACAAAGAATGCAAATAGTGATACAAAGGATCAATTTGACAATGAATACAATGGGTCAAAAGATGAGGAAGAGGACAGTCATGGAAATGAAGATGTGCCCAACATAGATCAAAGTGCCTCTAACATTGTAAAAACGGAGGAGGTTAGTCCTAAGGATCTTGACAGTGATAATGGCATAAAAGATATTAAGGATGATGATCAAAAGGTAAGCCAAGAGAAAGATAAGGAAGATGCACACACAAAGATCATCCATGAGGAGAAAAATAGTCCTAAGGTCATTAGTGATCAAGCTTTGCAAATAAAACTTGTTGTACCTTTCACCATTAACTATCAAAGAGGATAGAGGCATGTGTTTGCTGCCTCCAAAGGGCAAGGGGCCATGCACTCCTCCTCAACTCAAATGAAAGATAAAGGTAAACAACAAGTGAAAGAGGAAGAAGAAAATTATGAGGAAGAAAGAGAATTTGAGCTCATTCTCATAGACAGTGATGAGGAAAATGAAACAAGAATTGCAAATTCTCTCTTACAAGACAGGAATGCACAGATCGGGGATTTGGAGGCTAAATTTAAAGGAGCTAAGGATGTCATTAATTTCTTACAAATGCAGAACAAACAAATGAGTGGCTAGCTGGCCATCTATGAAGCAAGGTTTCTAAAATATCAGAAAGAGGCTCAAAGGTCACAAGAGAATTTGGAGGAATACATGGGCACTTATGAGGAGGATAGTGGTGAAGAAGGAAAAAATAGAAAGATAACTAGGACTATAGGTATTAGGAATGAATTGGCACAACAAAGAGAGGAAGAATCAGCCCAAGCACAAAAATTTCCTCTCACTGAACTCCTTGCCACAGAAATTGAGCATGATAGGGAATCATGGCTTGAAAGGGCCAACATACATCTATAGCATGGAAAATTTTAGGGGCTAATATTTGTCGGTGGGCTATGTTAGTCATCATTATTTTTACATGTCTTGATGACTAGATTCCTTGGCTGAGTTTTCTAGAAGCTAATCTCAATCTGTCAATTTTCCATCTAGAAAACACCTCAAACAAATTTTTGTCTTCGTACCCTTCCTTTTCAACCTGTGATAAGAATAGTCTTATGTTTTCAAATCCTATCACCTTTCAACAAAGTCTCCCTCTCTATAACTGTCATGAGCTTTGTTTCTTTACTAATTGAAATCCCCTATTTTCATACATTTCGTTGTCCAGCATTTGACAAAGTGCCTGCCCCTCTCTCACCGATCATTTGGTCATATGATAACCTGATCATGCCTAGGGAAATATTCAGATTCTATGATAAAGTCTATAGGTCTAGGTGGTGGTGTTTAGGGAAAAATTCCTTGACGAAAATATCTTAAGCAAAAAACCCTATGTCGAACACCAGTCAGCCATCATTTGTTTCTCATCTTGCAAAAAAACACCCTGGTTTATCCTTAGGTCATACACCACTAAATGATTACTTGGTTTCATTTCAAAAAAGCTCAGAAATACTCATTCCAGGAAAAGAGTGGAATTCTAAAAGTTTCATGAATGAAGGAAAGTTGTCAGTTCAAGCTTAATTTTATGACACACTACAAAGATCTCCAAAAATCAAATGTCATCTATCAAATGCATCTCTGCAGGGGTGTATTGAGTAATGATAGTATGCTAAATGGGAGAAAAAGAGCAAACTCAACAAGGTTATCATGCTGTGGAAATTTTCCATCATAAAGCAGATAAAGTGCAGTAAGTGAAGGAAAGCAAACATACAGGTTTCAAATTCAAAAAGAGCCAAAAGACAAAGGTCCTCCATTAAGACGAAAGAACACAAAGCATTAGGTGATGTCTATCTTTGGTGCTCCATGCTAAGTCCAAAGGTATTGCTGCATAAGTTCTCAAAAAGGTAACCAAAGCCCTGCAAATCACTCTTTTGAGGAAAGAAAAAAAATCTTTGACAGAAAGAGGTCCAAAGAAATTAGGCATCATAATGAAGGTATAAAGAGGAATAACTACTTCTTATATCTTACGATGAGCCTAGACTCTGAGAAACAGTCAAAGATAAATTCACTGCACCTTATGGAAACACAGTCAAGAAAAAAGGAGTTATTTCAGAAATACACACAGTGAGCACTTACCATTTGCAAATCACCTTGTTTCCTTCTAGGTTTCACAGTGATATGGTGCAAAAGAGACATATATTATAGACAAGGTTTCATAAATGAAGAGGACAGTTCATTTGAAGGACTTCATAAGTGATAAGTAAAAGATCACAGTTTGCTTATTATGCCCTTTTCAAATGAACAAAGAAAGACACAATACCTGATGAATATAAGTTTTTATGTTTTAGGATGACCTCCTTCATAACAAGCAGTGGGTAAAAACATAGTTTGAAGGCCTCCTTCATAACAAGCAGAGGGCCTAACAGTGACTTTGAGTGACCTAGGTGATTACATTTGCATGATCTACTTCATGATAAGGAGAGGGTTAAAAAATCATCAGATTTTAACAAAGTGTTTGATAAAAGTTTTTAGTGATAGAGAGAATTGAGAGACAGTGTTTAAAGGAGTGCATTTGGTGATAACTCAAATGATATGACAGAGATAAAAGATAAAATGTTTGCAGGACAAGTAAAGGGCCTACACAGTGGATTTGAATGACCTAAGTGGTTGCATTTGCTTGACATCCTTCATGATAATTAGAGGGTCAAAACATAGCCAAAATGCCTCCTCCAAAAGCTGAGCAGAGGGCATAACACACTTTGTTTAAATTCCTCCTTCAAAAATAAGCAAAAAGACAATACAAGGCATGAGTCGCGCCTAGGGCCAGTTTTGTTTCAAAATGTGTTTCTCACAAAACAGAGCTGAAATTGACAAAAGTGAGAGATTTTTTTGTCCATCATAGGTTCAAGAAGAAAAACCTCATTCAGTTTCTACACAGGTATCATTTTTTGGGAGAAATGTCAAAAATACAGGTGTCAGGAGAGAATTTCTGCATGGCTGGAATCATCATTCACCATTTTTGACCAGTGTTGGGACAATTCATTTTTGGACATCCAAATGGAAACCAAATGAAACAAATCAAGTATATTTGGAAATTAGATATCCACATATTTTCAAGGATCCATCTCGAGCCCAATTCCGACACAGGGAAAGCATCCAAAAGTGGCCTGCAACAACACTATGTATTTCTGCACCAGCATTCACCATTTTTTATGAGTGTTGGGATAGTTAGTTTTTGGAAAACCAAATGAATGCAAAATAAAATAATTGAAGCATATTTTGAAAGTAGACTTCCATAGCTTTCTCACGAGCCATCCCGGGCCCAATTATGACACTAGGAAGGCTTCTAAAATCTTGCTTCAAATAGCACGATGTGCCTAGAAAAGGACTTGATGCGCCTATGTGCACTCCTAGTGTAAATTTCTACAGGATGCGACACACCTGGAAAAGGACGTGACTCACCTATGTGAAGCACCCGTCGCCCACCCATTCTGCATGAGATCCTACCCGCGGGCCCTTGCCAGCTTGCCTGGCCCATTTACAACTCCTGCACAGCTGCTTAACCATAGTCGCACGACCCTCCGCCCTACCTTTGCACAACCCTCTCCACTAAAAGCACTTGGCACTCACCATTTTCTACCAGGCCCATCTACCTTTTCTGCATGGTCCACTGCCGGTGTGCAGGCCTACCCGGCCCGGCGTGCAGAAGGTGCCCGAGTTCCCACAGGCAGCGTGCAGGTGCAACGCGCCTGTGCATAGGAACGTAGCACCTTGCCAAAACCTCCAAAAGCTGCTAAAAAACTAGATTTTTGCACAAGAATTTTTTTTTTCAAACATAGCAGAAGTAGTTTTAAGGTATTAATCATTTCTTTCATCTCAATCTTTGGTCTTAAGCACATTTTGAAATCAGATTTCAAAGAAGAAAGAAAAATAGTGTTTTAGAAAGGAAAACTTATTTTTGAGAAAAATCCTGTTTGTTGAGGGTAAGAAGAAACAATAGGGCAACACACAAGATGAGCAAGGCAGCCCTCAAGAAGACAGTCATTGTGAGAGTAGCTCACATGAAGGGAATAAAAGAAATGAGCATGGTGATGGCAGCATACATAAAGAGGTTTAAAACAGTGAGATAAATTAAGATAACCCTCAGTGAACTGAAAACAGTGAAGGTGGAAATGAGCAAAATGATGAAAACAGTCCACTAATAAGCATTAAAGATAGTGAAAACAGTGAAATGGTGGGCAGCCTAGAACAAAAGCAGAACATTGATGAAGGTGGGGGTGGCAGCATGCAACAAACAGAGGAAGGCAATCATAGTGAAGACAGTCAAGCTCAAAAAAATAAAGAGGTTGAAAAAGACAGTCCTAAAGACAGTCATGACAAATTCAGAGGCAGTGAACAAGGAAGCCCTTAAGAAGTCAGTCATGGTGAGAGTAGCTCACATGAAGGGCATAAAAGCAGTGAGCATGGTGAGGACAACATCCATAAAGAGGTTCAAAACAGTGAGAAAAATGAAGACAACCCTCACTCAACAGAAAACAGTGAAGGTGGAAATCAACAAAATGATGAAAAAAATCCATTAATAAGCATTAAAGGCAGTGAAAACAGTGAAATGGTGGGCAGCCTAGAACAAAAGCAGAAAATTGATGAAGGTGAGGGTGGCAGCATGCAAAAAACAGAAGAAGGCAATCATAGTGAAGACATTCAAGCTCAAAACAATAAAGAGGTTGAAAAACACAGTCCTAAAAACAATCATGACAAATTTAGAGGCAGTGAACAAGGCAACCTTAATGAAGAAGACAAAAACAATGATCAAGATGATAGCAGCCCTAAAGGAGACAGTGAAAACAATAAGCATGAAAAGAGAACTCAAAGACATGTGCTAGTTGCCTCTCCTAGACAAGGGGCCATGACTCCTCCCTCAAAGGTGGAAAAGCCAAAAACCACTAAATCTGCAAAGATGAAAACCATTCAAGCTGTGACTAGTAATGTCACTAGAGCGCTCAGGAGTAGAGGCGAATTGCCCAAGCCAAGCTCAAAACTGCCCAAAGGAGGCGCCCGGTGGAAAAAAGAGGAAAAAGCATATCTCGGCTCGGAATCATGGCTCAGGATTCCTTGCGTGTTTCTAGAAACCCTTAAGGGGTTTTCTCACCAAAATTGAGCAATTTTTGACATGATCTTGCTTTTGTGATTTTTAGGCCTAATTGCACAATTTCATGGGCGATGCCATTTTTTCTTGGAGCATCCTCAGCTGATGAAAGTTATATTTTTGGATGCATTAAATTTGAGGTAATTTTCTCAGAAATATTTAGATCAAAATAATATGTTTTGATCCTCAAAATGGCAAACAATAGTCAACTTTTACCTTTCTACCTCAAATATCAGCAGACGCTACGCTCCTGGTTTTTTTCACTCATATCAATTTTTTACTTACTTCCCAGCATCATTTTTAAAAACCTCAAGTAGTTCCAAAAATTGGACATCTAGGGCTTTCCAACGAGCCATCACGAGCCTTATTTTGACATCGGGAAGTTCCTCAAATGTTCTTTGCAAAACAAGATTTCTTCTAGCGCTACGCTCCTATAGCATTTTTGCTAAAAAGGCAATTTTCTGAAGGTGGTCCTCCAAATGTGCGTTAATCTATTTTTAACTCATGTTAGTAGTAAAAATGCATTTTTCTTGCCATTTTTAGCTATTTAAGATAATATTTTAAGATATTTTGTGCCTTGGGCTTTGCAAAGACTCAAGGAAAAAATAGGATATTTGTTTTTGGCCAATGGCCTTCCAGTTGCTCGAGTTGGGTTTCCTCCTCTTTGGCCTATATAATCCAAGAGGATTCATTGTAACAAGAGGCATAACTTCAGTTATAGAGAGCAATACATAGAACTACGAGCTTTGAAGAAATACCTGTTTTATGAAGTGGATGATCTCTTGCTTGGCTTGATGGTGGAGGAGCATCGTGTGTAGAATTCCATGGCTTGGTGAATGGTATTGTGTTTCTTATTTGTTATCTTTTCTTAGTTTCTCATACATTTTTTCATGCTTCTTTCTTGCTGAAGTTCAGTAAATAATAAGTTTGAGATATTCCCATGGAGGCACCTCAAATTTCCTGATTCATTGCAGCTTAAATGTTTTCATCTTTCTTGGTCATGTCAAAGAATTCTTAATTGCTCTTTGGTTCACTAAGAGCTTGTGACTTGTTTCATTAATGGTTATTATGTATGCTATCTAGTATGATTCACGGTATGCTCTGCTTACTCATAGCTAATCAAAACTCCATTTTTTAAATCTCTCTCTGAATTATTGGTTGTTTTAGTTAAGTCAAAGAGGTCTTGTTTCGATCTTGCCCTTTGTCCATGCTTTGCTCTTATTTCAAAGTTCCCGATAGCTCAAGATATGATGTTTAGGAGTTCCCTCTTTATAGCTTGAGTTGTTTTTTAATCTTATTTGTTTTTCCAAAAGTCTGAAGGTTATTTTCCCAAAGTTAGAGGGTCCTATACTTCTATGTATCACTGGATTGTTTATTTTCTGCATCTATCAGTTTCAGTTTCATTCATAGAGATTAATGGTCAGCCCTAACTCATGAATGCTTGATTTTTAACTATTTATACTTAAAAACTCTTTGTCTTTCACAAAATTAATGTCCATCTCATTTCACTTTCACCCAAATAATCCATTTACCTCGACTAAATCGGCCCTGCAGTAATACCTTGTTCATCATTAAGACAGTCTTGACCTTATCTAACCCCATAGCCCAGTTGATTTAACGAACTCCTTATCTATTTTTCCTTGATCATTTCCCCTCAAAAAACCGAAAAAAAAACCAAAACATACTTAACAATTAGCCTAAAATCAAATATACAAAAGAAAATAAGTTTGCATCCTTTGCATAATAGAGAGAACCCTCTCTAAGTCCAGGAAGGCTAGGTCCTAGGGCTCCAAAGCTTTGTCTGATGCTACCCTATAAATTGGTTTACCAATCTGCCAAATTACGAGACACTAACATAATGGTGATCACGGTGGGACTCTGAGTTAGTGAAAATCTAAGTATACCTTAGGACTTTAGAATCCCTCAATTAAAGAATATCCAGTGATTTCCAAGCACCTCATCTCCACACTAACATAATGGCAATCACGGTGGGACCTTGAGTCAAAACATCCTGAGTATCCCTTAAGACCTCTCAAAATCTCAGTCAGACTTAGAAAAATTAAGTGTTGTCTGAAGAGTATAAACTAGCTCTTTCACCATCTTAGAAAAATGATGATTCAGTTATAGGACACTCTTACAAAGCTTAGGGCTGCATATAGAAAACTCCGAAAACCCCAAAAATATTCCTGAATTGGTTTCTATCAGTCGTTGGTGGTGGACCATATAACTTTTTCTTTACAAAACAAAAGTATTCACCTAGCAACTCCACTAGCCTCTAGTAGGCCTAATACTCCACTTGAAAAACCAAAAATTTTCATAAACATACTATCATGTTGGCTTACCTTCCCAATCACAAAGATCATGATGTAGTCTCTGAAATCAATGATAAACTACTTACTACTTCTGAGTTCAGAAAATTCCATCAAAACATAAAAATCAACAAAATAGCCTAAAAACATAACTATAGCTTTCTCAACATCCTAGCAAACTGTTGAACTAAGTTTTAGATCATTCTTACAAATTTTTGCATAAAAAGTTTCCTTAAAATAAATTCCATAAAAAACACCTTTGTCAATATTGGTGGTGGACCATAGACATGTATCTTCAAAACAAACTAAAATATGTGCCTGGTGACTCCACAACTCTCAATAGACCTAATGAATCCACTGGAGGAAGAACCTAAAACATGACCAGTCATCCAAGAAATAAAAATCACCCAGGCCTTAGTTGGATTCAAGAAATTATTGTTTTTATCTATAACTAGGTTCTATCCTACTTTGAGCCTGACCAAGAATACACTGATGAGATCTACATTGATCATTGGAAATATGTCAAACCTCGAAAAGATAAGCCTCAAATTTCAGACCATGAGCAGACTTATACACCTGTGCTTACCCCAGATTCACCTATGGAAAACCTAGTGAAACATGAGCCTCATGCTACCTTTCCCACTCTGGCTGAAACCTCAAACAGTCATAATTCTCTTTTTACTCTACCTATATCCACAAAGGTCCCAGAAAGATACAAGCCTTTGATTTTACCTCCCATCTTCCAAGCCCTCCCTGCAAATATTCAAAATAAATTACCCAGATTTTATAGAGAAAGCTCAAAAGTCACCACTGAAGAACACATCCAAAAACTTGACAATTTGCTTGACCTTTTTGAAATAGAAGAAGATTATGTTTGTATTAGAATTTTTTCCTTATCATTACAAGGAAAAATTAAGAGTTGGTTTAAGGACCTTCCAGCTGCAAGCATTACCAATTTTCATCAGTTCACTCAAATCTTCCTAGATAAGTGGGTGGTCATGGGTGATAAAATTCTTATCATAGAGGAATAAAATCATTTAAAAGAAAAACCAAGGTAGACAATACAAGACTTTTCAGCTAGGTTCAATAAAGTATACCATGCAATGCCTGCTAACATAAAACAACCGCTTATATGGGCTCTCTTGCACTACCCAAGTTCTTTTGACCCAGAGATGGTTTTCTAGATAAGAGAAAGAGATCCTTTGACCCTGGAAGAAATTCAAAGGATAGCAGTTGATGTGGAAGTCAATGTACTAAATAGGGAGGCACAACTAAGAATAGTAGAGAAAGACAAACCAAATCAAGAGAGACTAATCTCTTTAGAGGAAAAGTTGGAAATATCGATAGATACACTCAGCAAACTGATGCATCTACTAGACAGGAAAAGAGAAAGACACAAAGTTAAGGTTAATGCTGCTTATTCAAACCAGCCTACACTTTTTCCTCAGGAAAAACATACTCAACCATTACAAGACAAGAGTAACAAACAAAATGTGCCTGATGAGCAAGTTGCAAATAAAAACATAGAGAAGCGCTCTAAAGAATCAATCAGCCATCTTGAAATCACAAAATCTGAAATGAAAGAAAAATCAAAACCTTTAGGATCTCTACCTTTGTGCTTTGAGTCATTTCAGATTATGCAAGCAAATTGGCCTCCTGACAATCTATCAGAGGAAACTCATGAATCCCATGCTAATTGTCCTGAAAATCAAGAAGAGTTGGTTGAGGATGAAACCAATCAAGAAATGAAAGAGAACCCACAAGATCTTTCTAAAAACACAAGTGATGATTCATCATCTCTCTTAGGCAAGGCCCAAAAATACATTCACCCTCTAAATCAACTTTCCCAAGAGAAAGAGGATTATTGTAGCTATATCCAAGGAAAGATAAAAATGCCTCCCTTTTTAACTGAAGAAGAGATAGATCAACTCATAAACATACAGTCATCCTATATTTATTTTCCTCCTGATCTTAACTATCACATAGAAAAAAATGAATTTATAGATCAATTCAAAGATAAACAATCTGATACTCCAATATGTATGGTTGGTGACATTAATTATATTGATGATTCTCCAAAATTTGATCAATATGTTGATAATGATGATGCTTTCCAAATATAAGATAATTTTGCAGAGTATTCAGCACTTGGTTTTTGGGAGGAAACTCAGTTTCCTCAACTTAAGAAAGGTAACCAACCAATGCATAGAAGCTATGACAGTAATGAGGAAAGCTTAGAAAATTTGGAAGCGAATGAAGGCTTGAAAATTGATGATCACAAGAAAGTTGTTGTTCTTCTTTCTCAAGAAGATTTGTTGCCAAAGAGTATCCCTACTCATCAACATGATGACCTTCGCACAATTTTCAATGCACTTAATCAGAACACATCAGCTTGGGAAGAGGACTACACTGCAATATATGTTGAGTCTGACAATTCAAGTGATCATGAAGAAGAGGACAAGTCTCTTCCCCAAAAGAGCCTCAAGCATAGCCAAGTGGAAGAAAGAGTACTCCTAAATGAAGCTTATATATCAAATCCTCTAGATCAGGTATTATTCCAAGATCCATTTGTTGTTTTCCTTGAGAAATCTGAAAGAGAAGTGTATTCTACCCAGAATAATCTATTGCAAAGTGTCAGAAAAATTTTAGGCACTACTGTTCGAAAACAAGTTAGGTGGAAGTGGCCTTTTTATTTCTTCAGCACTCTCAAAAAGCTAAAACAAAATCCCTCATGGAATCAGCTGCTTGATTGGCTTTGTTGGAAAAGAGATTTCACTAAATGAATGTATATTATGTATAGGTTAGATTAGGATAGATAGATAGGTGTGAAAAATAATCTCAACCTGTGAGAAGTTAGTTAGTTTTGTTTTTGCTTTGAAAAAGAAAAATGAAGAACACAAAAAATAACAAGAAAAGTAGAAAAAGAGGGCAGTTTAAAACAGCAGAGAAGCCCCATGTTCAAAAAATAGTCATGCTGAAAGTGCGCAATTCTAAATGCCACTACTAGTGCTCAAAAAATATCTTGTTTAGTTATCTAGCCTAATCATAACTGGACATGTTTTAACTTGATTGCTGATAAGTTAGTGAAAGAAGTGATAGTCAAATTGTGTAAGCTTGACTTATCAATGAAAGTAGATTAGGAAAAGGATGTTGGTTCCACATGCTCAAAACAGAACCAAAGGGAAAAATAGGGATGAAAAACAAACTATGTATCTTGGCCCTAATTTTTGTAAGTTTCATCTTGTACATAAATAATGTTTGTGTGAAGTTTTTTTTTATGCCACGAACGCATGACAAATCAGACCATCTAATCTTGATTTGATCATTTTTCAATTTCATGCTTTAGACTAGTGAATGAAATCCTGTCAAACAGCTTAATCTTGATAGTCGATTGTAGTGTAGGTAGAGAAACAAAGGAGTTCATCAGTTTAATCTAAACTCCCGGAAGATATAAGGGTAGAATTAGATAGTTTTCTTTAAAAAAAAATATATATCATGTCAAAGGGTTGCTAGTCCAAAAGCACCTAAAGAAGAAAAAATGCTTGGAAATATAGTTGGGTAGGTAGAGTTGAGGTTAATGCTAATCATGCTGTAAATTTTTCAGAAAAGCATCATTTTCAGGAATACGATCAAGAAAAAGAGAAATTTGTGCTAATGGGTGAGGCACGGGTCTTCACAAGCCCAAGATCTGCAGTTCTGGACACCTCCTAAAAAGGAGCTGCCCTCCCCAAATGGGGCCACTATTAGTCATCGGTATTTTTACATGTTTTGATGACTAGATTCCTTGGCTGAGTTTTCTAGAAGCTAATCTCAATCTGTCAATTTTCCATCTGGAAAACACCTCAAATTTTTTTTTTTCTTCCTACCCCTCCTTTTCAGCCTGTGATAAGAATAGTCTTCTGTTTTCAAATCCTATCACCTTTCAACAAAGTCTCCCTATCTATAGCTGTCATGAGCTTTGTTTCTCTACTAATTGAAATCCCCTATTTTCATACAGCCCATTGTCTAGCATTTGACAAAGTGTCTGCCCCTCTCTCACCGATCATTTGGTCATATGATAATTTGATAATGCCTAAGGAAATATTCAGATTCTGTGATAAATTCTGTAGGTCTAGGTGGTGTTGTTTAGGGAAAAATTCCTTGACAAAACTGTCTTAAGCCAAAAATCCTATGTCTAACACTAGTCAGCCATTATTTGTTTCTCATCTTGCAAAAAAACACCCTTGTTTATCCTTAGGTCATACACCACTAAATGATTACTTGGTTTCATTTCAGCAAAGCTTAGAAATACTCATTCTAGGAAACTAGCAGAATTCTAAAAGTTTCATGAATGAAGGAAAGTTGTCAGTTCAAGCTTAATTTTATGACACACTACAAATCTCTCCACAAATCAAATATCATCTGTCAAATGCATCTCTGCAGGGGTGTATTGAGTAATGATAGTATGCTAAATGGGAGCAAAAGAGCAAACTCAACAAGGTTATCATGCTATGGTAGTTTTCCATCATAAAGCAGATAAAGTGCAGTAAGTGAAGGAAAGAAAACATACATGTTTCAAATTAAAAAGAGCCTAAAGACAAAGGTCCTCCATCAAGATGAAATAACACAAAGGATTAGGTGATGTCTATCTTTGGCACTCCATGTTAACTCCAAAGGTATTGCTGCATAAGTTCTCAAAAAGGTAACCAAAGCACTGCACATCACTCTTTTCGAGCAAGAAAAAAAATCTTTGACAGAAAGAGGTCTAAAGCAATTAGGCATCATAATGAAGGTATAAAGAGGAAAAATTGCTTCTTATGTCTTACCATGAGCCTAGAATCTGAGAAATAGTCAAAGATAAATTCACTGCACCTTATGAAAACACAGTGAAGAAAAAAGGAGTTATTTCAGAAATACACACACTGAGCACTTACCATTTGCAAATAACCTTGTTTCCTCCTAGGTTTCACACTAATATGGTGCAAAAGAGACATATATTACAGACAAGGTTTCATAAAGGAAGAGGACAGTTTGTTTGAAGGACTTCATAAATGATAAGTAAAAGATCACAATTTGCTTATTACGCCCTTTTCAAATGAACAAAGAAAGACACGGTACCTAATGAAGATAAGTTTTTATGTTTTAGGATGACCTCCTTCATAACAAGCAGAGGGTCAAAACATAGTTTGAAGGCATCCTTCATAACAAGCAGAGGGCCTAACAGTGACTTTGAGTGACCTAGGTGATTACATTTGCATGACCTACTTCATGATAAGGAGAGGGTTAAAAAATCATCAGATGTTAACACAGTGTTTGATAAAAGTTTTCAATGATAGAGAGAATTGAGAGACAGTGTTTAAAGGAGTGCATTAGGTGATAACTCAAATAATATGACAGAGATAAAAGATAAAATTTTTGCAAGACAAGTAAAGGGCCTACACAGTGGATTTGAATGACCTAAGTGGTTGCATTTTATTGACCTCCTTCATGATAAGCAAAGGATCAAAACATATCCAAAATTCCTCCTCCAAAAGACGAGAAGAGGGCATAACACACTTTGTTTAAATTCCTCCTTCAAAAATAAGCAAAAATACAATACAAGGCACGAGTCGTGCCCAGGGCCAGTTTTGTTTCAAAATGTGTTTATGAAAAAACAGAGATGAAATTGACAAAAGCAAGAGAGGTTTTTGTCCATCATAGGTTCAAGAAGAAAAACCCCCTTCCGTTTCTACACAAGTATCATGTTTTGGGAGAAATGTCAAAAATACAGGTGTCACGGGAGAATTTCTGCATGGCTGGAACCAACATTCACCATTTTTGACCAGTGTTGGGACAGTCATTTTTTGGATATCCAAATGGAAAAAAAATTAAACCAATCAAGTATATTTTGAAAGTAGACATCCACAGATTTCCAAAAATCCATCTCGGGCCCAATTACGACACAGGGAAAACATCCAAAAGTGGCCTGCAGTAGCACTGTGCATTTCTGCACCAGCATTCACCGTTTTTGACCAGTGTTGGGACGGTCAATTTTTTGACAACCAAATGAACACCAAATTAAAAAAATAAAGCATATTTGGAAAGTATACTTACATATCTTTCTAATGAGCCATCCTGGGCCCAATTAAAACACTGGTAAGACTTCTAAAATCTTGCTGCAAATAGCACGACGCACCTGGAAAAGGACATGACGCGCCTGTGGGCACTCCCATTGTAAATTTCTACCGGAAGCGACGCGCTTGGAAAAGGACACGATGCACCTATGTGAAAAACCTATCACCCACCCATTGTGCACAAGATCCTGCCCATGGGTCGTTGCCAGCTTTCCTGGCCCATTTACAACTCCCGCAAGGCCACTTAACCATAGTTGCATGACCCTCCACCCTACCTTTGCACAACCCTCTCCAGTAATAGCACTTAGCACTCACCATTTTCTACTAGGCCCATCTGCCTTTTCTACACGGCCCACTGCCGGCATGCAGGCTTGCCCAACCTGACGTGCAGAAGGTGCTCGAGCGCCCACAGGCAGCGTGCAGGTGCTACGCACATGTGCACAGGAACGTAGCACCTTGCCAAAACCTCCAAAAGCTGCTAAAAAACTAGATTTTTGCACAAGAAAAGTTTTCTTCAAAAACAGCAGAAGCAGTTTCAAGGTATTAATATTTTCTTTCATCTCAATCTTTGTTCTTAAGCATCTTTTGAAATCAGATTTCAAAGAAGAAAGAAAAACATTGTTTTAGAAAGGAAAACCTATTTTTGACAAAAAACCTGTTTGCTAAGGGTAAGAAGAAATAGTAGGGCAACACACAAGATGAGCAAGGTAGCCCTCAAGAAGATAGTCATGTTGAGAGAAACTCACATGAAGGGCATAAAAGCAGTGAGCATGGTGAGGGCAGCATACATAAAGAAGTTCAAAACTGTGAGACAAATGAAGACAACCCTCACTCAACTAAAAACATTGAAGGTGGAAATCAGCAAAATGATGAAAACAATCCACTAATAAAAATTAAAGGCAGTGAAAACAGTGAAATGGTGGGCAACCTAAAACAAAAGTAGAACATTGATGAAGGTGAGGGTAGAAGCATGCAACAAACAGAGGAAGGAAATCATAGTGAAGATAGTCAAGCTCAAAACAATAAATAGGTTGAAAAGGATAGTCCTGAAGACAGTCATGACAAATTCAGAGGTAGCGAATAGGGCAGCCCTCAAGAAGACAGTCATGGTGAGAGCAGCTCACATGAAGGGCATAAAAGCAGTGAGCATGGTGAGGGAAGCATATATAAAGAGGTTCAAAATAGTGAGTCAAATGAAGACAACCCTCACTCAACTAAAAACAGTGAAGGTGGAAATCAACAAAATGATGAAAACAATCCACTAATAAGCATTGAAGGCAGTGAAAATAGTGAAATGGTGGGCAACCTAGAACAAAAGCAGAACATTGATGAAGGTGAGGGTGGCAGCGTGCAACAAACAGAGGAAGGCAATCATAGTGAAGACAGTCAAGCTCAAAACAATAAAGAGGTTGAAAAGGACAGTCCTAAAGACAGTCATGACAAATTCAGAGGCAGTAAACAAGGCAACCCTAATGAAGAAGACAAAAACAGTGATCAAGATGATAGCAACCCTAAAGGAGACAGTGAAAATAGTGAGCATGAAAAGAGCCCTCAAAGACATGTGCTAGCTGCCTCTCCTAGGCAAGGGGCCATGACTCTTCCCTCAAATGTGGAAAATCCAAAAACCACTAAATATGCAAAGAAGAAAACCATTCAAGCTGCGACTAGTAATGTCACTAGAGCACTCGGGAGTAAAGGCGAATTGCCCAAGCCAAGCTCAAAATTGCCCAAAGGAGGCACCCGGTGGAAAAAAGAGGAAAAATCATATCTCGGCTTGGAATCATGGCTCAGTCTTCCTCGTGTGTTTCTAGAAACCCTTAAGGGGTTTGCTCACCAAAATTGAGCAATTTTTGACATGATCTTGTTTTTTGTGATTTTTAGGCCTAATTGCACAATTTCATGGGCGCTGCCATTTTATCTTGGAGCATCCTTAGCTGATGAAAGTTATATTTTTGGATGCATTAAATTTGAGGGAATATACTCAGATATTTTCAGATCAAAATAAGATGTTTTGATCCCTCAAAAGGGGAAAAATAGTCAATTTTTACCTTTCTGCCTCAAATATAAGCAGACGCTACGCTCCTATTTTTTTCACTCATATCAATTTTTGGCTTAATTCCTAGCATTATTTTGAAAAAACTCAAGTAGATCGAGAAAATAGACATCCAGGGCTTTCCAACGAGCCATCACGGGCCTCGTTTAGACATTGGGAAGTCCCTCAAACGTTCTCTACAAAACAAGATTTCTTCTGGCGCTACGCTCCTGTAGCATTTTTGCTAAAAAAGCAGTTTTCTGAAGGTGGTCCTCCAAATGTGCGTTAATCTATTTTTAACTCATGTTAGTAGTAAAAAGGCATTTTTCTTGCCATTTTTAGCTATTTAAGATAATATTTGAAGATATTTTTTGCCTTGGGCTTTGCAAAGCCTCAAGGAAAAAATAGGATATTTGTTTTTGGCCAATGGCCTTCTAGTTGCTCTAGGTGGGTTTCCTCCTCTTTGGCCTAAATAATCCAAGAGGATTAATTGTAACAAGAGGCAGAAATTGAGTTATAGAGAGCAATACATAGCACTATGAGCTTTGAAGAAATACCTGTTTTATGAAGTGGATGATCTCTTGCTTGGCTTGATGGTGGAGGAGCATTGTGTGTAGGATTGCATGGCTTGGTGAATGGTATTGGGTTTCTTATTTGTTATGTTTTCTTAGTTTACAATAAATTTTTTCATGCTTCTTGCTTGTTGTAGTTCAGTAAAGAATAAGTTTGAGCTATGCCCATGGAGGCACCTCAAATTTCCTGATTCATTGCAGCTTAAATGTTTTCATCTTTCTTGGTCATGTCAAAGAATTCTTAATTGCTCTTTGGGTCACTAAGAACTTGTTACTTGTTTCGTTAATGGTTATTATGTATGCTATCTAGTATGATTCACAATATGCCCTGCTTACTCATAGCTAATCAAAATTCCATTTCTAAAATCTCTCTCTGAATTATTGGTTGTTTTAGTTAAGTCAAAGAGGTCTTGTTTCGATCTTGCCCTTTGTCCATGCTTTGCAGTCTTATTTCAAAGTTCCCGATAGCTCAAGATATGATGTTTAGGAGTTCCCTCTTTATAAATTTATTTATTTGTTAATCTTATTTGTTTTCCCAAAATTTTGAAGGTTATTTTCCCGAAGTTATAGGGTCTTATACTTCTATGTATCACTGGATTGTTTATTTTCTACATCTATCAGTTTGAGTTTCGTTCATAGACATTAATGGTCAGCCCTAACTCATGAATGCTTTTTGTTTAACTATTTATGCTTAAAATATATTTGTCTTTCACACACTTAATGTCCATCTCATTTCACTTTCACCCAAATAATCCATTTACCTCGACTAAATCGGCCCTGCAGTAATACATTGTCCATCATTAAGATAGTCTTGACCTTATCTGACCCCATAGCCCAGTTGATTTAACGAACTCCTTATCTATTTGTCCTTGATCAATTCCCCTCAAAAAATCCAAAAAAAACCAAAACATACTTAACAACTGGCCTTAAATCAAATATACAAAAGCAAATAAGTTACATCCTTTGCATAATAGAGAGAGCCCTCTCTGAGTCCAAGAAGGCTAGGTCCTATTGCTCCAAATCTTGGTCTGATGTTACCCTATCATTTGGTTTACCAATCTTCCAAATTACGGGATACTAACATAATGGCGATCACAGTGGGACTCTGAGTTAGTGACAATCTAAGTATACCTTAGAACTTTAGAATTCCTCAATTAAAGAATATCCAGTGATTTTCAGCCACCTCATCGCCAAGCTAACATAATGGCGATCATGGTGGGACCTTGAGTCAAAACATCCTGAGTATCCCTTAGGACCTCTCAAAATCTCAGTCAAAATTAGAAAAATTAAGTGTTGTCTGAAGAGTATAAACTAGCTCTTTCACCATCTTAGAAAAATGATTATTCAGCTATAGGACACTCTTACAAAGCTTAGCACTTTATATAGGAAACTCAGAAAACCCAAAAAATATCCCTGGATTGGTTTCTATCAGTCATTGACGGTGGACCATATAACTTTTTCTTTACGAAACAAAATTATTCACCTAGCGACTCCACTAGCCTCCAGTAGGCCTAATACTCCACTTGAAAAACCAAAAAATTTCATAAACATACTATCCTATTGGCTTACCTTCCCAATCACAAAGATCATGATGCAGTCTTTGAAATCAGTGATAAACTAAGTACTACTTATGAGTTCAGAAAATTTCTTCAAAACATTAAAATCAACAGAATAGCCTAAAAACATAACTATAGCTTTCTCAACATCCTAGCAAACTGTTGAATTAAGTTTTAGATCATTCTTAAAAAGCACCTTTGTCAGTATTGGTGGTGGAACATAGACATATATCTTCAAAACAAACTAAAATATCCACCGTGTGACTCCACAACTCTCAATAGACCTAATGACTCCACTGGAGGAAGAACCTAAAACATGACCAGTCGTCCTAGAAAGTGTTCAATTCTTAGTTAAACTGAGAGGGGGGGGGGGGTGAATCAGTTTAACACATACATGAGATTTTTAAATTTTTGATCAACTTATTTACAACTTAATTTTATAATCAACCTTAGTATATGAACAATCTTAATATGTTGCAACAAGTATTAAATTAATGTAACATCAACCTTATTATGAGAGCAGCAAACATTAAGTAGATTTGCTAAATCATCTCAGCACACAGGAAACACAGATAGAAATAGTAGATATAAGTGAAAACCCATAAAGGGAGAAAACCACATCTTATTATTGTTATGATGCAAAGGCAAGCTCCTACTCCCTCTCACCACTGTTTTTCTACAGGCACCAACCTACTGGAGGCTCCAACCTCAATCAGCTACAACTGACAGCTATCAAGCTTCAGCTTGATGGGGAAGCTCCAACTTCCTCAATTTATAAAAAGAAATGTTTGTTGATTTACCTTAGATATTAGCTCTGTTTTGTAGCATCTCTTTTTACTCCTCTCTTCCTTATCTTCTTTGCCTCAATCTTCTATACTCTGCATTCTCTATATTTACTCTCTCTAACCACACTATGCATATCAAGTTGATATTATATATAGAGTTCATCACATGAATTTTTTTATTCCACAAGGAATTTGGAGTGAAAAACCATGACTCTTTGGTTTATGCCTTCTCATTCCTTTGTCCAACTCATTTAAAAAATTATAACAATATGTACAAATTTCAATGTTATAGTGGGATTTTTCTTTTCCTTCGGATACTTGCCTTTACATCACAAAAAATATAAAACAATTAAACATTTACATTTTCAGTCACAATATATAAACTTCACTCAGCCCTTGGCTTGCTGGTTTTGTCCTTTCTATTTCTTTCATGCAACTGTCCTGCATACCTCTGTTTACTGTAACTCTGAGCACCTGTGCATGTATACCTGTTCACTGCAATTTTAAATCCCTTCACTGCATACCTCTTCAATTCTGCAATCTCTGTTTACCTCTGTACAAATTCTCCAAGCTCACTGTAGTTGTGTATCTACTGTATATATGCATATTTTATAAGTATAGCTCACCAATAAATCTCAAAGTCTCATGCATCAATTAATCATTCAAAAAAGGGTCCACAATCTATCTAATCTAGGCAATCTCTTTTCATTGTGGAGGTTCTACTTCTCAGCTTCAAACCTTTAATAACCTCTGTATAGGCACTCATATGTAGATTCGTTAATATAAACTTTGTCTTTGGTTAATAAAAAATCAAAATAATGTTCTCACTTCTTTAACATTAAAGATTTTCACTAGCCAATGAATGCATAATGCATATGTATACCTCTCCTTTTTATTCCTTTAACCCGCACACAACAGTCATATATAGTGCATATGTTCAAGTTATATGGTTTGCGCATTATTACTACATCCCCGCTCTATTAAATAATGTGTGAAATAATTTGGATTCCACAGCACAACCTTGAAAACCCGCACACTAAGGTTTAATATGATAAACAGAATCAACTATGCTCTCGGCCTAAGGCCAAGGGTATTTTCAATATATGTCACAACCTTATAACTCCACAATATTTCCACGACTGAGCCTAGGCACTAAAATTCGGAAATATAAGTATGAGATTCGACACATTAACACTGTTAATATACCTTTTATCGGGCCCACACGTACAATAGCGAAATTTCACTAATTGAAATCGCCCGTACCTTGAGTTATCTTTCGTGCTATTTTGAGTGCGATTATCGTTCGATGAACCTGCCTCCAGATCGGACAGCGCATGGTTATATCACGTTCATTCCATTGCTGATAGTTATTGCTTAATGAGGGAGTGATGGGGTAGTTTCTCCAACCCGCTTAAGACCACGTGTCAGCTCCTATCATATATCACGTTCGAATTGTAAATACAACTTACCGTACAAAAGAGGTGCGATATGAGTGGATTTGGTTTTGCAAACCCGCTCTAGATTGTCAATAGCGTTTGACCAGGGTACCACCAGGGTTTACACAAATCTTGTTATTCATTCCAACGGGTTGACTCTAGGTTCGAATCTTGGGACAACACTTTCAGTTCACAACAAAACAAACTTATTTCGTTGTAAGCGAGGGTTTCACTACCAGTTGAGCTCACTGTATTGTGGGAAATTCAATACTATAGGTCACACTCTTTCGAGCACACGATTCTATGCCCGGTACCAAGGTTACTGTAATCACCTTTGTTTTTCACAGGATTCTATACAATCATAACACATTTCATTCTAACCCAACAGGACTTCTATCACGATGAGGTGTTCTAAACAATAGGGATTAACACTTAGGCAAGATTTCATTCATTATTTGGATAACCAGAGTATGGTAATAGTTCCCCTATTCTAACAGAACTCACAACTAACGTTTATACAACATACATACTCATACGCACACCGACTGTTCACAGAGAATATATGTTCGAATATAGACAGAGGGAATTCAAGGAATTTCACACAGAGAGTGGAGGTTCACACACATTTGTCTGTCAAGTCCTTAACACGGATTTAACCATATAGGTTCTTCATGCACTCGCATCGTTGAATACACAACATACTTTATAACAGTCACAAAGTCTTATCACCCTGGTTCTCACCACCGAATGTACAGTCAGACTCTTAACCACATTTCAGAGTCCTACTCATATATGTTAATTAAGGCATTTTCACGCCAGAGTTCTTCATGCGCTCGCAAGGAATTTACATAGTGAAGTTACTTACAAAATACTGGCTAGATATTCGCTCACTTGGCCCTTCTGCACCCCTACTCTGCCTTCTAACCCTATGCAGTTCTATATAGTCTTTGTAGGTCTCCTTTGCACTGTCTCTGTAAATAGACTCTCCCTCTGTTATTCTCATGCTCCGTGTAAAGACCTGTTGTCTTCCCCTTTTCCTCTACTACTATCCTTTGTCTGTCTCTGCCTCTGCTACCTCCTTTTCCATCAATGACAATATTTCCAACAGTCTCCCGCTTTGGCATTGATGGCAATACACTTCCTCTGCTTGCCTGTTAGGACCCTTCCTTCTATTGCTTGCTCTTCCTCCCCCTTTGACATCAATGGCAAGAGGTTGCTCAATTTTTTTTTCTGTGTGCTTTGAAATCTTGCCCATGTTGTACTGATCTTGAGGACCTGTTTCATGCTTTCCTTGTTAGCTGATCTCCCCCTGGAATGATATTTTTGTTTCTTTTCTCCCCCTGAAACTGTGATTTCTCTTCATATCAGAGAGTAGCATCTACAGATACTACCCCTAGTCTATCTCTCAAATATTCAAATGGTTCTCTAGCAAGAGGTTTGGTAAATATATCTGTTGTTTGTTCTTTTGTTGGCACATACTCCAGCTTTACTACCTTCCGAGCCACTTGTTCTCGGAGAAAATGATACTTGATTGGGATATGTTTAGTTTTTGAATGAAGCACATGATTTTTTGATATGCTTATAGCACTTGTATTATCACATTTGATTGAGATAGGTTCATCAATTCTTACCTTCATGTCTTCGAGGGTTTGCTTCATCCACATGACTTGTGTACAACATGATGCTGCTGCTATGTATTCTGCTTCTGTTGTAGATAGAGAAATAGATGTTTGTTTCTTGCTTAGCCATGCCACAAGACTTTCTCCTAGATAGAATGCACCTCCACTTGTGCTTTTCCTATCATCCACATAGCTGGCCCAATCTGCATCTGTGTATGCTGTCAAAATGAAGCTTTTGCCTTTAGGATACCAAAGTCCATACTATGCAGTTCCTTGTAGATATCTGAATATTCTTTTGACTGCCAGAAGGTGATTTTTTTTAGGTGCTGCTTGATATCTAGCCACAAGTCCTATTGCTAGCATGATGTCTGGTCTTGATGTTGTCAGGTACAACAAACTTCCTATCATGGATCTGTAGAGTCTTTGATCTATATCAGCAGATCCATCATTAGCACACAGCTTGCATCCCGTGATCATGGGAGTTGACATAGGTTTGCAGTCCTCCATTTTGAACTTTTTCAACATTTCTTTTAAGTATTTTTCCTGTGATATGAATGTACCTGTGTTCTTTTGCTGAATTTGAAGTCCTATATAGAAACTGAGCTCTCCAATCATAGACATCTCAAACTATGATTTCATCTCCTCAACAAAACTTTTTTCTAGCTCATCTCTGTTGCTTCCAAACATAATGTCATCAACATATACTACAACAATCAGGAGTTCATTTTCATGGGATTTTATGTATAGATTGTTGTCTACTCCTCCTCTCTTAAAGCCTTTGTTTTGCAAGTATTTACCCAGCCTTGAGTACCAAGCATGAGGAGCTTGTTTTAGTCCATATAGAGCCTTCTTTAGTCTGCATACATAGTCTTCTTTGTCTGTTAATGAGAAGCCTTCTAGTTGTTCCATGTAGACTTCTTCTTCTATATCTCCATTCAGAAATGCAGATTTCACATCCATTTGATATACCTTGAAGTCTTGGTAGCATGCAAAGGCTAGAAACATTCTGATAGCTTCCATTCTGGCTACAGGGGCAAATGTTTCATCGTAATCAAGTCCTTATATTTGTGAATATCCTTTGCAGACAAGTCTAGCTTTATTCCTGATTACCTGTCCTTGCTCATTCATTTTATTTTTGAATACCCATTTTGAACCTATGACATTTTTTTCAGTCGGTCTAGGAACTAGTTCCCAGGTATTGTTATTCTCAATTTGTTCCAATTCTTCATTCATAGCATTCACCCAATACTTGTCCTTGTTAGCTTCTTCAAACTTCTTTGGCTTTATTTGTGATAGCATGGCTATGTATACCTCTTCTGTCTATTCAGTTAGTTGCCTTCTTGTCTGGACGCCTACTCTCTTGTCTCCTATTATCTGATCTTCAGGAAGGTTCTTCTGAGTGTATCTAGAGGGGGATTTAGAGCTCAGTTCAACATCTTCTGTTGTCTTGCTTGTTTCATCATCATCTTGGTTTTCTTCTTCATGGTGGTTTGAAGGACTGTTGCAGTCTGTACCTCTTGTATTGTTTGGAAGTTCTTCATCAAATCTCACATCAATGCTTTCTACAATTTTTCGAAGAGTCTTGTTGTAGCACCTGTACCCTTTACTTTTGGAAGCATATCCTAGAAATATCCCTTCATCTACTCTTGCATAAAATTTCCCAAGATGTTCATCATTATTCTTTATGTAACACTTGCTTCCAAAGATTCTAAAATGTTTGATTGAAGTTGGTTTACCATGCCATAGTTCATAGGGAGTCTTGTCACTGCTTGGCCTTAAGTGAGCTTTGTTAAGGATATGCACGGCTGTGTGTACTGCTTCTGTCCAGAAGGTTTGAGGAATATTACTCTCTTGCATCATGGCTCTGGCAATTTGTTGTACAGATCTATTTTGTCTCTCTGCTACTCCATTCTGCTGAGGTGTCCCTGCAATAGTAAATTGTTGCTTTATGCCGTGTTCATTGCATAGGTCTGCAAAATCATAATCTATGAATTCACCTCCTCTGTCTGATCTGATGCATTTTAGCTTACATCCTGTCTGATTTTCTGCTAAAGCTTTGAATATTTTGAATTTTTCCAGAGCTTTCGATTTATTCTTGAGAAATGCAACCCATGTCATTCTAGAGAAATCATCTATTATTAGCATGAAGTAGGATTCTCCACTTGGCGTTTTAGTTATTGCAGGTCTACACAGGTCCATGTGCATAAGCTGGAGTGGTCTTGTTGTTGACACACTAGTAAAAAATAATGAAATTAATGACCAGGTGACTAAAAAATTTGGTCACCGCTATTATTTCAAGTGAAATACTACTAAATTTGAGCAATTTTAAGTAACCGAACTAAAAATGACTGACTTAAATGACTAATTTAGTCTAGGAATAAAATATATGACTAGATAATAAGTGATTAAACTAAAAATGACTAACTTAAATGACTAATTTAGTCCAAGGATAAAATATATGACTAGATAATAAGTGACTAAACTAAAAGCGACTAACTTAAATGACTAATTTAGCCTAGGATTAAAATATATGACTAGATAATAAGTGAAAAAATTAATAATGATTAATGTAAATGACTATTACAGTCCAAGAATAAAAATATGAACAGTACAACAAGTATATGAATTAGTCATTTATGTCAATAATTTTTAATTGTCACGCCATAAATGGAAAATTTCAATTTTGATATCGAAGTGTTACATTTCACTACAAGATTCTTTGAATCCATCTGTAGTGTTTAAATTCTCTCAGCTGTGTCCAATACTCTTTCCATTAGGTTTTTGATAAGTACTGGATGACAGTTCTCCAAGAAACATTAATGTTGGATACCCTACCCCTCATTTACCTCAGAGTGATCATACCCATGATTCCCCTTGCCACCATGGGTTCCTGATCCACCTTAATCACTGATTAACCGCCTATGCCCTATCTCGCCTAGCTCGCCCAATCACTACACAACGCTCCCATAACACCAAATGCGCTCACCAACACGACTTCCCCTAATGCCTTTGACTCGTCCGCCCGCTATGGGGCACACAGTACCCATTTGACATTGTCGCTCATCGCGTCTACCAAAATGCATGACTCTGCCCACTGCTACACGACACGTCGAAGATGGGCGTTCGCCAATATGGAATCCCTATTGCACATTTCCTCCGCACATACCCGAGTTGGGCGCCCGTTGCGCCCCCCACCACTCGGTCGTCGCGACGCTAACTCGAGGGTGTGACACTACCTCATCCTCGCTCCACTTGTATTTACTCATGTGAGACACCTTTCACGTGTTTCTCAAACCTCACTCCCATTGGAGAGTGTATGAACCTTTGTTATAATAATAATAATAATAATCTAATTTTAAGTTCACGTCGACCAAGCCAAAAACCAAATTGGTGTATGAGACCCCCTTGTTTGTGGGACAAGGAACCCACCTCTACATAGCGATTTGACTGCTAAGTCTACGAAGACATACATACTCTACCCCCTCTGGTTTTCAACCTGTGATCTCTTGGGAGGAAACACATGTTGTTAACCATTAAGCCTACTCAAACTGTAAATAATCACACACATATAGAATTTATTTATAATACGCTTAACATACATATATTGTGCGACACCAATTTAACATTTGATATGAACCTTAATTAATTTATTAAAATAATAAATATCAATATTTATATTTTATTAAATTTATTAAAATATTAATTATCAATATTTATATTTTATTCATTTTAACTATATTATATAAAATAAAATTTTAAATATATTGTGATTTTATATTTAATTAATAATTAAAATAATAAATATTAATATTAAAATTAAAATTTTAATTATTTAAAAAAAAAATTGTTTGAAGATTTGTAAAATGTTTTATTGCATGCCACATTGGAAAAATCGAAGTCCGACAGATATCAAAATTCAAAGTCCAACATGGGCATGGGTTCATTTCATTAAAAATATATATATATATATATATGAAAGTCAAATTTGTCACTGGTATGAAAGCCCAAGAACAAAGGAAAACTAGTTGTTCTTCCCAGGACTGGTTGAGGAAGATGAGGTTTTGAGGGCATGCCACATTCGACATATGTCAAAAGTCGAAGTCAGGGAGAGGGCATGGTTGATTTCATTAATAATATATATGAAACTCAAACTTGTCACCGGTATGAAAACCCAAGAATAGAGGAAAACTAGTTGTTTTTACCCGGACTGCTTCAAGAAAATGAGGTTTTGGGTCTTTGGCACCGAATTTTTATAGTTGGTTCTAAAATTTAAATAAAAACTGGATGAAAACAGGATGTGTTGATTATTTGGTACCAAATTTTTGCTATTGGAAGGAGGGTTTTGAGAGTTTTGATATATTTGAGAAAAATTAATAACATGATTAAATTTTTAGGGCTGGGATTTTTTTCTATATAAAGAGGCGAGCAACAGCAAATTCAAAAAATTTGCATACCCAGAGTCATGCGGATCGGACTTTCACGTCTACTTCGACAACCGGGCGAGTTTCGAAGAAATCAGTTGGGGAGGATTTTCCTCCCTGGATAGGTTCGAGAACAAAATTCCACCACTTATAGAAATACAGACAGATGTTTATTGGTAGAAGGCCCTGGCCTCGCTCACGTCATCGCCCCAATGGACAGCCATCGAAAGTGGTAAGGTGGGTTGAAACTATATCTTTCTCTTATTGTTCAGTTGGATTTTATGTTTTTCTATTTCCTCGCTTTGTATTTGCTCTGTTTTTCTTAAGATATTGTTGATTCATACAAACCCATCTGATCATGACAGAGATCTACTCTTTAGTTATTTACAATGAGTCCTTTGCGATTAGGAGTGTGGTGGAAACTGAAGCTTAAATCTGGGTATTGATTGTATTAACTAAATTTCCTGCCTCTAGTCTGTCAGCATTCCTTATGATAGTGATGTATATGGCAGTCCTTATGACAATGATATATATGGTAGTGAGATGACGTTGATATGGCAATCCTTATGGAAATGATAGATATGGCAGTGATGCGACGTTGATGTATGGCAGTCCTTATGATAATGTTTATATATGGAAGTCATGCAACATTGATGTATTGCAATCCTTATGACAATGATAGATATGGAAATGATATGACATTCATGTATGGGAGTAACATTGGTCCTTATGACAATGATGCAAGACAATGATCCTTATGATTGTGATAACTATGATATGATCGTCAAAGAGATATATGCTACCTTCAAATGATGTGGAGGCAACCTTATCAGGTGTCTTGTGGAGGGGAGGGCTCCTTGATATATTTGTCTACTGCCATCATTTGAGGATCCTGTATGATCTAGGGTTGGCCTTAGGAGGCCTAATGAGTTTGATATTGAAATACTTATGTATTATTATTATTGTACTTTGTAATTGTATCTTAGTTGAAAATTTGATGAATTCATAAGAAGAAGAAGAAAATTTGATTTTTGGGTTTTTCCCCCTTGTGGGGTTTTTCCCTAGTGTCTGACCTAAATCTTAGTGTCTCCATTGTGTATGCTTTTATTCTAATGTTCCTTACTATTCTGATGCATTTTTGATGTTAATTTTCTCTATATATAATTGCTTATGATGATATGGGGTGAATGTACTGTGAAATTGCTGAAAAAATTTAAAAATGCAATTATGTACAACAGAGAACAATTTAGCCCTACAAATTATAGAGCCAAAATTTCTTTTTTTACAAATTCAAAAATTTTCTCTTTTGAAGCCGACTTGAAGAACGTGTCTTATATTTATTGTTACATATATTTGAAGGAATAAAAAATTAATCATTAAGATTGTCCACAACTACAAAATTCAACACTCCCACTTAGCTAGGGAGTTATTTATAATGACTATCCAGATGTTCTCTTGTTGACAAATTTCTCCAAGAAAAGGTTAAAACAACTCATTATCAACATCAACACCATCTGATTACCATAATCCTGGTCAAAAACTTTGACCCATGGTAAAATCTACAACATCAACTAGGTACCGTAATTTTGGTTAGCATCTCTAACCCATGGTATATCATTAGCATCAACTAGTCACCATAATTCTGGTTGATGCCTCTAATTCATGGTATACAAACTAGTCTTGTTTCACCATCATCCTGGTCAATCTCTTTGACCCATGGTGAAAACCTATGGACACAATCAATCCATTTGAGTAATTCTTGTCCCAAATCCAAACACCTCACTCTGCATGATAAATTCTAGGCCATGATACTAAATGGGGTCACTCAACCTATCTAGAGAGTAATTTTAAGCCTGACGCTGAAGGGCACCCACTCAACTTTATGGTTGAATAATTTTGGGCATCTAGGACTATTCTTCCTAATATTGGTTAACATACTTGACCTACGAAGAATGAGTATCTTCTCCCAAACCATTCTCCCTAATCTTGGTCAACATATTTGACCCAGGGAGAATGACGTCCCCTGATGCTATCACATCAACTCTCCCTCTTGATGAGAGAGGCATATTTAATCACCCCAAGCTTGTCCTTGAAGTATACAGACTTCATCCTGGGATAGATGCTTTTTCAACAATATGCGTGATTGTATAATAGTGTTGGAGCCACACTTCTCACTTCTGTACCATGTCTCGGTACTAGATCTCGCTATGCTTCGACCTAATATCATGGTTGTCGTGCAGACCTGATCAAATGATCTTGCAAATAGCTTCTGAAGCCATATTGCTTCACAAATTGCCAACCAAGCTGCAATATACTTGGCCTCTACAGTGCTGAGTGCAATATATGTCTGCTTCTTGCTCATCAAAGAATTCATAGCGAAGCAACATCTTGATCTACTCTTTCTGTTTCTCACACTCACTGGCCAATTTAAATATGTGTATCTCTGCAACAATACTTCATTTCTTCAATCTATGTCCAATTGTACCATGTAGGTGCTTCAACACATGCTAAGTTGCATATCTTGGCTCAACCATAGACTGACATGCTTCCTTTGTTGGAGCCATCGTCATAACCGTTTTCTGGTCACCCTAATTGGGTGCTACTCTAAAACAGATCTTGTTGTGGCAATCCTAGTTGCTCCCTTTATCACTGCAACTTTCTAGTTACTTTAGCATATCAACTATCTAGTTTGACGATCTGAATGACAGTTTATCGTCCCAAGAGTCTTTGAGGGATCTCAATAGTATGCTTCTTTCGACCAAGGAGGTAATGCATCAAATCTAGGTCCATCTTGTACTAAGAGATCAACTCCCTCTGAAGCTGAAGCAAGGCTTAATTGCTCCCTCTATCACGTGAGTATTTTTTTCCCATGTTAGAAAGAAGTCATATGATGACAAGATCAACCTTGATCCATTAATCCACAAATCCTTCTGTTTACAAGCAAGAGACTCCTTCATGTCCCTCAAAATCCTGAGGTGGCTCTATGTACACTTCTTCTTGAATTTATTTATCAAGGAAAAATAGTCTTTACATTCATCTGATGCAACTTTCAGCAGAAACCATAGTGATAATGATTCTAATAGAAGTGTACCTGACAACTGGAGAATAGTATTCTCCCTCTTACTAGGAGAAACCTCTTGGCATGAGTCTTTATGCTGCCATCTGCTGCATGCTAGATCTTGTAGATTCACATGGAAGTCACCACAAACTTCTCTTCAGATCTTCTACACACTTTCTTTTATCATGACATCCTTCAAACTTGCTAGCTTGTTTTCTCCCTTTGAACTTGAAGCTCTTTTGGTAATCTGGCATGATTCTAGATGTCTTGATCCAATTCTCACTCTTGAGCACAAATCACTCAAGCTAAGTTTGTGCTCTCTCATGGGAGAATTCCCTTGCCATATCATTTTCTTTGTTCTTCTTGGTGCTTCCATCTGCTGCTAGAGTCTTGGAAGCCTTCACAATGTATGTGCAAACATCATTAGGAAGCCATGGAAGAATGATTATAACACAAAAAAAGGAATGAAGAGAAGAGGCTAACTAATAGCAAAATAATAATAATCAAGGAAGAGAGATATAAAGTACTTATCTTTGAGGATTTTTCCAGCTTCCTCTTGATCCTTATCTTCTTGCAGAAATCATGAAATTTATCTAAAAATTCTTCGTCTTCACCAGCCATTAATGCATGTGCTTGCTTTTCCTTTCTTTCATGAGTTAGGGTTTCTTCATCGTGTGGAATCATCATCTTTCAATACTTTGGGTCTATGGTTTTGTCCACAAACCCTATATTTTTGTTAATCACATCTTTCAAGATCACCTAGGGTTTACAAACCCTAGTATTATCAGATCTTCCAAGAACGTCTCATAAGAGTTACGACTCTTCTTTTCAACTCCTTCCAAATCATGTTGATCAAGACTTTTTCATATACTAAACAGCTAATGGCATTATGATGTCAGTAACATATCTCAGCAAATATAATCATGATCAGTACATTGCAAGGCATCTTCTACATTCTTGACAAAAACCCTTCCTCAGGTATATACACAGTAGTACGATATATGGTATTAGTATTCCAGAAATTTATATCTCTGCTCTTTCAAATACAACCCATACTTAGAGGTGTTCCTATTGAATTGTAACTTGCATGCTTGTGTCTTCATGATTGAGAAGTGGTGACTTTGTAACATTTTCCCACAGTATAGGAGTACTTCAATACATACTTGTCAGGTGCTAATGCTGATGGGACAGATCATCCAAACCATAGTAGGATAATAATGTGTCATGTGGTCCCATGCTGCTGTATGAGTGATGAGGTTGTTACAATTCAATCAAGAAGTGCTTCATCTGGTTGTAGAATGATGTCAACAGAATCTGTTCTAATGAATTCCTCAGAAGTATTTCAAAAGAACTTGTTTCATCAACTGAAACAAACAATCTTCAAAAAGGTCCTTCCCAGACATTGAAGATACTTCAACCTTATGAAATCAATCAAAAACTCTTTTCTTTGTATGGACTTCATATTAATAGTCTTTTAAATAGGCCAGAACATGAGCCTTTGTCTAGGTTATAAATATTGAATCGATATTGCATATTCCTTAATGATATCTGACCCATGCAACAGAGTTGTTAATAAGATTCATTGAATCAATTTTGACCCTATTATTAATATCTCCAAGAACTAATACAAGAAAAGGGTGTAACTTGTTGACTTCGTAAGATTCATTTGTCTAATCACAGGATTAAGACATTCTTTACTCCAAAAAACATATCTTGAGATGGCATGCCAAAATATTGTACAACTCTTGGATTCACGTTATAAGATATCAAACCCAGGTTTTGTATATCGTCTTTTCAGTGAGGTGCATTAAGAAGCCCTTATAACAATGAATCCATTTTGTTTTTGCAGACCAAAAACACTTATCTCATTTTGCCCTTTTATATGAGATCAGAAAAACATTTTAAGTGGCAACTTCAGATGGTGATCAATAGAAGAGTTATTTCCTTGAAAATAGTCTTGGACAATGCAACATCAAGGCGTGTTTACAATTGTCATGGAACACTTCATATTTTGCATATTGAATTGTCCTTTGTATTGACACATTTATGGATGCCAAGATGTTTTCATTTCTGTTCTTTGATCTAAGACATATTCAATGGTATTAGTCTAATGACTACAAGGTCCTTTATATTTCAAATTTATAATGCTTCGAGGAAAAACATTTTGGAATTTTCAACTAGGCCTATATTCTATTGACCAGATCTTAGTGAATGAATATTCTTCTATTCAATGTTCTTTCTTCGTCTGCTGCTGCTAATACAGAAGTTGCTGTGATGGGTTGTGCTTATCCTGTATATGATCAGCCAGATGATCACTCCATAACCATCATAGCAGCTTCAGATGATTCTAAAGTGAAAGAGATATGGTGGAACTTAGAATCCCCACAAGGCCTTGCAAAGTGTAGAATATGCCAAGAGGAGGAAGAAATCTTCAACCTTGAAGTCCCCTGTGCTTGCTCTAGAAGTGTCAAGGTTGTTGAATTTTTACAAGTTTTGGGTTTATGACATTTTAAAAAACCACTTACAACAGTATAAAATATTTTCTGTTTAGTCAATTGTGTTTATTTAGGATGGTTGGGAAATGGTTTTTCTCTACACAGATTCAATTTTTTATTAATAATCAGAAATGTTAGTAACATGATATCTCATAATATTTTGATGTTGGAGAGTGGTTGTTATTTTCTCTACCCAGATTCAAATCCAGATTCAAATTCTTGCTACCCAGATTCAAATCCTTGCTAATAACATGATATAATTAATATATTGAACTTTAAATATAATTATAATAGTTTTATGCTTATAAATATTATTAACTTTGAACCTTGTGAACTCTCTAAATAAGTATACCTATAAACGTGTACCTATAAACTGGTATCAGCTGGCCTGGTACCAACTAGCTCACTTTAACCTTGATATTGAGAGAGAGGCTAATTTCCTTCTCCTTAAAATCTTGTCAGTCTGTATTTTATATTTGACATTGACTTATACTTCAAGTTACGAATTCTCATTGATTTCAATACTGGTGTGCAGTTTTCCCATCGCAAGTGCCTGCAACGTTGGTGCAACGAAAAGGGGGACACCACCTATGAAATTTTCCATCAGGTAAAGTTCAGTTTCCCCTAAATTCTAATTGCCAAAATTTGTTACTAGTGCACCATTTGCTGATTTCAGTTGCACTGAGAAAGAATATTTGGGAAATGATTTCAAACTTATAAGAGTGGATACACAGCACTGCCAAGGCCTACTTTAGTCAATCCAAGGTAAGTGCCATTTGGTCCTTCCAGCATGGTCTTTAAAAGTTTAGATAAAAGTGGGTGGAATTCATGTTGAATGGCTAGTCATATATTTTGGGGTTTGATATTAAGGTCTGTAAATTCATTTTCTCCTTGGTTGAGAGAGAAAAGTGAGCCTTAGGTTCTATTTGGGGAGTGATGGAAGTCGGCCCTTTTGGTTTTTTTTGGTGATGGAAGGTTAC
Organism: Pinus albicaulis; assembly: GCA_034641835.2. Lineage (NCBI taxonomy): Eukaryota > Viridiplantae > Streptophyta > Pinopsida > Pinales > Pinaceae > Pinus > Pinus albicaulis. The sequence goes on from CM076584.1 coordinate 328,512,714, forward strand.
CCTTTTGGTTTTTTGGTGATGGGGAAGGAGACCTCTGGTCTCTGTCTGGTCACAAATCGATCTCAGTTACTCATATTTTGCAGTAAAAATTTTCACATTTAATCATAGGTTTTTTTAAGCAAATTGTATATGTTGTTTTTGAACATCCATGTTTTGTGAAATGGGTTATGAAAATATGAATATTTTCATGGTTAATCATATAGTCATATTGTTGTGTTTTTTTAGGACTGAATTGTGTGTATTGATTTTAAACATCCAACTTTTTGAAATAGACACTCCACTAATGGTCAATTTTTTTTTTTTTTGTTTTAGGTATAAAGATAATGAAGATGAAGTGGAAGACTCAAGCATAATGGGCCAAAATTTTGTGGATGTTGATTATGATGACTTTTCAGAAATGCATTCCAACACAGCTGCCTTCTGCCGTTCTGCAACCTTCATTGTAATGATTAGCTGCACTTAAATACTAGCCTGGAAATTCATGGCGTGCTCGTTCATGGCATCCTTCCTGGAAACAATTTTTTGTTTTGAAGAGATTCAAAATTCAAACAAGCCTAGACTAAAGTAATGACTGCCATCATAGCAGTTTTTTCTTTTCATAGGATTGTACATTGTCTGCCTCGATCCCCCAAAACTCACAGACGGGTAGCGGAGGACTAACGGAGCCTCAACGTCGCAGTGATGAGCAGGGTAATGGCTCCCAGGGCCCACTATTTCATCTGCCGGAATAATGCACTTTTCGGGTGATCGGAAATCTCCAAAAAGGCGCATCATAGCTTACTCCTTTATCAAACAGTGAAAATTTGGAGCTGCATAGTTGGGGAATTGTTCTAGACTTAGTTTCATTTCCCTGTTTCCAAATATTTTAGATGGAGTTATCCCAATAGAGATTGGCAAACAATCCATGCTTGAAATGTTAGATGTTTTAAGGAACTCCTTCACTCATGAGATTCACAAGGAGCTGGGAAATTTCCATGAGCATTACGTACTTGTGTTCACAAATCCGCTGGACTACACCCCTGGAAAAAATTATATTGATTCCGAGCCTACTAGTGGTTTATCAAACAGTGAAAAATTGGAGCTGCACAGTTGGGGAATTGTTCTAGACTTAGTTTCATTTCCCTGTTTCCAAATATTTTAGATGGAGTTATCCCAATAGAGATGGGAAAACAATCCATGCTTGAAATGCTAGATGTTTTAAGGAACTCCCCCACTCATGAGATTCACAAGGCGCTGGGCAATTTCCATGAGCATTATGTACTTGTGTTCACAAATCCGCTGAACTACACCTTTGGAAAAAATTATATTGATTCTGAGCCTACTAGTGGTTTATCAAACAATGAAAAATTGGAGCTCAACTATTTTCAAGGAGATATTCCCGTTGATCTTATCACACTTCATCGTGTTAAGATTATTTGGGCTCTACAGACAAATCAAAATGGAACCTTCCCTGAGGGTTGGGGTGAATGTAGTAGCTTGGAGATCCTTAATTTGTGTCAAAATATTTTGTCTAGTCGAATTCTTATAGTTTTGGGTAGATGCAGGAACTTGTATTTTCTTGCTTGAGAGGAAATCAACTTGGAGGGATGATTCTTGAATTTCCAGTTTCTTTTATTCTTTTATTTAATGTTAGTGGAAACAAATTATCTAGCAACATTTCAACTTGCTCGAATAATAGCTTCGCCAAACCACCACTACTTTCAATAAATGAGTTTTTCGATAGTTCGCAAGCTCAGGTCACCTTTACTTCTCTTTATTCATCTCTCTTTATGTGTGGTCTTGGGGAAGAAATCCATATACTTCCATTCTATCTAATCTCTTTATGTGTGGTCTTTGGGGAAGCAATCTAGTCACTTCCATTCTATCTAAGGGTCTGACGGTGCTTCATGATTTCAAACAGTAACAAATTCACTGGTTTGCTTTCTCCACCACTGATAGATGAAGGGATAATGAAAGAACAACCATATTATGCATTATTATTAAATGACAACCAATTTTTAGGGAATATTTATAGCTCTGTTTTTGCTTCATAATAGAGATTTCAGATCTTTGCCTTGAATTCCAGGGCAATCAAATATCAGGGGAAATTCCTGCAGAGGTACTAGGGAATTATAAATCATTGAAGTGCTTAGAGACCTCACATAATCAAATTAAAGGATCAATATCATTCATCTTTGGGAATATAACATCATGAATGCCCTCTGCCATATGGTATGAGTGCTCTAGCATATATTTCACCATTCACATAGCTTCTAACAATTGACATGTGGGAGCTCATACATTTTCTCATTATATAAATCTCAACAACTTTTTAGCTCTCGATTCCTCAAAAGTTATAAATTGTTAACCCACTAGTTGAGTAATAATGTAAAATTAAAGTGTTACCCAGTTCAGTAACAATGCAAACTATTGACTATTTTATAATTTGGCAGTTACATCAATATGTTGTTAATTCTTACATTTTTTTATGTGATAGCCCTTGAAGAATGGCGGACGAAAAATCTTGAAGAAGCTAAGAAACGTGAAGCAATGAAAGCCAGTGTGAATTCCTCCACAGAAGCCAAAGATACCGGTATGCATTTTTTCTATTCAACTTATGTGTGAATTCAAATGATGGCTTGTCTGTTAGTTGTGATGGCATAGTATTTTTTGTGACATCAGGTTCTTTTCCTCCCTGCTCCTTTTGGTCCACAGCTCCCAAATTTGATTGTGTGTTTATACATACCTGTCTTTCCACATACAATCTGCGTTATGGTCTTGGAATTCATAAATAAAAGGGTGAGATAATTGCTTAGAAATTGACTACAAAAATTGTTCAACCTACAAAAAAAATATTGGTTCTTGCCTTAATTCAAAATAATTACCTGAATTGACAGAATTATACATATTTGTAGCTGAGGGGTTACTTGATGTTTTCATATTACCCAATACCTCAAAATTCTGCCTACCAGGTTTTGCCTCAGGGGCTCTCTTTCCTTTGTTAGCTACTTAGCATTACAAAAGCACCACTTTCACAACTTAATACCAGAAAAATTATACTATACACTTAATCATAACCATAGAATATTTTAAGGCTAACAAGTTAGCTCAACCAGTTGTAGATGCTAGTTCTATGACAGCAGATGCCCAGTTTGAATCATCCTGGATTAGGCACACTAGTCTATATACTAAGGGATTTTTACAAAGATGTCATCCAAAAATGTGGGGAAGTAACCCTTGGATTTTCCCATGAAATTTTCCTCAGACAAAAATAAATAAATAAACACAACAAACTTTAACACAAGAATAGATCAATAGCATCGGTCACCTGAAAAGCGCTGCTTTGAGATCAGCTCTCTTACTCTCAAAGAAGGGGGTATATACACGCAGGCCTAAAAAGAATACAGAGTAGTCTTAGATAAAAACAGAAAAATTTTCAATCTTCAAAAAATGTATTTCTTAAAGAATCTGAAGGGTAGAAATTAAAATCTAAACAATACTTAAATGAAAAAAAAAATTTGATCGATTAAATAGACCTGGAAAAATGGATGCTTGAGTGATTCAGTTGCAGTTGGCCTGTTGGTTGGATCCCATGCACAAAGTGACTGAAAAATTCCATGAAGTAACCTTAGCACCAAATATAAAACAGAATGTGATAAAAACAAAAAACAAAAAAAAATATTGCAATGAAAGTACAACCAACTTACAGCCATGAGATAAATAGCTTTAGCACTTGTAGACGGTATCAAGGTCGAAAGATGAGTGGAAATAAACTATACCATCAGAATTAAAATAACTTAGCATATACCATTTGGTACTTAATGTTAATGTTACAGATGAAAACCAAGGCAGGCACAAACTTTAATTGAAACATTCAAGACATCACACTTCCATGGAAGTTCGAAGAAATTATACCAGGGCAAATCAGAATACCCACACAAATAGTAGAATATTTTTTAATAACTACAGACAATAATAAATAAATAAACAAAAATAATTATTAAACAACAAAAATAAAAGACTCCAAACATGAGGAAATTGATATTGCATAGAAGTGGCAAGCTTTAAGCCTTCAGACCATGTCTGGTGATTAGGACTCCCAATTACACTACATATTTTATATATTTCATCTGCTTCACTGCAGCAATTACCAGAAGAAGAAATTAGTGCATATGTTCCATTGCCTAGAAAATATCCTAAGAATCTAACACAATAATTTAGGAAGCAAAATTACGATAAGTTCCATGTTATTCCCAAAGAGACTAACATAGTAATTTGAAAAGCAACCTTACGAGCATAAAGTGCCATATTATTCTACCTAGAACCTGGAAAGAGAGGAATTAACCTGTTAAAAATATCTAATTATTTCTAACAAGGTGTGTATGTACATAGGTGTATGTATATAGTCCCCGTTTCTTTCCGGCTATCGTGAATGCATCAAGTATTATTTAATGTTTACCTTAATAAACGACAGTTATTTGTAATCTCAGGGCACAAATCAAGAGCAGTTCTTCAAAACTAATGGAAAATAGGCTTGTTATCAACTTCCAATTAATAATCTTGAAGGTAGAGTAGGGTACAACTTTATGAATATCATCTCTCCATTTTACTGGAGTTCAATATAAATGTTTAACAATACACTCTCCTTTATAGAGTACATTTTTAGTTGGCATCTTGTGTATGACTATTTGGTTTGTTCATTGGACTGGTAGGCCCTCCAATTGTGGCTCAAAATTTTGTGGGCTTCACCAGCAAACTTTTTTATAATTCTGATAAGTATGTTGCTACGTGTTTGTCACAACCTTTTTGTTTTGCAGGACAAATTAGGTTGTTGCTTGTACGATGATGGTAGGTTGAATTATAATGTTGTCTGGGGTTCCCATGAACAAATATGGTCGAAAAAGTATTGGAGACTCACTGGGGCCTTGTGTTGAAGGAAGCTAGATTCTCATTGCCTCCTGAAGCTTCAAGTGAGGATAGTGGAAAGTTGTTGGAGGATGGAACTGAGATCAGTAATGAATATATGGGCAATCTTAGTTTGGTGTTTTCGCTTTTGATTTCTTGGGAATTTGAATACTAGGTTAGCATCACCAAATTATTTTGTCCTTTTCACTGCATTATGTCTTGAGAGCATGTTTTACAAAGTATTCATATATCAGTCTTATCTATTTTTAAGTTTATGACTTGAGGATTATGGTTTCCTGACAATTTCTCTAGGTTCCTTTTTTCAACATATTTAAGATTATTGTTATTTTTCTAAATTTAATAATTTGATTACTTACATGTGGGAGAATGTAATTTAGCATTTTGCAGTGAAGAACTATTAAAATTCAAAGTATTTTGTTTTAACATCTATTTTCTTTTCCACCTTTTCCCAGGTGTGTTATTTTTTAATGAGTTATATTGTTTCTTTGTTCAAATTGTCCAAGGGCAGCAAGCGTTTGGAGAATCCTACCTTAAAATGGTGCAATTAAAGCCTGATGCATAGTTTGATATTATTTTTGCAGAAGATGGAATCATACTTGGTAGGCCACTTCCTTCTTAATGCCATGCAGAACCACATACAGACTATGACGGAGCGGTAGTTAAATGGGGTTTGATGCACCATAAAGAAAGTGTTGCAGATTGTTTTCAGGCTTGCTTAGACCAAGAAAAAGGTGAAAATAAGTGTAAAATTTTGGTTTACTATCCATTTGAACCTGGTTTATATTCTCCAGATATATATCAGCACAAGCATCAAGAATACTGGTTAAAGCAGGTAGAATTCTCATGCTTCCTCCAAAACTCTAGCTATAAATTTTAAAATTGTATATTTATTTTTAAAATTGCAATATGTTAAAACATATTAACATGAATGTTTATTCAATATCTCAATCTTGCAAATGTTCGACTATTTAGTCAATATCTCAATCTTCCAGTTACTTCAGCAATTACTAACCTTTAGCTTCTTCTATAGAATACATCCTTCAGTTACCTTGGAAGCTGTATCATTCAGTTCTTCCTTTAGATAGGTCTACAATAAAAAATGTTCTTGTATTTTCTATCTTTCAAACACTGTCACCTTCAGACTTATATGTAGACAATCTTGTCCTTAGATCTGATTTTCTATACCTTCAAACTAGTTCTTTCTTTTAGTTGGTTCTTGCACTGTCAACTTCATAGGAAAGAATTCAGATTCTTTCAAACACAATGTAAGCAGCTATTCCGAGATCCTCGAACGTACTATTTCACTGTGTATACATATTATTGTTCTGACCTGATTTTGTGCTTCGATTGTAAATACTTCACTGTACATGTCTCTAACTTCTATTGACCATTTCTGTGAGACCCTATGTGATACCATCAAACTGAAATGGCATACTTCTCATCAAGCTGTGATGGCACCGAACCAGTGAGACCTTTCTCACTGTGGTAGCATGAAACAATGATAGATTTTTTACTGTGGTATTTCCAAATTGTAGTGTCATACTTATCATGTGATTGATTATACCGAAACTGTAGTTGACCTGTGATTATAACACTCAATATCTTCACTGTAATACAGATTATACTGATATCTTTTTGTCACACCAAGCCTTAACTGTAAATACACCTTTATAACTCATTCTCCTCACTGCTGTGGTATCGAAATAATCTTATAAGAGTAGTACTGAATTGAGGCAGAGGTAATTTCAACACTGTGATGTCATTGAGATTGAGATGTTACCGAGATCCTTCTTTTCATAGTGACAAAGATTGACCTTTCTTGTGAACTTGCACCTAGCTTAATTATTGGACTGTCTTACTATGATTTGAGCCCTTTAGTCAATATCTCAATCTTCTAGTTACTTCAACAATTACTAACCTTTAGCTGCTTCTGTAGAATACGTCCTTAGTTACCTTGGAAGTTGTATCATTCAGTTCTTCCTTTAGATAAGTCTGCAATCAAAACTGTTCTTGTATTTTCTATTTCAAACGTTGTCACCTTTATCAAACAGTGAAAAATTGGAGCTGCACAGTTGGGGAATTTTTCTAGACTTAGTTTCATTTCCCTGTTTCCAAATATTTTAGATGGAGTTATCCCAATAGAGATTGGCAAACAATCCATGCTTGAAATGCTAGATGTTTTAAGGAACTCCCTCACTCATGAGATTCACAAGGAGCTGGGCAATTTCCATGAGCATTATGTACTTGTGTTCACAAATCCGCTGGACTACACCCTTGGAAAAAATTATATTGATTCTGAGCCTACTAGTGGTTTATCAAACAGTGAAAAATTGGAGCTTAACTATTTTAAAGGAGATATTCCTGCCGATCTTATCACACTTCCTCGTGTTCAGATTATTTGGGCTCTACAGAAAACTCAAAATGGAACCTTCCCTGAGGGTTGGGGTGAATGTTCAATTTGTGTCAAAATCTTTTGACTAGTCGAATTCTTATAGTTTTAAGTAGATGCAGGAACTTGTATTTCTAGCTTGAGATGCAATCAACTTAGAGGGATGATTCCCGAATTTCCAGTTTCTTTTATGCTTTTATTTAATGTTAGTGGAAACAAATTATCTAGCAACATTTCAACTTGCTCGAATAATAGCTTCACCAAACCACCACTGCTTTCAATAAATGAGTTTTTCGATAGTTCGCAAGCTCAGGTCACCTTTGCTGCTCTTTATTCATCTCTCTTTATGTGTGGTATTGGGGAAGCAATCCATATACTTCCATTCTATCTAATATCTTTATGTGTGGTCTTTGGGGAAGCAATCTAGTCATGTCCATTCTATCTAAGGGTCTGACGGTGCTTCGTGATTTCAAACAGTAACAACTTCACTGGTTTGCTTTATCCACCACTAATAGATGAAGGGATAATGAAAGAACAACCATCTTATGGATTATTATTAAATGACAACCAATTTTTAGGGAATATTTATAGCTCCCTTTTTGCTTCATAACAGAGATTTTAGAGCTTTTCCTTGGATTCCAGGGCAATCAAATATCAGGGGAAATTCTTGCAAAGGTACTAGGGAATTATAAATCATTGAAGTGCTTATAGACCTCACATAATCAAATTAAAGGATCAATATCATTCACCCTTGGGAATATAACATCATGAACGCCCTATGCCATATGCTATGAGTGCTCTAGCATATATTCCACCATTCACATAGCTTCTAACAATTGACATGTGGGAGCTCATACATTTTCTCATTATATAAATCTCAGCGACGTTTTAGCTCTCAATTCCTCAAAAATTAGAAATTGTTAACCCACTAGTTGAGGAATAATGTAAAATTAAAGTGTTACCTAGTTCAGTAACAATGCAAACTATTGACTATTAAATATTGATTGTTTTAGAATTTTGAAATTACATGAATATGTTGTTAATGCTTACATTTTTTTAATTGATAGCCCTTGAAGAATGGCAGACGAAAGAGCTTGAATAAGCTAAGAAACGTGAAGCAATGAAAGCCAGTGTGAATTCCTCCACAAAAGCCAAAGATAATGGTATGCATTTTTTCTATTAAGCTTATGTGTGACTTCAACTGATGGCTTGTCCATTAGTTGTGATGGCATAGTATATTTTTGTGACATCAGGTTCTTTTCCTCCCTGCTCCTTTTGGTCCACAGCTCCCAAATTTGGGCGTGTGTTTATACATTATGTATTGGGGTTCCCATGAACAGAGATGGTGGAAAAAGTATTGGAGACTCACTGGGGCCCTGTGTTGGAGGAAGTTGGATTCTCATTACCTCCCAAAGCTTCAAGCGAGGATAGTGGAAAGATGTTGGAGGATGGAACTGGGATCAGTAATGAATATATGGGCAATATTAGTTTGGTGTTTGCACTTTTGATTTCTTGGGATTTTGACTAATAGGTTAGCATCACCAAATTATTTTGTCCTCTTCACTACATTATGTCTTGAGAGCATGTTTTGCAAAGTATTCATATAGCAGTCTTATCTATTTTTAAGTTTATGACTTAAGGATTGCGGTTTCCTAAAAATTTCTCTAGGTTCCTTTTTTCAGCATATTAAAGGTTATTGTTATGTTGCTAAATTTAACAATTTGATTACTTACATGTGGCAGAATCGAATTTAACATTTTGCAGTGGAGACCTATTGTTACACAGTAATTTTTCACCGTCCCTACCATTCCCCGTCCCGCACATTGGAGGGCCCATTATGTGACCTGTGAGCAATGTCATGCCTTGAAACCATTATCATTGCATTCCTCTAAACATGAGATTCAATTTCCCTAAAGAAATCTCCTTGCAGAAAACTATAAAAACATCCATTTTTGCATTGGCGCGGGTAGCCAGTTCATCACTCACGCCAATGTGGAAAATCCTACAAAGAGGTCGCGCCAACTGGCGCTCTGTCCCAGAGTCGCAGTCACACCAGCCAATTTAAGGAGTGTTTTTTAAATAAGAATGGTGGAAGTTTCGTTTCAACAGACTCAGAAACTGCTATCTATCTTGAGTTGGGAGGTTTGGCTCCGGGAGTTCCATGGAAGGGAAGTGGTTTGCCACCTCTCATGGAAGCTTCCTTGAAGATAGGGCCAATCCCACGATTATAGGGATCCCAACTCCCTTACTCCATCTATAAAAGATAGCTCATTGCCATTGCAAGCTAGTCTTGAAGTGCCTAAGCCTTGAATCTCCAAGTTCTCAAATTCCCAAGAGCCTTCATGCTGCAAGAGCCCTCATTTTTCCCTTAAGGCCAAACTCGAGCAAGGAGACTATCGTCGAGAGACTCTAAGAGAGGCTTGTCCCATCCCTGGCAGGCTTTGCGAGACGTGTATGACTGGAGACCCCTCCGAAGGAGACCTCAGCGTCAGAACATTGGTTGTACTCTCTTTCGATTGCTTATTAATGAATGAATACTGGTTAAGGTTCCACTCTGTTTTTCACTTATGATAATGATGAGTTATATCCTTTCTGACTGATATATAGTTGCGTATTCTGGATTTTATGCTTGTATTCGTGTTGTTTCTTGCATGTGCAGGTGTCCATTCACGGAGATCGTGGGGATCGTGACCTTCCAAGGCTGAGGAACGGGAACGTTGTCTCTTCTATGAATCATAGCACTGGACTCCAGGTAGGCGCTCGTCGTTGGTCTGTTTATTTACAATTAGGAACTTGCGTTGTAGCATTTGATGATTGTTGCTAGACCCACGTTGGGCTAGTAGGGATCGCCTCTGTCCGCAGAGGGGATTTACCTCCTCAACAATTTGGCGACTCCACTGGGGACTCAGCTTGTTGTTTGATTTGTAAACTATAGACGGAGTCTGAATCACAGCCAGATAGCCTTTGAAACACTTTTGCTCTGCATTAGCGAAGTAGATCAACGCTGCTTCAGTCAATCTCCGGTTTGGTTTATGGACTGAACAACTTGGAGTATTGTCTTCTCTTTTCGGTCAATTTCTTGGCCTTGCTTGCTTGGTCAGCTCTCTGGGCTTGTTCTTTCTGTGGATTTGGCTTTTGGATAGCTTGAACATCACTGATATGATATTAGATTTCTTATTTTTTATTTTGGCATAGAAAACCTGACTGGCGCGCTTTTTAGCATGACAGTCGAGCCAATTGGTGCCAGTTGTCAATTTATTACCCACGCCAATCTTGATATGGCGCTAGTTTCAGCCTGACAGTCGTGCCAGTGCTGGGGACTACTGGGGTTTGCTCTGTTTTGAGCTTTCTGAGCTTGATTTGTGTGTTTAGCTTTGCCTCGCTTTGAGCCTAGATTACATGGTTCATTTGAGTCTTGGAGATTCTGCTGGAAGTGGTGAGTCTGGTCTTGGTTGGGAGAAATTCTTTGTTTTTTCATTATTAGGCGTTGGCGCTTGTTGTCAGTTAGCAACCCGTGCCAATTGGCCATTGGCGCTAGTTGTCAATGTACAAGTCGCGCTAGTTGGCGCTAGTTGTCAATTTACAAGTCGAGCCAATTTCAGGGTCTATGAAAATTGAGATTTTTTCTCTAAATCCTTCACCAGTGTGTCTTTCCCTTCCAGTCTTTTCACTGTATGAGCATAGATTACATTTCTCATTGTTTGAAATGCTTTCTTTCCATGATTGTTTGATGTAAAAGGGAATGAATGCCTTGTTTTGATCTCTTGCTTTGGAAGTCCTCTTTGTGTTTGACCTCATATGTCTTGTCACCTTTTGAGGGATTTTGTTACAAAGTGTTTGAAACAATGATTTCATTCTTAGTGTTTGTTTACATCTATCATCCTTCACTAAGGAGATTTGCGTTCTTTTAGTTTTTGTCTCATAGTTTTCTTTTCGTTAAAATGCATTAGATCACATTGCATTGAAAAGGATTTTTTGAGATTCATCATTGAACTTAGATTACAATGTTTAATGATTGAGAGCTAGAAGTCGCTTTGAGTGCATTCTCTTTCATTAAAATCATGCATTAATTAGATTCTCATTTCATCGAAAAATGCATTGAGTCCATTGTTATAATTTGAAAAGGAAAAGGAAATTGTGCATAGATTACAATTGCATAGTTTTCGAAAAAAAGAATTTTGCATAGATTACATTGCATTATTCGCATCCTTGAATGTTTGGAATTACTTTTGGATAGTGAAAGTCATCTAGTTCGAAAAGTTTCATTTTCAGTTTTGTTGTTTGTTGCATCATTGTTTGAAGCTCTTCCCTTAACTAGATAGCATTCATCGAATTGAAAGTTTTCTTTCTCATATAGCTGCATAAAGGAGATTGTCATATGACATATGGTAGGGCCGTGAAACCGAAACATAATTGAAGATCAACATTAAAATTTACTCAATTTACCTAAGGAAGCATTGAAACATTAACGACACATTTAAAGGTCTAGGCTAGAGACGTGTTCCGGCGTCTTTAAACCTAGTAGTTGTCGTTCGCCTCTTGGCTTTATACAGCACTAGTACGGACTTGTGCTCCCTGTACCGTCGAGTATATAAAGGGAGACCCCACTAGGTTTCTGTCCTTTATCCATAGGAAGCCGAGTCTGTCGCCCTATACCCGTGATACACCAGACACAGCATTCGGGGAGATTTCCTGCACGTACGTTAAATCCTTGGTTGATTTCTCTTTCATTTTGAAACCAAGGTGTATATTGCAGTTCACGGTTATTTGGTACACCCTTTTCCTAGCATTCCCGAGCAGTCATTTTGAGCTTTTCTAACTCTTTAAATTTGAAAAGGTCATCAAGCGCTTGTCCTTTCACGCTTGTTTCCAATCTGAAAGCGATAGAGTCACCTTTTCCTTGTTTCTCGACTCTTAAAAGATGAAACGGTAGAGTTTTGTTTCAATGTCATAAAAATTAACTGCCCACGAAATATTCCTGGTTAAAATTTAGTTTCCTTAGGGTGTTGTTCTAGAGATCGTTTCTGATGGCAACTTTTCTAGAGTTCACCAACCAAGGAATTCCCTCCGATGGGAATCCTAGTCATTTTCCTCCTTTTGGAAATGTTGGTGCTCCTTACATGGCAACGTTGTCCCTTCCTGGGTTAACTGTTGGGTTGCCTGTTTGGTTGTTTTCAACCTCTGTGGTCCCGAATGTCTCGGCTTCTGTTCAATCAGTTCCTCCGCCTGAGCAACGTCATGTTGACTCCAAGGTGGACCTCTCCCCTTCTTCGCCTGTTTCTACGTCCTCCTCTTCTACTTCACCTAGTGAAAGTTTGGATTCGAGTAACCAGGTGGCTAAGAAGAAGAAGAAGAAGACAAAGAAGAAGAAGTCCGATAAGGGAGAGGCTAGCTCTGCAGCTATTGCGCCTAAGAAGTCCCCTCTTGATAAATATTCCAACCCTCCGCGGAAAGTCAAGTTCCCTTGCATGTTGTGCACGGGAGACCATCTTCTTCGAGACTGCCCTAGCATTCCCAAGGTGCTTGAAGAATGGTCTAGCGGTCGTCCGCCGTTGCCTTTGGCTTCCAGGAGTCCAGTTGGGGGCACGTCTTCAATTGGTGCTGGTAAGGCTCCTAAGAAGCAGGGTAAGATTACCAATCCCTGTAAGTTGTGTGAAGGGCACCATGTCATTCACCTTTGTCTGTATATGGATGAAGCTAAGAGAGTTTTGGAAAACTCAACTGTTTCTACACCACGCCTCCTGGCTGGTTATAAATAGCTTTCTTCGAGTCCTCCACCAGCTGATTCCATGATTGGTCAAGAGTCATCGTTGGTCGATCCTGCTCCCTCAGAAATTCAGATTCAGGAATCCGTTCCCGACCAACCATTGGTTGTGGGATCGATTGAGCTGGCCCCATCTGCAGTGCACCAGGTCTTTTCCATTGAGAGTGGACCTCACACCCCTCAGGTTCTTCTTGTTTCTTCAGATTCCTCGGACTTGGAGAAAGATTCTCCTATCTCTATATCTCAAGAAGCTGCTCCTCCGCCTCCCATGATGGAGGTCCCGGAGGTTACTCCTCAAACCTTCGAGATGGAGGTCATGGAGGATGCTCCTCCTTCTTCCGTAACACCAGGGGAAGACCATCTCGGTTCGATGGTAGCCCTTCCAAGTAGTTTGGTCGCTTCCTTTGATTGGAGTCGATTTGCAGGATACCGCCTTCCATCTTACGTGCCTTTCGAGATCACAGTACAGGCTTTTGGTCTGGTTGTACCCAGCACCATTATAGAAGAAGGTGTATCTGTTAGTGTTTTATCCTCAAGTACCTGGCAAGCTTTCGGCTCTCCGCCGCTTGCGCCTGTTACGCAGAATCTGTTGGAATTCAATAGAAGAACGAGTCAACCATTGGGGATCCTTCCAAGGTTACCTATTACTTTGGGAGGTAAAACTATCCATATAGACGTGATGGTCGTTCCAGGCCCCTTGGATTTTAATCTGCTTTTGGGGCGAGATTACACCTATGCCATGGGAGCACTTGTATCCTCCCTTTTTCGTGTGATGTGTTTTCCACATGAAGGACGGATCGTGACCGTTTATCAGCTTGCATTCTTCGGTCCTGATGTGGCAGCTGGTCCGCCATCGTCCCCTCTTGGTTTTTATCCACCCGTTGTATCTACCACACCGTAGGTCAACTATGTGGCTACCTACCCCGTGCCTATGCTCAGTGATGATGTCGTCGTGCATCAGGTGCTGGGGGCATTGGGTCCTGACTTCCAGGATGTTTTCCTTCCACCAGGAGTGGAACTCTTGGAAGCGATGACTTCTTGTTCATTATGATGAAGTCGGTCAGAGCATGGTTCCCTCCCTGTGTCAAGCTCTTTAAAAAATGAAACCAGGTTCTCGGAGCATGATTCCTTCCTTGTGTCAAGCTCCTTAAAAAATGAAAGAAGGTTGTCGGAGCAGAGTTCCTTGTCTTGTGCCAAGCTCCTTAAACCATGAAACAAGGTGTCCTGAGGATAGTTCTTTTAATGTGTCAACCTCGTTAAAATAATGAAACATGTTCCTGTTCAATTCGAGTCTTTGATAAGTTCTCGTAAAATACCAGTCGAGTCTTTTGATCTCGTAATTTGAACCTTCACTCCATCTGCCTTTCATATGGACTGAAGCTTGGGGGGCATGTACCTCGAATTGAGTCACCATGCTGGGGGCATGCTTACCTTTTCAAGCATAGTTTGTTTCCGTTTCAAGCTTGTGTAAAAATGAAACCGGTTTCAAGCATAGTTTATCTTTGTTTCAAGCTTGTGTAAAAATGAAACCAACTTCAAGCAGAGTTTCTTGATTTCAAGCTTGTGTAAAAATGAAACCATCCATTTTACCTCTTGTGATTGTCATTTTATCAGCCTGTTTTTTGCCAGATGAGCCTTGGTTTTCTCACTCCATCGTCACTATCTACTTGGTTGATCATATGCCTTCACTTGGTTGTTTTACCCATTTCTGAGCAACCGCTGTGATGAGTGGTCTTGTTAGCCAGCCTCTTGACCTTTACTTGTTTTGAGCAGTTCCACCATTACTGGAACTAGTTGCTACCCTTTATACCACTCGTTCCTCCAGGAGGAGTCACCTTTCAGCTCTTTTCTAACTCTCTAAAATTGAAAATATTGCCGAGTCCCTTGTCGTTTCAATATCGTTAAAGTGGACACGAAACGACATCTACCCAGTATACATTTACCCCTTTTTCGGGCTGGGTTAGATTATTTATGAAAAAGGAATACCCTAGCCTATCGCGACTAGGAGGTTTTCTTGGATATTGTTTTCTACCTTTTCGGATCTGAGGAACTATTTACGAAAAGGGACCTCTGGAGTTTACTTTTCTGCTATCTTTTCAAACTCTCTAAATATGAAAAGACACCGAGTTCTTCCTTTGTCAGACTCGTTCAACCCTGATGACATTGGATTCAGTCAAAATGACGTTATTCGAGTCGCTCCTTCCTAGGGCTCGTTAAATGTACTAGGATGGATTCGCTCGAAGGGCGGATTTATTTGAAAAGCATATGGTATCCTCTTCAAGCTTGTGTAAAAATAAAGAGGTACTCGCTGAAATGGTGGGGAAAATGGAACCAAAATCATTGTCGTGTCGGCAGTATGTCGCTCTTGAACATGGCACTTGTTTGCATCCGTGTCGGGTTGGGGATATCTCATCTCGTTTTTCACTTGCCTCCATGGGTTTGGGTGATCCCTTTTGACCTCTCATCTGCTCTTTGCCTCGTCACCGTGACCTTTGATCTTTTGATGTGAAATACTGCCAAATCCACTATCGTGTCGTCAATATGTTCAACAGAAGTTGACATCTGCAGATTTCAACCTTCCTCTGATTCTCATTTGATCGTGATTCACAAAAGACATTATGTTCCTTTGTCTCGTGTCGATGATGTGGGAAACACTATGACCCACCTTCGATTAAGGTCACTTCCTGTCGACTTCAACTCATTATCCAGGAAGTTGATCTAGAGACTCCTTTATGGTACATTGGAGCCTACACGCCTCAATGGCAGGTTCTTCGCATTCGACGTGAGGTTTTCATTATTGGCCTCCGATCGAGTAATTCTGCGGGTGTTCGACTTCAGCTCATTGATTCACATGCCGTAGATTGTACCTATAGTACCTTGAGGACCATTGGCATTAATGGTGGTACCTCTCGCGTCTGTTAACAGCTTTCATCATTTGCTGGTAATCAGGCGATGTTCTTGCATGTTTGACTTCAGCTCACATATTCGCATGCTTGAACTTGTACTTTGTTCGGGTCGAGATGGAGCGCAAGACCCTGGATTGTGTCTGTTGTAATCCAGGCTGCGATTTTGTGGATTATTATTTACATTACTTATTCACTGGATGGCTGCGACCATACCTTGGATCTGGATTATTGTATACTCTGTTTTGGATGGCTGTGTCCATACCACATATACATCATGTATTTGAGATATCAGTTGTATTTCTCCACGTGGGTTTTCCGATGGCGGAGCTTCAGTTGGACATGTTCTCGTAAAGCATTTCACCCCTCTCTCTCTCTCAGAACTCATGCTTTAGGGGGCATCTGTTACACAGTAATTTGTCACCGTCCCTACCATTCCCCGTCCCGCACATTGGAGGGCCCATTATGTGACCTGTGAGCAATGTCATGCCTTGAAACCATTATCATTTCATTCCTCTAAACATGAGCTTCAATTGCCCTAAAGACATCTCCTTGCAAAAAACCATAAAAACATCCCTTTTTGCATTGGCGCGGGTAGCCAGTTCATCACTCGTGCCAATGAGGAAAATCCTACAAAGAGGCTGCGCCAACTGGCGCTCTGTCCTAGAGTCGCAGTCGCGCCATCCAATTTAAGGAGTGTTTTTAAATAAGGATGGCAGAAGTTTCGTTTAAACAGTCTCAGAGACTGCTATCTATCTTGAGTTGGGAGGTTTGGCTCCGGGAGTTCCATGAAAAGGAAGTGGTTTGCCACCTCTCATGGAAGCTTCCTTGAAGATAGGGCCAATCCCACAATTATAGGGATCCCAACTCCCCTTCCTCCATCTATAAAAGCTAGCTCATTGCCATTGCAAGCTAGTCTTGAAGGGCCTAAGCCTTGAATCTCCAAGTTCTCAAATTCCCAAGAGCCTTCATGCTGCAAGAGCTCTCATTTTTCCCTTAAGGCCAAAATCGAGCAAGGAGACTATCGTCGAGAGACTCTAAGAGAGGTTTGTCCCATCCATGGCAGGCTTTGCGAGACGTGCATGACTGGAGACCCCTCCGAAGGAGACCTCAGCATCAGAACATTGGTTGTACTCTCTTTCGATTGATTATTAATGAATGACTACTGGTTATGGTTCCACTCTGTTTTTCACTTATGATAATGATGAGTTATATCCTTTCTGACTGATATATAGTTGCGTATTCTGGATTTTATGCTTGTATTCGTGTTGTTTCTTGCATGTGCAGGTGTCCATTCATGGAGATCGTGGGGATCGTGACCTGCCAAGGCTGAGGAACGAGAACGTTGTCTCTTCTACAAATCATAGCACTGGACTCCAGGTAGGCCCCCGTCGTTGGTCTGTTTATTCGCAATTAGGAACTTGCGCTGTAGCATTTGATGATTGTTGCTAGACCCGCGCTGGGCTAGTAGGGATCGCCTCTGTCCATAGAGGGGATTTACCTCCTCAACGAAAGAGAGTAAATTTAACAATTTTATTACTAGGTTAGCATCACCAAATTATTTTGTCCTCTTCACTACATTATGTCTTGAGAGCATGTTTTACAAAGTATTCATATAGCATTCTTATCTATTTTTAAGTTTATGACTTGAGGATTACGGTTTCCTGACAATTTCTCTAGGTTCCTTTTTTCAGCATATTTAAGGTTATTGTTATGTTGCTAAATTTAAAAATTTGATTACTTACATGTGGCAGAATGGAATTTAACATTTTGCAGTGAAGACCTATTAAAATTAAAATTATTTTGTTTTAACATCTGTTTTCTTTTCCACCTTTTCCCAGGTGTGTTATTTTTGAATGAGTTATATTGTTTCTTTATTCAATGGAACTGGGATCAGTAATGAATATATGGGCAATATTATTTTCGTGTTTGCACTTTTGATTTCTTGGGATTTTGACTACTCAGTTAGCATCACCAAATTATTTTGTCCTCTTCACTCATTATGTCTTGAGAGCATGTTTTACAAAGTATTCATATAGCAGTCTTATCTATTTGTAAGTTTATGACTTGAGGATTACGGTTTCCTGACAATTTCTCTAGGTTCCTTTTTTCAGCATATTTAAGGTTATTGTTATGTTGCTAAATTTAACAATTTGATTAATTACATGTGGCAGAATGGAATTTAACATTTTACAGTGAAGACCTATTAAAATTAAAATTATTTTGTTTTAACATCTGTTTTCTTTTCCACCTTTTCCCAGGTGTGTTATTTTTGAATGAGTTATATTGTTTCTTTATTCAATTTGTCCAAGGGAAGCAAGGGTTTGGAGAATCCTAGCTTAAAATGGTGCAATTAAAGCCTGATGCATAGTTTGATATTATTTCTGCAGAATATGAAATCATACCTGGCAGGCCACTTCCTTTTGAATGCCATGCAGAACCACATACAGACTATGATGGAGTGATAGTTAAATGGGGCCTGATGCACCATAAAGAAAGAGCTGCAGATTGTTGTCAGGCTTGCTTAGACCAATAAAAAGGTGAAAATAAGTGTAACATTTGGGTTTACTGTCCATTTGAACATGGTTTCTATTATCCATATATATATCAGCACAAGCATCAAGAATGTTGGCTAAAGCAGGTAGAATTCTCATGCTTCCTCCAAAACTCTACCTATAAATTTTAAAATTGAAATATGTTAAAACATATGAACAAGAATCTTTATTTTGTTTAAAATTACGCAAATTCACAACATATATATGTAAAGGGAGAAAAACAGAAAAGGAAAAAGAACCTATGTTTTCATTTAAAACAAAAATCCAATACATATTCATATTAAGCTTAGATCCAAATAGAAAAGGTCAAAACATCTAGCCCCATTGGAAAATTTTCCACATAAAAAGACACCAAATATTGCCTGAAACATGGATGCTGAGTGAGCTATTATCAAATGGCTATCATATAAACCACAAAATTGAAATTTTGTGTTTGTTCTTATTCAAGTTCGAGTTTATTTCAAGACTGCTACAGTCTATGGTCATGTGCGATTATGAATTATATGTTGAGAATTTAAGGGCTATAGACTAATACAAATTCTCATTTGATAAATACTTGTGAGCTTGCTGAGTTAATCCTTCATCAATTCAATTATCAAAGTGCTTATACAAATGTAGAGACAAAATTGATCTTTCTTGTAAATGAGTATTTTGCAATATATTTAGGAAGGTAAATGAGTATTTACCTTCCTTACTTGAGGTTTCTGACTTTTAAAATTATTTCTTCAGAGATAACTTAATCATATCCTTTAGTCAATATCTCAATATTTCAGTTACTTCAGAAATTACTAACCTTTAGCTGCTTCTGTAGAATACGTCCTTCAGTTACCTTGGAAGTTGTATCATTAAGTTCTTCCTTTAGATAGGTCTGCAATCAAAACTTTTCTTGTATTTACTATCTTTCAAACGCTGTCTCCTTCAGACATATACGTAGACAATCTTGTGCTTAGATCTGATTTGTTATACCTTCAAACTAGTTCTTTCTTTTAGTTGGTTCTTGCACTGTCAACTTCATAGGAAATAATTCAGATTCTTTCAAACTCAATGTAAGTAGCTATTCTAAGATCCTCGAATGTACTATCTCACTGTGTATACATATTACTGTTTTGAACTTATTTTGTGCTTCGATTGTAAATACTTCACTGTACATGTATCTAACTTCTATTAACAATTTCTGTGAGACCCTATGTCATGATACCATCAAAATGAAATGGCATACTTCTCATCAAGTTGTGATGGCACCGAACCAGTGAGACCTTTCTCACCATGGTAGCACGAAACAGTGATAGGATTTTTACTGTGGTAGTTCCAAATTGTAGTGTCATACTTATCATGTGATTGATTACACCGAGACTGTAGTTGACCTGTGATTATAACACTAAATATATTCACTGTAATACAGATTATACTGATATATTTTTGTCACACCGAGACTTAACTGTAAATACACCTTTATAACTCATTCTCCTCACTGCTGTGGTATCGAAATAATCTTATAAGAGTAGTACTGAATTGAGGCAGAGGTAATTTCAACACTGTGATGCCATTGAGATTGACCTTTCTTGTGAACTTGCACCTAATTTAATTATTGGATTGTCTTACTATGATTTGAGCCCTTTTGACATAGGTCATTTTAGAATGTTTTGAGTCCTTTCAAATTGCCTTTGATCATAACCATAGCTCTGATACCATGTTGAGAATTTAAGGGCTATAGATTAATACAAATTCTCTAATTGATAACTACTTGTGAGCTTGCTGAGTTAATCCTTCATCAAGTTAACTATCAAAGTGCTTATACAAATGTAGAGACAAAATTGATCTTTCTTGTAACTGAGTATTTTGCAATAAGTTAGGAAGGTAAATCTCTAATTTACCTTCCTTACTTGAGTTTTCTAACTTTTACAATTCTTTTCTCAGAGATAACTTAATCATATCCTCTAGTCAATATCTCAATCTTCCAGTTACTTTAGCAATTACTAACCTTTAGCTGCTTCTGTAGAATACGTCCTTTAGTTACCTTGGAAGGTGTATCATTCAGTTCTTCCTTTAGATAATTCTGCAATCAAAACTGTCCTTGTATTTGCTATCTTTTAAACGTTGTCACCTTCAGACTTATACATATACAACCTTTTCCTTAGATCTGATTTTTTATACCTTCAAAATAATACGTAATTCTTGTTCTTTCTTCCACCTTTTGTTAACTTCAAACTTGACTGTAATTGTTACTTCAATATCCACAGTACCTCAGAGAAAAATCCACAAATCTGTTCTTTCTTTTAATGTGTTCTACCCCAGACGTTAACTTAATCTTTGCTCCCTTCTTTACGTTGTATTGCCTCAGTAGAATCCGCAAAACTTTCTTCTTTTGCACGTTGGATAACCTCAGTATCATCCACATATATGTTCTCTTAACCGCAACATATGTAAGGTATATATAGTAGTTCTAGCCAAGTAATTAAGCTGACCTTATAGCCATTAAGTAGGACGACTTTAACATTTTTTGTAGGCCGACTTCATAGGCATATCTTCAATGTTTGTAAGCCATTCTTCTGCAACGTCCTGGAGGGTATTCTTCACGCCTTTTACATGACTCTTGATTACACTTATGTACTTAATAGACATCAAGAAGAAGTCTATAGACCTATACTAAGAATCTTGTTCATGAAACCCATGAAGCAAGTAAACCAAAAATTCATTTTATTATTATTGACTTCATCTTTACATAAGTACATAATTACATAGTCATTATAAGGAATACCTACCTAGTTACACTCTTCAACATTATAACTATATATAATTTTGATGTTTCTAGGTTGGAGATTGTACTATTTTCATTGGAGGATGCTACTATTGATGCGCACAAGGCTCTTGAGTTACTTGGTAGGATTCTCGTAAAATTGGTTGTTGAAGGGATATTATTTATTCAAGATATAGCAAGGGA
This sequence comes from Pinus albicaulis, assembly GCA_034641835.2. Classification (NCBI taxonomy): domain Eukaryota; kingdom Viridiplantae; phylum Streptophyta; class Pinopsida; order Pinales; family Pinaceae; genus Pinus; species Pinus albicaulis. Next base: position 328,534,171 of record CM076584.1, read on the forward strand.
AATCATGGATGGAGGTACATAGCCAGGAAGCTTATTAGAAACGAGGGGATTTTGAGGTATTTCTTAAGAAGAAAATTTCAAGGTAGTCTACTCACAATTTTAATGCCTGATCAATTTTGTGGTTTATTTATGATCTCTCATGTTGACAAGTAAATGGTTGGTTATATTTTAGCTCGTTCTCACATTTTTTGGTTCCTGAAGCTCGAGAAATTTATAAAAAAAATAGGCAAAGTCAAACAACACAAATGGTCCACTAGCTCTCTTTTCATTTGCTAATATTATAATGAAGTTTTATTAGAGGCACTATTTGTTTGTTTATTTTGGTTATAAAAGGGTTTGCTCTTGGTTTTATGTGATTTTCAATTTATCATATGTAGCATGTTGAGAAATGGGAAAGAATAACGTCACATTTATTTTGCAGAAATTGATGCTGAAGGAAAATTGCTTTGACATTGTTGATGTTAAGGTATATGTTGTATAAAATATTTATAGTCTAATTTATGTTATATTCTAGTGTTCATTATCTTTCATTTCTTATAGTGCATTGTATTTTCTTTTGTTTTCAGAAAATGAAATCAGTATTGATGGTAAGAAGCATGAATTGAAAAAAGAGCAGAGCAATAACATTGGAGCGACAAATGCAAAAAGAGAGAGGAGAATGGATCTGGTGATACCCTTAGAACCAATATCTCGCATAAGACACACATATAAAGACTGATGATCAAGTCTTCAAAGTTGGTGAATTCACCTGTAATGCCTTGAAAACAAAACGGTAATGTTTTGAAGTGATGAAACATCATTTCATGTGTAAATTGTAGTCCAACTAATATATAGTTGGAAATTTATATTGTAATATTTTAACATTTCATATAATATAATTTATGTGGTTGAAATTATTTATATTGCACTTGATGTTGTTTAGTATTGTAATTAAAATGTGCAACTTTCTGTTTTCATATTAGATGAACATGCACATTGTATGACATTTTTTAAATCATACAAATTAATTTATGTTGATTAATAATAAACAAAAATAAAATGAATATGCGACTAAAGTAGTCATTTATAATGATTATTAATGAAATGAATATAAACTACTAAATTAGTCGTTTATATAATGAATAAATGGCTACTACAAATGATAAATTTGTGACTACAAATGATGACTAAATTTTGCATATATACGACTATTAGTAGCTAATTTACAGTATCTTATAACACGACTAAAATTTAGTCACATTTCTTCGGTCATTAATTGGTTTCAAACAATGACTAAAATTTACATATATATGACTATTAGTAGCTAATTTACAGTATCTTATAACACGACCAACATGTTGGTCATAGTTCTTTGGTCATTAATTGGTTTTCTCGGGTGATCATATAGTAATATATTTTGTTGTATATTTGGTCATTAATTGTGACATTTAATGACCAAATCAAAGACCAAATCAATGACTAAATGAATGACTAAATCAGTGACCAAATGAATGACTAAATGAATGACTAAATCAGTGACCAAATGAATGACTAAATGAATGACTAAATCAGTGACAAAATGAAAGACCAAATGAATGACTAAATTAGTGACCAAATCAGTGACTAAATCAATGACCAAATCAATGACTAAATATACAACTAGATAACAAAATTGAGATAACCAATTAATGACTAAGCTAAAAACGACCAAAAGTTGGTCATGTTATAAGATACTGTAAATTAGCTACTATTGGTCACCGATCGAAAAATAGTCGTTTATATGCGAATTTTAGTTGTTTTTTCATCAACAATTAATATTTTATATAATTTGATAAATCATCTTTGGCCTTGAAGGATGTGCAAGTCTGTTTTCCTAATTGACATGATCTTCATATGGTATTAGAAGGCCTCTTTATTTCTGGCATGTCTCTGACAATTTTCTTCTTGCTTAGTCTGATGATGTGATCGAAGCTGAGATGTCCAAATATTTTATGACATAACCATGACTCCTCAAGTTTGCTAAGATGACATGCTTCTGTCTCTTTCACTGCTGTAACTTTACTCTCATTAAGAACACCTTTGAGCAGATTCTTACCTGTGGTGCTTGATCTGACTTCACAGTCTTGTGCTCTGAAAAGAACTTCGCAGCCTTTATCACACATTTGACTGACACTCAGCAAATTTTCTTTCAGCCCATCTACAAATAGTACATCTTGGGCCTTACCTCTGCCATTATCTAAGCTGAATGAGCCCTTTCCCTTTATTTTTCCTGATTTTTCATTGCCAAAAGTAAAATTACCAGTTTTATTTTCGTCAAAAGTTATAAATTTGCTTCTGTCTCCAGTCATATGTTTTGAGCAGCCACTGTCCAGATACCATTGGCTTTTTAGATATTTAGCAGTTAGAGCCAGGTCACACTTATTCACCTTCTTTTTCCACTGGAAGCATCCTTTTGTTTAGTATATTTTGTGCGATGATGAATCACATCCTCTCAGAGGACATTTGGAAGGCATATGTCCAATTTTATTGCATACACAACATTTGATCATAATTTTTGCAGAATTGTGAGTATGAAAAAAATTTCTTTGATTCATAAACTCCCTTGAGGTGTTGAACATCAATCTTTGTCCATATTTTCTACACTCAATGATTTTATGGCCAAATTCCTTACAATAAAAACAGTAACCATAGAAACTGTTTGCATATCTGATGTAAGGTTGTATTCTCCATTTGTTTGCTTGAGACAGTCTCTTCATTGTTTGCATATTTTTCCGGTTTGAATTACTCCTCTTTGCATGATAGTATGTAGCAATGTGTCCGAGCTTGTGGAAGACATAACAGGTGGCATTTTTCATAGGAGGGAAGAATCTCCTTTGATGGCTTCCAAATTTGACATACTCAGGGGTATATGAATATTTTTCTGTTGTCTGAGTATTTCTTTCATTCTTTGTTATTAGAGGATTCTTCTAGGTTCTGTCTCCCTCCTTACATATTTCTTCTTTTTTTGGAATTATTTGAGCTGCTTCATCATCCTTTTTTGCTTTTACAAAAATAATCTCTCTGTTTTCTTTTTCTTTGCTTTTACTTGATTCTCCTTCATAGCCTATTCCAGTTTTTATCATAGGAGATCTTTGAGCATCCATAATTTCATTCAACTTACCAGAGCTTGTTGTTTGAGAAGAATTTATAGCCACTTTCCTTTGGGAATTTTCTAATTTCTTCCTGAGACATACTACTTCTTCTTCCAACTTCTCTTGTTCCTGAGTTTTCTCCTTGATTTTCTTAAGTAACATGTCTTCTATATTCTTGGATTTTTCAAGCTCTATCTTTAGCTGCATGAGGACTTCTGAATTCTGTTCTTCTCGTACATACTTAAGGAAAATTTCATTTTGTTTTCTGCACTTCAGTTTGAGTCTATCAATCTCCTCCAGGGCACTTCTTAGCTCCCCCTCAAGGTCGACTTCACCTTATTCTTCTTCATCTTCTAGCAGGAGTCCTTCAAGTTATTCTATGGCCATCAATAAAAATTCAGAGGTTCCTTCTTCACTTGAGGGTTCATCTGAGTCTTTAGATGCACTGTTATCTTGTTGAGCATAGAAGGATTTTCTACTAAATTTCTTTCCTTTCTGCCAGTTCTTTGATGCATTTTTCCTTGATTCTTGAGCCTGATTCTTTACTTTCTTGTGAGGACACTTAGAAGCATAGTGTCCAACTCTTCCATAGTTAAAGCATTTGAAAGGAGGTTTACCTTTGTATTTACCCAAGCCTCTATCCAATTTCTTGACAAATTTAGCCTCTTCTTCATCAGAGGAAGAACATGTATCTTCCTTTTCTTCTTTCTTCTTTTCAATTTTAAAAGTTGCCTCCCTCGTACTTGGATTATTCTGTGGGAGTCACATCTCATAGGCTGTTAGATTTCCAAGTAACTGGTTCATAGTCAAGGTCTCCCAATCAGTTGTTTCTTCTATTTGGGATTAAACCTAGATGGAAGAGATCTTAGAATATTTTTCACAATTATACTTTCTGGTATGGTTTCTCCAAGAGCTTTCATATTGTTAAAAATTTCTGCAACTCTTAAGAAGAAGCTGCCAACATGTTCATCATCATTCATTTTTAAATTTTCAAACTGGGCTCTATATACTTGAAGTTTGGCAGTCTTTACCTTTTTATTTCCCTCATGGATATTCTCTAGAGTGTCCCACATATCTTTAGCAGTCTTACTGTGCATTATTTTGATAAATTCAGCCTCACAAAGTCCACTTAAGATTGCATTCATGGCCTTTGCATTTGCTACAAATTCTTGTTTAGCTTCTCTTTCTGGGTCAGTTTCCTTTGGGGCATATCCAAATTCTACAGCAGCCCATACCTCTATTCCTAGAGACATTATGTATGCTCTCATTCTGATTTTCTAGAAGGCATAATTAGCACCAGTGAAGAAAGGGGCTTTATTGGTTGAGCTTCCTTCTTGACTAGCCATCCTGGGGGGCTAGGATATCCTTTTAGTGGTTAAGCCGGTACAAAAGGAACCTGCTCTGATACCAATTGTTGAATTCTTAGTTAAACTAAGAGGTGGGGGTGAATCAGTTTAACAAATACATGATATTTTTAATTTTTTCATCAACTTATTTACAACTTACTTTTATAACCAATCTTAGTATATGAACAGTCTTAATATGTTGCAGCAAGTATTAAATTAATGTAACATCAACCTTATTATGAGAGAATCAAAAATTAAGTATATTTGTTAAATAATCTCAACACACAGGAAACACAGATAGAGACAGCAGATATAAGTGGAAACCCATAAAGGGAGAAAACCACATCTTATTATTGTTGTGATGCAAAGGCAAGCTCCTACTCCCTCTCACCACTGTTTTTCTACAGGAACCAACCTACAGGAGCCTCCAACCTTAGTCAACTACAACTGACAACTATCAAGCTTCAACTTGATAGGGAAGCTCCAACTTCCTCAATTTATCAAAAGAAATGTTTGCTGATATACCTCAGATATCATCTCTGTTTTGTAGCATCTCTTTCTGCTCCTCTCTTCCTTATCTTCTCTGCCTCAATCTTCTATACTCTACATTCTCTATATTTACTCTCTCTCACCACACTATGCATATCAAGTTGATATTATATATAGACTTCATCACATGACTGTTTGTATTCCACAAGGAATTTGGAGTGAACATCCATGACTCTTTGGCTTCTGCCTTCTCATTCCTTTGTCCAACTCATTTAAAAAATTATAACAATATGTACAAATTTCAATGTTACAGTGGGATTTTTCTTTTCCTTCGGATACTTGCCTTTGCATCACAAACAATATAAAACAATTAAACATTTAAATTTTCAGTTTCAATATATAAACTTCACTCAGCCCTTGGCTTGCTGGTTTTGTCCTTTCTGTTGCTATCATGCAATTGTCCTGCATACCTCTGTTTACTGTAACTCTGAGCACCTGTGCATGTATACCTGTTCACTGCAATTTTAAATCCCTTTTCTGCATACCTCTTCAATTCTGCAGTCTCTGTTTACCTCTGTACAAATTCTCCAAGCTCACTATAGTTGTGTATCTGTTGTATATATGCCTGTTTTATAAGTTTAGCTCACCAATAAATCTCAAAGTCTCATGCATCAATTAATCATTCAAAAAAGGGTCCACAATCTGTCTAATCTGGGCAATCTCTGTTCATTGTGGAGGTTCTACTTCTTGGCTTCAAACCTTTAATAACCTCCGTATAGGCACTCATATGTAGATTCGTTAATATAAACTTTGTCTTTGGTTAGTAAAAAATCTAAATACTGTGCTCACTTCTTTAACATTAAAGCTTTTCACTCGCCGACGAATGCATAACGCATATGTATACCTCTCCTTTTTATTCCTTTAACCCGTGCATAGCAATCATATATAGTGCATATGTTTAAGTTATATGGTTGTTGCCTTATTACTACATCCCCGCTCTATTAAATAATGTGTGAAATAATTTGGATTCCACAACACAACCTTGAAAACCCGCACACTAAGGTTTAATATGATAAACGGAATCAACTATGCTCTCGGCCTAAGGCCAAGGGTATTTTCAATATATGTCACAACCTTATAAATCTGCAATATTTCCACAATATTTCGATGAACCTGCCTCTAGATCGGACAGCACACAGTTATATTTCTATCATTCCATCGCCGATAGTTATCGCGCGATGAGGGAGCAATGGGGTGGTTTCTCCAACCCGCTTAAGACCACGTGTCAGCTCCTAGCATATATCGTGTTCGAATTGTAAATACAGCTTACCATACAAAAGCGGTGCGATATGAGTGGATTTGGTTTCACAAACCCACTCCGGATTGTGAACAGCGTTTGACCGGGGTACCACCAGGGTTAACACAAATCTTGTTATTCGTTTCGACAAGTTGACTCTAGGTTCGAATCTTGGGACAACACTTTTAGTTCACAACAAAATGAACTTATTTCTTTGTAAGTGGGGGTTTCACTACCAGTTGAGCTCACTGTGCTGTGGAAAATTTAACACTACAGGTCACACTCTTTCGAGCACATGATTCTACGCCTGGTACCAAGGTTACTGTAATCACCTCGGTTTCTCACAGGATTCTATACAATCATAACACATTCCGTTCTAACCCAATAGGACTTATATCATGACAAGGCTTTCTAAACAACAGGGATTAACGCTTATGCAAGATTTCGTTCATTCTTTGGATAACTAGAGTATGGTAACAGTGCCCCTATTCTAACAGAACTCACAACTGACCTTTATACAACATACATACTCATACGCACACCTACTGTTCGCAGAGAATATAGGTTCGAATATAGATAGAGGGAATTAAGGGAATTTCACATAGAGAGTGGAGGTTCACACACATTCATCTGTCAATTCCTTAACATGGATTTAACCATACAGGTTCTTCATGCGCTCGCATCGCTGAATATACAATAGAATTTATAACAGTCATAGAGTCTTATCACCCTGGTTCTCACCACTGAATGTACAGTCAGACTCTCAGCCAAATTTTAGAGTCCTAATCATATATGTTAATTAAGGCATTTTCACGCAAGAAAAATCCATTTTCATGCCAGAGTTATTCATGCGCTTGCAAGGCATTTACACAGTGAATTTACTTACAAAATACTGTCCATATCTTCGCTCACTTGGCCCTTCTGCACCCCTACTCTGCCTTCTAACCCTATACAGTTCTATACAGTCTTTGCAGGTCTCCTTTGCACTGTCTCTATAAATAGACTCTCCCTCTATTCCTCTCATGCTCCCTGTAAAGACCTGCTATCTCCCCCTTTACCTCTACTGCTGTCCTTTGTCTATCTCTGCCTCTGCTGCCTCCTTTGCCATCAATGACAATATTTCCAACAGAAAGAAAAAGCACTCAGGCCTTAGTTGGATTCAAGAAATTATTGTTTTTATCTATAACTATGTTCTATCCTACGTTGAGCCTGATCAAGAATACACTGATGAGATCTACATTGATCATTGGAAATATTTCAAACCTCGAAAATATAAGCCTTAAATTTCAGACCATGAGCAGACTTATACACCTGTGCTTACCCCAGATTCACCTATGGAAAACCTAGTGAAACATGAGCCTCATGCTACCTTTCCCACTCTGGCTGAAACCTCAAACAGTCATAAATCTCTTTTTACACTACCTATATCCACAAAGGTCCTAGAAAGATACAAGCCTCTGGTTTTACCTCCCATCTTCCAAGCCCTCCTTGCAAATCTTCAAAATAAATTACCTAGATTTGATGGAGAAAGCTCAAAAGTCACCGCTGAAGAACACATCCAAAATCTTGAGAATTTACTTGACATTTTTGAAATAGAAGATGATTATGTGCGTATTAGAATGTTTTCCTTATCATTACAAGGAAAAATTAAGAGTTGTTTTAAGGACCTTCTAGCTGCAAGCATTACCAATTTTCATCAGTTCACTCAAATATTCCTATATAGGTGGGCGGCCATGGGTAATAAAGTTCCCATCATAGAGGAATACAATCATTTAAAAAGACAACCAGGGTAGACAATACAATAATTTTCAGCCAGGTTCAGGAAATTATACCATGCAATGTCTGCTAACATAAAGCCACCCCTCGGATGGGCTCTCTTGCACTACCCAAGTTCTTTTGACCCAAAGATGGTTTTCTCGATAAGAGAAAGAGATCCTTTGACCCTAGACGAAATGAAGAGGATAGCAGTTGATGTGGAATTCAACATACTAAATAGGGAGGCACAGCTAAGATTAATAGAGAAAGACAAAGCAAATCAAGAGAGACTAATCTCTTCAGAGGCAAAGTTGGAAATATTGATAGATAAATTTAGCAAACTGATGCATCTACTTGACAGGAAAAGATAAAGACACAAATTTAATGTTAATGGTGCTTATTCAAACCAACCTACACTTTTTCCTCGGGAAAAACATACTCAACCATTACAAGACAAGAGTAACAAACAAAATGTGCCTAATGAGAAATTTGCAAATAAAAACATACAGGAGCGGTCTGAAGAATCAATCAGCCATCTTGAAATCACATAATCTGAAATGAAAGAAAAAACAAAACCTTTAGGATATTTACCTTTGTGCTTTGAGTCATTTCATATTATGCAAGAAAATTGGCCTCCTAAGAATCTATTAGAGGCAACTCATGAATCCCATGCTAATTGTCCTTAACATCAAGAAGAGTTGGTTGAGGATGAAACCAATCAAGAAATTAAAGAGAACCCATAGGATCTTTCTAAAAACGCAAGTGATGATTCATCATCTCTCTTAGGTGAGGCCCAAAAAGACATTCATCCTCTAAATCAACTTTCCCAAGAGAAAGAGGATTATTGTAGCTATATCCAAGGAAAGATAAAAATGCCTCATTTTTTAACTAAAGAAGAGATAGATCAACTCATAAACATACAGTCAGCCTCTATTTATTTTCCTCTTGATCTTAACTATCACATAGCAGAAAATCAATTTATAGATCAATTCAAAGATAAAAAATATGATACTCCAATATGTATGGTTGGTGACATTAATTATATTGACGATTCTCCAAAATTTGATCAATATGTTGATAATGATTATGCTTTCTAAACAGAAGCTAATTTTTCAGAGTATTCAGCACTTGGTTTTTGGGAGGAAACTCGATTTCCTCAACTTAAGAAAGGTAACCAAGCAATGCATAGCAGCTATGATAGTGATGAGGAAAGCTTAGAAAATTTCGAAGTGAATGAAGGCTTGAAAATTGATGATCACAAGAAAGTTTCTGCTCTTCTTTCTCAAGAAGATTTGTTGCCAAAGAGTATCCCTACTCATCAACATGATGACCTTCACACAGTTTCCAGTCCACTTAATCAGAACACATCAGCTTGGGAAGAGGACTACACTGTAATATATGATGAGTCTGACAGTTCAAGTGATCATGAAAAAGAGGACAAGTCTCTTCCCCAAAAGAGCCTCAAGCATAGCCAAGTGGAAGAAAGAGTACTCTTGAATGAATCTTATATATCAAATCCTCTAGATCGGGTATTATTCCAAGAACCATTTGTTGTTTTCCTTGAGAAATATGAAAGAGAAGTGCATTCTTCCCAGAATAGTCTGTTGCAAAGTGTGAGAAAAATTTAAGCACTACTGTTCGAAAACAAGTAAGGTGGAAGTGGCCTTTTTATTTCTTCAGCACTCTCAAAAAGCTGAAACAAAATCCCTCATGGAATCATCTGCTTGATTGGCTTTGTTGGAAAAGTGATTTCACTAAATGAATGTATATTATGTATAGGTTAGATTAGGATAGATAGATAGGTGTGAAAAATAAGCTCAACTTGTAAGCATTTAGTTAGTTTTTGCTTTTTCTTTGTAAACGAAAAATGAAAAACACAAAAAATAACAAGAAAAGTAGAAAAAGAGGGCAGTTTTAAAACAACAGAGAAGCCCCATGTTCAAAAAATAGTCATGCTGAAAGTGCGCAAGTCTAAATGCCACTACTAGTGCTCAAAAAATATCTTGTTCAATTATCTAGCCTAATCATAACTAGACATGTTTTAAATTGATTGCTGATAAGTTAGTGAAAGAAGTGATAGTCAAATTATGTAAGCTTGACTTATCAATGAAAGTAGATTAGGAAAAGGATGTTGGTTCCACATGCTCGAAACAAAACCAAAGGGAAAAACAGGGATGAAAAACAAACTGTGTATCTTGGCCTTGATTTTTCTAAGTTTCATCTTGTACATAAATAATGTTTGTGTGCAGCTTGTTTTTATGCCACGAACGCATGACAAATCAGACTGTCTAATCCTGATTTGATCATTTTTCAATTTCATACTTTAGACTAGTGAATGAAATCCTGTCAAATAGCTTAATCTTGACAGTCGATCGTGTAGGTAGAGAAACAAAGGAGTTCATCAGTTTAATCTGAACTCTCGGAAGATATAAGGGTAGAATTAGATAGTTTTCTTTAAAAAAGAAAATATCATGTCAAAGGGTTGCTAGTCCAAAGGCACATAAAGAAGAAAAAATTATTGGAAATATAGTTGGGTGGGTAGAGTTGAGGTTGATGCTAATCATGCTGTAAATTTTTCAGAAAAGCATCATTTTCAGGAATAGCATCAAGAAAAAGAGAAATTTGCGCCAATGGATGAGGCACAGGTCTTCACAAGCCTGAGATCTGCAGTTCTGGACACCTCCTAAAATGGAGCTACCCTCCCTGAATGGAGCCACTGTTAGTCATCAGTATTTTTACATGTTTTGATGACTAGATTCCTTGGCTGAGTTTTCTAGAAGCTAATCTCAATTTGTCAATTTTCCATCTAGAAAACACCTCAAACAATTTTTTGTCTTCCTACCCCTCCTTTTCAGCCTATGATAAGAATAGTCTTTTGTTTTCAAATCCTATCACCTTTCAACAAAGTCTCCCTGTCTATAGCTGTCATGAGCTTTGTTTCTTTAATAATTGAAATCCCATATTTTCATACATCTCATTGTCCAGCATTTGACAAAGTGTTAGACCCTCTCTCACTGATCATTTGGTCATATGATAACCTGATCATGCCTAAGGAAATATTCAAATTTTGTGATAAAGTCTGTAGGTCTAAGTGGTGGTGTTTAGGGAAAAATTCCTTGACAAAATTGTCTTAAGACAAAAACCCTGTGTCTAATTCCAGTCAACCATAATTTGTTTCTCATCTTGCAAAACAACACCTTGGTTTATCCTTAGGTCATACACCACTAAATGATTACTTGGTTTCATTTCAACAAAGCTCAGAAATACTCATTCCAGGAAAAGAGCAGAATTCTAAAAGTTTCATGAATGAAGGAAAGTTGTTAGTTGAAGCTTAATTTTATGACAAACTACAAAGCTCTCCACAAATCAAAGATCATCTGTCAAATGCATCCTTGCAGGGGTGTATTGAGTAATGATAGTATGCTAAATGGGAGCAAAAGAGAAAACTCAACAAGGTTATCATGTTGTGGCAGTTTGCCATCATAAATCAGATGAAGTGCAGTAAGTGAAGGAAAGAAAACATACAGGTTTCAAATTCAAAAAGAGCCAAAAGACAAAGGTCCTCCATCAAGATGAAAGAACACAAGTCACCTTGTTTCCTCCTAGGTTTCACAGTGATATGGTTCAAAAGAGACATATATTACATAAAAGGTTTCATAAAGGAAGAGGGTAGTTCGTTTGAAGGACCTCATAAGTGATAAGTAAAAGATCACAGTTTGCTTATTATGCCCTTTTCAAATGAACAAAGAAAGACACTGTAGCTGATGAAGATAAGTTTTTATGTTCTAGGATGACCTCCTTCATAACAAGCAGAGGATCAAAACATAGTTTGAAGGCATCCTTCATAACAAGCAGAGGGCCTAACAGTGACTTTGAGTGACCTAGGCTATTACATTTGCATGACCTACTTCATGATAAGGAGAGGGTTAAAAAATCATTAGATGTTAACACAGTGTTTGATAAAAAATTTCAGTGATAGAGAGAATTGAGAGACAGTGTTTAAAGGAGTGCATTAGGTGATAACTCAAATAATGTGAAAGAGATAAAAGATAAAATGTTTGCAGGACAAGTAAAGGGCCTACATAGTGGATTTGAATGACCTAAGTGGTTGCATTTGATTGGCCTCCTTCATGATAAGCAGAGGGTCAAAACATAGCCAAAATTCCTCCTCCAAAAGATGAGCAGAGGGCATAACACACTTTGTTTAAATTCCTCCTTTAAAAATAAGCAAAAAGATAATACAAGCCACGAGTCGCGCATAGGGCCAGTTATGTTTCAAAATGTGTTTCTGACAAAACAGAGATGTAATTGACAAAAGTAAGATAGGTTTTTGTCCATCATAGGTTCAAGAAGAAAAAACTGCTTTCGTTTCTACACAGGTATCATTTTATGGGAGAAATGTCAAAAATACAGGTGTCACAGGAGAATTTCCACATGGCTGGAACCAACATTCACCATTTTTTACCAGTGTTGGGATAGTTAGTTTTTAGACATGAAAATGGACACCAAATGAAAAAAATAAAGTATATTTGAAAAGTATACATCCAAAAATTTACAACAAGCCATCTCGGGCCAAATTACGACACAGGGAAAGTATCCAAAAGTGGCCTGCAATAGCACTAGGCATTTCTGCACCAGCATTCACCATTTTTTACCAATGTTGCGACAATCAATATTTGGACAAAAAATTAACACAAAATTAAAAAAATAAAGCATATTTGGAAAGTAGACTTCCATATCTTTCTAACAAGCCATCCTGAGCCCAATTCCAACACTAGGAAGGCTTCTAACATCTTGTTGCAGATAGCGTGACATGCCTGGAAAAGGACGCGACGTGCCTATGGGCACTCCCATTGTAAATTTCTACCGGATGCGACGTGCCTTGAAAAGGATGCGATGCACCTGTGTGAAATTCCTGTCGCCCACCCATTCTACACAAGATCCTACCCATGGGCCCTTGCCAGATTTCCCGGCCGATTTACAACTCCTACACGGCCACTTAACCATAGTTGCACGACCCTCCGCCCTGCCTTTGCACAACCCTCTCCACTAAAAGCACTTGGCACTCACCATTTTCTACCAGGCCCATTTTCCTTTTCTGCACGGCCCACTGCCAGCGTGTAGTACTACCCATCATGGCGTGCAGAAGGCACATGGGCGCCCACAGGCAACGTGCAGGTGCTATGTGCCTGTGCACAGGAGTGTAGCACATTACCAAAACCTCCAAAAGCTGCTAAAAAACTAGATTTTTGCACAAGAAAAGTTTTTTTCAAACACACCAGAAGTCGTTTCAAGGTATTAATTGTTTCTTTCATCTCAATCTTTGGTCTTAAGCACCTTTTGAAATCAAATTTCAAAGAATAAATAAAAATAGTGTTTTAGAAAGGAAAACCTATTTTTGAGAAAAGACCTGTTTGCTAAGGGTAAGAAGAAATAGTAGGGCAACAAACAAGATGAGCAAGGTATCCCTCAAGTAGACAGTCATGTTGAGAGCAACTCACATGAAGGGCATAAAAGCAGTGAGCATGGTGAGGGAAACATACATAAAGAGGTTCAAAACTTTGAGACAAATGAAGACAACCCTCACTCAACTGAAAACAGTGAAGGAGGAAATCAGAAAAATGATCAAAACAATCCACTAATAAGAGTTAAAGGCAGTGAAAACAGTGAAATGTTGGGCAGCCTAGAATAAAAGTAGAACATTGATGAAGGTGAGGGTGGCAGCATGGAACAAACAGAGGAAGGCAATCATAGTGAATACATTCAAGCTCAAAACAATAAATAGGTTTAAAAAGATAGTCATGACAAATTCAGAGGCAACGAACAAGGCAACCCTCAAGAAGACAATCATGGTGAGAGCAGCTCACATGAAGGGTATAAAAGAAGTGAGCATGGTGAGGGCAGCATACATAAAGAGGTTCAAAATAGTGAGACAAATGAAGACAACCCTCACTCAACTGAAAAAAGTGAAGGTGGAAATCAAAAAAATGATGAAAAAAATCCACTAATAAGCATTAAAGGAAGTGAAAATAGTGAAATGGTGCACAGCCTAGAACAAAAGCAGAACATTGATGAAGGTGAGGGTGGCAGCATGCAACAAACAGAGGAAGGAAATCATAGTGAAGACAGTCAAGCTCAAAACAATAAAGAGGTTGAAAAAGACAGTTCTAAAGATAGTCATGAAAAATTTAGAGGCAGTGAACAAGGCATCCCTAATGAAGAAGACAAAAACAATGATCAAGATGATAACAACCCTAAAGGAGACATTGAAAATAGTGAGCATGAAAAGATCCCTCAAAGACATGTGCTAGCTGCCTCTCCTAGGCATGGGGCCATGACTCCTCCCTCAAAGGTGGAAAAGCCAAAAACCACTAAATCTGCAAGGAATAAAACCATTCAAGCTATGAATAGTAATGTCACTAGAGCACTCAGGAGTAGAGGCGAATTGCCCAAGCCAAGCTCAAAACTGCCCAAAGGAGGCGCCTGGTGGAAAAAAGAGGAAAAAGCATATCTCGGCTCGAAATCTTGGCTCAGGATTCCTTGTGTGTTTATAGAAACCCTTAAGGGGTTTGCTCACCAAAATTGAGGAATTTTTGACATGATCTTGTTTTTTGTGATTTTTAGGCCTAATTCCACAATTTCATGTGCGCTGCCATTTTTTCTTGGAGCATCATAAGCTGATGAAAGTTATATTTTTTGATGCATTAAATTTGAGGGAATCTACTCAGAAATTTTCAGATCAAAAGAAGATGTTTTGATCCCTCAAAAGGGAAAAAAAACAGTCAATTTTTACCTTTCTGCCTGAAATATCAGCAGATGCAACGCTCTTGGGTTTTTTCACTCATCTCAATTTTGGCTGACTTCCCAGCATCAGTTTGAAAAAAATCAAGTAGTTGCAAAAATCAGACATCTGGGGATTTCCAACGAGCCATCACATGCCTCGTTTCAACATCGGGAAGTCCCTCAAAAGTTCTCTGCAAAACAAGATTTCTTCTGGCGCTACGCTCCTGTAGCATTTTTGCTAAAAAAGAAGTTTTCTGAAGGTGGTCCTCGAAATGTGCGTTAATCTATTTTTAACTCATGTTAGTAGTGAAAAGGCATTTTTCTTGCCATTTTTACCTATTTAAGATAATATTTGAAGATATTTTGTGCCTTGGGCTTTGTAAAGCCTCTAGGACGAAATAGGATATTTGTTTTTGGCCAATGGCCTTCTAGGTTCTCTAGGTGGGTTTCCTCCTCTTTGGCCTATATAATCCAAGAGGATTCATTGTAACAAGAGGCATAACTTGACTTATAGATAGCAATACATAGCACTATGAGCTTCGAAGAAATACTTGTTTTATGAAGTGGATGATCTCTTGCTTGGCTTGATGGTGGAGGAGCATTGTGTGTGGGATTCCATGGCTTGGTGAATGCTATTGTGTTTCTTATTTGTTATGTTTTCTTAGTTTCTCATACATGTTTTCATGCTTCTTACTTGTTGTAATTTAGTAAAGAATAAGTTTGATATATTCCCATGGAGGCACCTCAAATTTCATGATTCATTGCAGCTTAAATGTTTTCATCTTTCTTGGTCATGTCAAAGAATTCTTAATTGCTTTTTGGTTCACTAAGAACTTGTTACTTGTTTCATTAATGGTTATTATGTATGTTGTCTAGTATGATTCACGGTATCCCCTGCTTACTCATAGCTAATCAAAACTCGATTTCTGAAATCTCTCTCTGAATTATTGGTTGTTTTAGTGAAGTCAAAGAGGTCTTGTTTCGATCTTGCCCTTTTTCCATGCTTTGCAGTCTTATTTCAAAATTCCCGATAGCTCAAGATATGATGTTTAGGAGTTCCCTCTTTATAGATTGAATTTTTTGTTAATCTTATTTGTTTTTCCAAAAGTCTAATGGTTATTTTCCCAAAGTTATAGGGTCTTATACTTCTATGTATCACTGGATTGTTTATTTTTTGCATGTATCAGTTTGAGTTTCGTTCATAGAGATTAATGGTCAGCCATAACTCATGAATGCTTTTTGTTTAACTATTTATGCTTAAAATCTCGTTGTCTTTCACAAACTTAATTTCCATCTCATTTCACTTTCACCCAAATAATCCATTTACCTCGACTAAATTGGCCCTGCAGTAATACCTTGTCCATCATTAAGACAATCTTGACCTTATTTGACCCCATAGCTCAGTTGATTTAACGAACTCCTTATCTATTTTTCCTTGATCAGTTACCCTAAAAAAACCCAAAACAAACCAAAACATACTTAAGAACTAGCCTAAAATCAAATATACAAAAGAAAATAAGTTTACATCCTTTGCATAATACAGAGAGCCCTCTCTGAGTCCAGGAAGGCTAGGTCCTAGAGCTCCAAAGTTTGGTCTGATGTTACCCTGTCATTTGGTTTACCAATCTGCCAAATTACGGGACACTAACATAATGGCGATCACGGTGGGACTCTGAGTTACTGACAATCTACGTATACCTTAGGACTTCAGAATCCCTCAATTAAAGAATATCCAGTGATTTTCATCCACCTCATCGCCACACTAACATAATGGAAATCACGGTGGGACCTTGAGTCAAAACATCCTGAGTATCCCTTAAGACCTATCAAAATCTCAATCAAACTTAGAAAAATTAAGTTTTGTCTAAAGAGTATAAACTAGCTCTTTCACCATCTTAGAAAAATGATGATTCAGCTATAGGACACTCTTACAAAGCTTAGGGCTGCATATAGGAAACTCAGAAAACCCAAAAAATATCCCTGGATTGGCTTCTATCAATCATTAGCAGTGGACCATATAACTTTGTCTTTACGAAACAAAAATATTCACCTGGCAACTTCACTAGCCTCTAGTAGGCCTAATACTCCACTTGAAAAACCAAAAAATTTCATAAACATACTATCCTGTTGGCTTACCTTCCCAATCACAAAGATCATGATGCAGTCTTTGAAATCAGTGATAAAATAATTACTACTTATGAGTTCATAAAATTTCATCAAAACATAAAAATCAACAGAATAGCCTAAAAACATAACTATAGCTTTCTCAACATCCTAGCAAACTGTTGAACTAAGTTTTAGATCATTCTTACAAATTTTTTCATAAAATGTTTTCTAAAGATAAATTCCATAAAAAACACCTTTGTTAGTATTGGTGGTGGGCCATAGACATGTATCTTCAAAACAAACTAAAATATCCACCTGGCGACTCCACAACTCTCAATAGACCTAAAGACTCCACTAGAGGAAGAACCTGAAACATGACCAGTCATCCTAGAAAGAAAAAGCACTTAGGCCTTAGTTGGATTCAAGAAATTATTGTTTTTATCTATAACTATTTTCTATCCTACTTTGAGCCTGATCAAGAATACACTGATGAGATCTACATTAATCATTGGAAAGATCTCAAACCTCGAAAAGCTAAGCCTCAAATTTCAGACCATGAGCAGACTTATACACCTGTGCTTACCCCAGATTCACCTATGGAAAACCTAGTGAAACATGAGCCTCATGCTACCTTTCCCACTCTGGTTGAAACCTCAAACTGTCATAAATCCTTTTTTACACTACCTATATCCACAAAGGTCCCAGAAAGTACAAGCCTCTGATTTTACCTCCCATCTTCCAAGACCTCCCTACAAATCCTCAAAATAAATTACCCATATTTGATGGAGAAAGCTCAAAAGTCACCGCTGAAGAACACATCCAAAATATAAAGAATTTACTTGACATTTTTGAAATAGAAGAAGATGATCTGTGTATTAGAATGTTTGCCTTATCATTACAAGGAAAAATTAAGAGTTGGTTTAAGGACCTTCCAGCTGCAAGCATTACCAATTTTCATAAGTTCACTCAAATATTCCTAGATAGGTGGGTGGTCATGGGTAATAAAGTTCCCATCATAGAGGAATACAATCATTTAAAAAGAGAACCAGGGTAGACAATACAAGACTTTTCAGCTAGGATCAATAAAGTATACCATGTAATGCCTGCTAACATAAAGCCACCCCTCAGATGTGCTCTCTTGTACTACCCAAGTTATTTTGACCTAGAGATGGTTTTCCAAATACGAGAAAGAGATCCTTTGACCCTAGAAGAAATTCAAAGGATAGAAGTTGATGTGGAAGTCAACATACTAAATAGGGAGGCACAGCTAAGAATAATAGAGAAAGACAAAGCAAATCAAGAGAGACTAATCTCTTCAGAGGAAAAGTTGGAAATATTGATAGATACATTCAACAAACTGATGCATCTACTTGACAGGAAAAGAGAAAGACAAAAATTTAAGGTTAATGTCGCTTATTCAAACCAACCTACACTTTTTCCTTGGGAAAAACATACTCAACCATTACAAGACAAGAGTAACAAACAAAATGTGCCTAATGAGAAAGTTGCAAATAAAAACATAGAGGAGCACTCTGAAGAATCAATCAGCCATCTTGAAATCACAGAATCTGAAATGAAAGAAAAATCAAAACCTTTAGGATCTCTACCTTTGTGCTTTGATTCATTTCAGATTATGCAAGCAAATTGGCCTCCTGAGAATCTATCAGAGGCAACTCATGAATCCCATGCTAATTGTCCTGAACATCAAGAAGACTTGGTTGAGGATGAAACCAACCAATAAATGGAAGAGAACCCACGGGATCCTTCTAAAAACACAAGTGATGATTCATCATCTCTCTTAGGCAAGGCCCAAAAAGACAATCATCCTCTAAATCAACTTTCCCAAGACAAAGAGGATTATTGTAGCTATATCCAGGGAAAGATAAAAATGCCTCCCTTTCTAACTAAAGAAGAGATAGATCAACTCATAAACATACAGTGAGCCTCTATTTATTTTCCTCTTGATCTTAACTATCACATAGCAGAAAAGGAATTTATAGATCAATTCAAAAATAAACAATCTCATACTCCAATATATATGGTTGGTGACATTAATTATATTGATGATTCTCCAAAATTTGATCAATATGTTGATAATGATGATGCTTTCCAAACAGAAGCTAATTTTGCAGAGTATTCAGCACTTGGTTTTTGGGAGGAAACTCAGTTTCCTCAACTTAAGAAAGGTAACCAACCAATGCATAGTAGCTGTGACAGTGATGAGGAAAGATTAAAAAATTTCGAAGTGAATGAAGGCTTGAAAATTGATGATCACAAGAAAGTTGCTGCTCTTCTTTCTCAAGAAGGTTTGTTGCCAAATAGTATCCCTACTCATCAACATGATGACCTTCACACAGTTTTCAGTCCACTTAATCAAAACACATCAGCTTGGGAAGAGGACTACACTGCAATATATGATGAGTCTAATAGTTCAAGTGATCATGAAGAAGATGACAAGTCTCTTCCCCAAAAGAGCCTCAAGCATAGCCAAGTGGAAGAAAGAGTACTCCTGAATGAAGCTTATATATCAAATCCTCTAGATGAGGTATTATTCCAAGATCCATTTGTTGTTTTCCTTGAGAAATATGAAAGAGAAGTGTATTCTGCCCAGAATAGTCTATTGCAAAGTGTGAGAAAAATTTTAGGCACTACTGTTCGAAAATAAGTAAGGTGGAAGTGGCATTTTTATTTCTTCAGCACTCTCAAAAAGCTGAAACAAAATCCCTCATGGAATCATCTTCTTGATTGGCTTTGTTGGAAAAGATATTTCACTAAATGAATGTATATTATGTATAGGTTAGATTAGGATAGATAGATAGGTGTGAAAAATAAGCTCAACCTGTGAGCATTTACTTAGTTTTTGTTTTTTCTTTGAAAACGAAAAATGAAAAACACAAAAAATAACAAGAAAAGTAGAAAAAGAGGGAAGTTTTAAAACAACAGAGAAGCCCCATGTTCAAAAAATAGTCATGTTGAAAGTGCGCAAGTCTAAATGCCACTACTAGTGCTCAAAAAATATCTTGTTCAGCTATCTAGCCTAATCATAACTGGACATGTTTTAAATTGATTGCTGATAAGTTAGTGAAAGAAGTGATAGTCAAATTGTGTAAGCTTGACTTATCAATGAAAGTAGATTAGGAAAAGGATGTTGGTTCCACATGCTCAAAACAAAACCAAAGGGAAAAACAGGGATGAAAAACAAACTATGTATCTTGGCCTGATTTTTATAAGTTTCTTCTTATACATAAATAATGTTTGTGTGCAGCTTGTTTTTGTGGCACGAACACATGAAAAATCAGACAGTCTAATCCCGATTTGATCATTTTTCAATTTCATGCTTTAGACTAGTGAATGAAATCCTATCAAACAGATTAATCTTAACAGTCGATCGTAATGTAGGTAGAGAAACAAAGAAGTTCATCAGTTTAATCTGAACTCTCGGAAGATATAAGGGTAGAATTAGATAGTTTTCCTAAAAAAATATATATATATTATGTCAAAGGGTTGCTAGTCCAAATGCACCTAAAGAAGAAAAAATTCTTGGAAATATAGCTGGGTAGGTAGAGTTGAGGTTGATGCTAATCATGCTATAAATTTTTCATAAAAGCATCATTTTTAGGAATAGCATCAAGCAAAGGAGAAATTTGCACCTATGGATGAGGCACGGGTCTTCACAAGCCTGAGATCTATAGTTTTGGACACCTAAAAAGGAGCTACCCTCCCCAAATGGAGCCACTCTTATTCATCAGTATTTTTACATGTTTTGATGACTAGATTCCTTGGCTGAGTTTTTTGGAAGCTAATCTCAATCTGTCAATTTTCCATCTAGAAAACACCTCAAACAAATTTTTGTCTTCCCACCCCTCCTTTTCAGCCTGTGATAAGAATAGTCTTCTGTTTTCAAATCCTATCACCTTTCAACAAAGTCAGTCTCCCCGTCTGAGAGTCAGCTATGAGCTTCGTTTCTTTACTAATTGAAATCCCTTATTTTCATACATCTCATTGTCCAGCTACTTCTTATATCTTACCATGAGCCTAGACTCTGAGAAACAATCAAAGATAAATTCACTGCACCTTATGAAAACACAGTCAAGAAAAAAGGAGTTATTTTAGAAAGACACATAGTGAGCACTTACCATTTGCAAATCACCTTGTTTCCTCCTAGGTTTCACAGTGATATGGTGCAAAATAGACATATATTATAGAAAAGGTTTCATAAAGGAAGAGGACAGTTCATTTGAAGGAATTCATAAGTGATAAGTAAAAGATCACAGTGTGCTTATTATGCCCTTTTCAAATGAAAAAAGAAAGACATGGTACCTGATGAAGATAAGTTTTTATGTTTTAGGATGACCTCCTTCATAACAAGCAGCGGGTAAAAACATAGTTTGAAGGCATCCTTCATAACAAGCAGAGGGCCTAACAGTGACTTTGAGTGGCCTAGGTGATTACATTTGCATGACCTATTTCATGATAAGGAGAGGGTTAAAAAATCATCAGATGTTAACACAGTGTTTGATAAAAGTTTTCAGTGATAGACAGAATTGAGAGACAGTGTTTAAAGGCGTGAATTAGGTGATAACTCAAATAATATGACAGAGATAAAATATAAAATGTTTGCAGGACAAGTAAAGGGCCTGCACAATGGATTTGAATGACCTAAGTGGTTGCATTTGATTGGCCTCCTTCATGATAAGCAGAGGGTCAAAACATAGCAAAAATGCCTCCTCTAAAAGATGAGCAGAGGGCATAACACACTTTGTTTAAATTCCTCCTTCAAAAATAAGCAAAAAGACAATACAAGCCATGAGTCACGCCCAGGGCCAGTTTTGTTTCAAAATGTGTTTCTGACAAAACAGAGATGAAATTGAAAAAATTAAGAGCATTTTTTGTCCATCATAGGTTCACGAAGAAAAACCTCCTTCATTTTCTACACAAGTATCATTTTTTTGGATTATGTCCAAAATACAGGTGTCACGGGAGACTTTATGCATGGCTGGAACCAGCATTCACCATTTTTAACCAGTGTTGGGACAATAAGTTTTTGGACATCCAAATGGAAACAAAATTAAACAAATCAAGAATATTTGGAAATTATACATCCACAGCTTTCCAAAAAGCCATCTTGGGCCCAATTCCGACACAGGGAAAGCATCCAAAAGTGGCCTGCAACAACACCATACATTTCTACACCAACATTCACCATTTTTTACCAGTGTTGGGACAGTCAATTTTTGGACAACCAAATGAACACAAAATTAAAAAAAATAAAGCATATTTGGAAATTATACTTCCATATCTTTCTAACGAGCCATCCCTGGCCCAATTCCGACACTGGGAAGGCTTCTAAAATCTTGCTACAAATAGCGCAACGCGCCTGGAAAAGGACTCGACGTGCCTGTGGGCACTCCCAGTGTAAATTTCTACCAGACATGACGCGCTTGGAAAAGGACGTGATGCACCTATGTGAAATGCCTGTCACCCACCCATTATACACGAGATCTTGTCCATGGGCCCTTACCAGGTTTCCAGGCCCATTTACAACTCCTGCACGGTCGCTTAACCATAGTTGCATGACCCTCCACCCTACCTTTACACAGCCTCTCCACTAAAAGCACTTGGCACTCACCATTTTTTGCCAGGCCCATCTGCCTTTTCTGCACAGCCCACTGCCGGTGTGCAGGCCTACCCAGCCTGACGTGCAGAAGGCACCCGGGCGCCCACAGGCAGCGTGCAGGTGCTATGTGCCTGTGCACGGGAACGTAGCACCTTGCCAAAACCTCCAAAAGTTGCTAAAAAACTAGATTTTTCCACAAGAAAAGTTTTTTTCAAACACATCATAAGCAGTTTCAAGGTATTAATCATTTATTTCATCTCAATATTTGGTCTTAAGCACCTTTTGAAATCAGATCTCAAAGAAGAAATAAAAACAGTGTTTTAGAAAGGAAAACCTATTTTTGAGAGAAAACATGTTTGCTAAGGGTAAGAAGAAATAGTAGGGCAACACATAAGATGAGCAAGGCAGCCCTCAAGAAGACAGTCATGTTGAGAGCAACTCACATGAAGGGCATAAAAGCAGTGAGCATGGTGAGGGCAGCATACATAAAGAGGTTCAAAATTGTGAGACAAATGAAGACAACCCTGACTCAACTAAAAACAGTGAAGGTGGAAATCAGAAAAATGATGAAAACAATCCACTAATAAGCATTAAAGGCAGTGAAAACAGTGAAATGGTGGGTAGCCTAGAACAAAAGCAGAACATTGATGAAGGTGAGGGTGGCAGCATGCAACAAATAGAGGAAGGCAATCATAGTGAAGACAGTCAAGCTAAAAACAATAAATAGGTTGAAAAAGACAGTCGTAAAGATAACCATGAAAAATTCAGAGGCAATGAACAAGGCAGCCCTCAAGAAGACAGTCATGGTGAGAGCAGCTCACATGAAGGGCATAAAAGCAGTGAGCATGGTGAGGGAAGCATACATAAACAGGTTCAAAATAGTGAGACAAATGAAGACAACCCTCACTCAACTAAAAACAGTGAAGGTGGAAATCAACAAAATGATGAAAACAGTCCACTAATAAGCATTAAAGGCAGTGAAAATAGTAAAATGGTGGGCAGCCTAGAACAAAAGTAGAACATTGATGAAGGTGAAGATGGCAGCATGCAACAAACAGAGGAAGGCAATCATAGTGAAGATATTCAAGCTCAAAACAATAAAGAGGTTTAAAAAGACAGTCCTAAAGATAGTCATGAAAAATTCAGAGGCAGTGAACAAGGCATCCCTAATGAAGAAGACAAAAACAGTGATCAAGATGATAACAGCCCTAAAGGAGATAGTGAAAACAATGAGCATGAAAAGAGCCCTCAAAGACATGTGCTAGCTGCCTCTCCTAGGCAAGGGGCCATGACTCCTCCCTCAAAGGTGGAAATGCCAAAAACCACTAAATCTGCAAAGAAGAAAACCATTAAAGCAGTGAATAGTAATGTCACTAGAGCGCTCAGGAGTAGAGGTGAATTGACCAAGCCAAGCTCAAAACTGCCCAAAGGAGGCGTCTGGTGGAAAAAAGAGGAAAAAACATATCTCCACTCGGAATCTTGTTTCAAGCTTCCTTGCGTGTTTCTAGAAACCCTTGAGGGGTTTTCTCACCAGAATTGAGGAATTTTTGACATGATCTTGTTTTTTGTGATTTTTAGGCCTAATTGCACAATTTCATGGGCGCTGCCATTTTGCTTGGAGCATCCCCAGCTGATGAAAGTTATATTTTTGGATGAATTAAATTTGAGGGAATCTACTCAGAAATTTTCAGATCAAAATAAGATGTTTTGATCCCTCAAAAGGGCAAAAAACAGTCAATTTTTACCTTTCTGCCTCAAATATCAGAAGACGCTATGCTCCTGGGTTTTTTCACTCATCTCAATTTTTGACTGACATGCTAGCATCAGTTTCAAAAAAATAAAGTAGTTCCAGAAAGTAGACATCCAGGGCTTTCCAATGAGCCATCACTGGCCTCGTTTCAACATCATAAAGTCCCTCAAACGTTCTCTGCAAAAAAGGCTTTCTTCTAGCACTACGCTCTTGTAGCATTTTTGCTAAAAAAGCAGTTTTCAAAAGGTGGTCCTCCAAATGTATGTTAATATATTTTTAACTCGTGTTAGTAGTAAAAAGGCATTTTTCTTGCCATTTTTAGCTATTTAAGATAATATTTGAAGACATTTTGTGCGTTGGGCCTTGCAAAGACTCAAGGACAAATAGGATATTTGTTTTTGGCCAATGGCCTTCTAGTTTCTCTAGCCAGGTTTCCTTCTCTTTGGCCTATATAATCCAAGAGGATTCATTTTAACAATAGGTAGAACTTGAGTTATAGAGAGAAATACATAGCACTATGAACTTCAAAGAAATAATTGTTTTATGAAGTGGATGATCTCTTTCTTGGCTTGATGGTGGAGGAGCATTGTGTGTAGGATTCCATGGCTTGGTGAATGGTATTGTGTTTCTTATTTGTTTTGTTTTATTAGTTTCTCATACATTTTTTCATGCTTATTTCTTGTTGTAGTTCAATAAAGAATAAGTTTGAGATATGCCCATGGAAGCACCTCAAATTTCCTGATTCATTGCAACTTAAATGTTTTCATCTTTCCTGGTCATGTCAAAGAATTCTTAATTGCTCTTTGGTTCACTAAGAACTTGTTACTTGTTTCATTAATGGTTATTATGTATGCTATCTAATATGATTCATGGTATGCCCTGCTTAATCATAGCTAATCAAAACTCCATTTCTGAAATCTCTCTCTAAATTATTGGTTGTTTTAGTTAAGTCAAAGAGTTCTTGTTTCGATCTTTCCCTTTGTCCATCCTTTGCAGTCTTATTTCAAAGTTCCCGATAGTTTAAGATATGATGTTTAGGAGTTTCCTCTTTATAGATTGAGTTGTTTGTTAATATTATTTGTTTTCCCAAAAGTATGAAGGTGATTTTTCCAAAGTTAGAGGGTCTTATGCTTCTATGTATCACTAGATTGTTTATTTTCTGCATCTATCAGATTGAGCTTCGTTCATAGAGATTAATGGTCAGCCCTAACTCAAGAATTCTTGTTTTTTAACTATTTATGCTTAAAATCTCTTTGTCTTTCACAAACTTAATGTCCATATCATTTCAATTTCACCCAAAGAATCCATTTACCTCGACTAAATCAGCCTTGCAGTAATACCTTGTCCATCATTAAGACAGTCTTGACCTTATCTGACCCCATAGCCCAGTTGATTTAACGAACTCCTTATATATTTTTCCTCGATCAGTTCCCCTAAAAAAACCCAAAACAAACCAAAAAAAACTTAACAACTAGCCTAAAATCAAATATACAAAAGCAAACAAGTTTACAACCTTTGCATAATAGAGAGAGCCCTCTCTGAGTCCAGGAAGGCTAGGTCCTAGGGCTCCAAAGCTTGGTATGATGTTACCCTGTCATTTGGTTTACCAATCTGCCAAATTACGGGACAATAACAGGCTAATTTTCCATGGTTTCTCCAAAAAAAATATTCGCCAATTTCCATTTTTTTATAAAAATGATTCGCCCAAATTTTACAATATAAAATTATTTTACATTAAATATCGCCAACATTATATAGACAATATATATAATATCATTATAAATTTGAAGAATTTTACAAATACATCAATAAACATTTTATAGTTTGCATATTATGGGCTACCGAGATTCACCAATTTTTTAAACTTCAAGATAATTTTCCATCGTTAAAATTTTCCCTGATCTAGAGGCCAAACTAGATAAGGCCAACAAAAACTTGAGCTTGCAAAGGAGAATGAGTGAGCACTATAAATGAAGAAATCACTTTGCAAGGAAGAAGCTAACAACTGCCCAAAGTGAGGGCCCAACACTAAATGAGGAAAAGGACCAAGCTAGGCTTGGTATTTTGGCCCAGGCTTCTCAACAGGTGTCCAAAACCTCTTGAGGGGTCTCTCCACAAATTTTGAGGCAAATTGGACAGCTTTTTTTCTTTTTCCAAATCTTGACCCTGTTATCACTCAGATTTTCCTTGAAGTTGTTAGAAGAGGAAAGGGGTCCAAGGTAACCACAAACCAACCTTCAGATACAGAATCAAGCCAATCTGTATCTAGAGAGGGCTCTCTCTTTAAAATATAGCTTTGTTTTTTAGAATATTAGGCTAGTTGTAAAGTCCAGGGGTTTTGATTTTTTTTGGGTTGATGGAATCCTTTAGCTAAGATTAAGATCAAGTAGTTTCAGTCCATTGGGCTAATGGAGTCAAAGGATTGGCTGC
Source organism: Pinus albicaulis (assembly GCA_034641835.2). NCBI lineage: Eukaryota > Viridiplantae > Streptophyta > Pinopsida > Pinales > Pinaceae > Pinus > Pinus albicaulis. Next base: position 328,560,854 of record CM076584.1, read on the forward strand.
ACTAGCTTAAGTTTTTTAACAAAATATGGTTTATCAGGGCAAGATAATCAAACTAGAAACAATTTATAGATCTAAAGTGAATGGAATGGAATTCAAACGGATGAAAGGCAATGAAGAATCTTTCAACACATTCAAGAGAAGAGAAATAGATTGATTATCAATAAAGAACAGTTAAGTATTCTTTACTAAATAACAAAAGATGTATAAACTAGACAAACAGGAGCAATTGAGAATTCGTTGTTTAAACCAGTCTAGAGGAAAACATTTAGAATAATAACGACTGAAATCATATTACACCTAAGTACTTTCTGATTTAATCCTTTTCGTTAAATACTAAGATAATGAAACACAGATGATATTGTAAAAAAATATAAAACTTCAAAACATGGGATAGAGATAACTTATTGATCCTTCATTTGACACATGAATCCTGAGAAAAGTCTTCTGCCTCAATTCCTTGTCCAGTTTTTCCACGAAAAATTTCTCCAAAGCTCTTTATTCCAAAATATTCAATGTTACATCAGAGTCTAAGAATCCACCCTCAATAATCCAATTGAGGGCTTATTTATACAAAAAATCATACAAAATATCTCTTAACAAAATGAGATATAATCTAAGATGAATCACAAATAATTTACAATAAAAATAGAGACAGATGGTCTCATAGATAAGACAAAAAAGCAACTAATGTTGGGCTGTTTCCTCCTTTTGAGAATGTGTTGGAGGCAGGACCTATATTTTAGCTCTTCATTATCCTCTTCAGTAATTTTGTTCTAACTGAATTGCTTCACTAATACTCTTTGTTCTTACTGATACACTTTAACTGGACTGATACTCTTTGACCCTTGTTTGTCCCTTTATCCTTTATACTGTAGTAAATAGGCAAAATTTCTTATAAGGATAAATTTTACAAAAGTTCCAATAGATCTTCCCACCATTTATCTTCTGCTATTTTGGTCCGTTGAAGCTTCCTTAATGTTTCATCAGCCTCGGTATATCTGAAGAAATTAGGCTGATTAGGAAACAAATGTCTTACTTCATGTTCAATATAAAACAAATTCTCTAATCTGTCATGAAGATTTCTTCCTATAGGTAATGTTGCTTCTGATGAAATGGTTGAGGAACTGGCTTGATTGTGAGCATGTATGTCCAATTTCTTAACATAATTTTCCAGGTCCATTATTTTATCTTCTGAAACCATAGGGCTGGGCAACCCTTTATTCAATAAAACATTAAACCTTTCTCTGAAAGCAATGATTTCACTTTGCATGTCAAAACACCTTCGTTCTAAATTTTGCATATGAGTTCTTTTAGTAAAAACTCTTTTTATCTCCAAGATTGTTGCAGTCCTGTCCTGAATACCCTGATCTGCAAGTTGTTGTCTGGTTTGGGTGTTTAGGAATTGTATGAGCTGATTGGCTTCCTCAGGCCTATTTCCTAATTCTGCTCGTGTATTCTCAACTTCATCCATAGCTACTTTGACCAAATCATTCTGCTCGTGTATTCTCAACTTCATCCAGAGCTACTTTGACCAAATCATTCTGCTCGTATATTATCTGTATTGAGGACCAAATATATTTTATTGACTGAATAATATCATCCCAAATAATTTCATTTATTTCTCTTAAAGGTTTCTCCAATTTGAGATCCCTTTCCAAAGATTTAAATAATTTTTCCAAATTTTTTACTTCCTTTGTTTTGTCAGCAACAGTCATTTTTGAAAGATCATATTTCTGTTCCAAACTAATAAGCTGTAACTTTGTGCGCTGAAGTTCTGTTACTTGCAGTTTCAAGTCATTCATTTTCTTTACTAATTCTTCTGTACTCAAATTTGAAGTATTTACCTGTGATGGCTCTGCTGGTTGACCTATTGGCTGACTTGTTGTACCTGTGATAACCACTGCTGTAGATACTAGAACATTGGATTGCTTGTATTTTAAAGCTTGTTACAGTTCTTTTTCTGTTTCATTCAGTTGCTCATTCATTTTCAAGAGCAACTCCATAATTTATTCTTCAGAATTCTTCTTTATTACTTCTTCAGTTTGAGGATGTCTCGAAGCTGGGAATTTCAACTACTTTCTCAAAGCTGCAATGTCATCATCTTTTTTCTTGATTAAAGTTTATATACCTTTGACATCCTTTGGATTGTGTCCCAAACCAATTATTATTTCTTCCAATGTTTTTATCTTGTTGTCTTTGGCTTGAGAAGAAGCCTTTTCAAGCTGTAACTATGTATTGGTGTTCTCCAAGGAATCCTGTAACCTGTGAGCTGCCATTGCCTTATCAGTCAAAGTAGAATAGATCATTTCACCAGTCTGCTTATGTAACTCAATCTGATCTAAAGGATGGATATCCTTTGCTAGGACTTGAAAGTTTGTCCTAATATAATCAACAGCTGTTTGGGGTTGTTGCACCTTGGGTTTGAAATGGCTCATTATAATTTTTCCCTGTTGGATGTCAAAAGCTGACATCAATCTTTCTTGATTCTTTGGAGCCATTTTCAGATATTGATTATATATTTGAATTCTCATTGGATCATTCCTGGCCTTGATATTGATAAATGTCTTCTTTATATCTCCTGTATCTTTAACTGGTGTTTTGAAAGAAGATATTTCAATACTCTGTTGCTTATGTAGCTCTTTCCTTTGTGAGGTAGTGGATGCTCTACTGACTGTACCTGTTTGTTGACTGCCCAATTGTTCTGATCCTTGACTATCAAGGATTTCATCAATAGATTCTACTTCTGGAGGAGTATTCAATTTGTATCTCTTGGCCTAAGGCTGTTGTGAAGATCCAGTGAGAGGGGTAGCAGTTTCAACTTCTCTCTTTTTTCCATTTTCAACATTTAATGGAGTCTGCAAAATTGATATTTCTACTGGATTGGTTTGAACAGAAGAAAATTGTACTTGATCCTGTCCCTTGGAAGTTTGAGGTTGTTCTGTCATAGTGAATGTTTCTTTAACTTGTGTATCAACCTCTTTCTCTTTTCCCTTAGATGATAATGAAATGTTTTCTTGTAACTCCTGCTGAATAAGCCCATCTGAGGAAGGACCAACCTCTGATCTTGGTACCTGTGCAAAAGAGTCTAGGTCAAGCATATTTTCAATATCTTTCATAACATTGTCTACATTGACCTGCTCAATATCCTGCTCTATCAATGTTCCTTCTATCCATTCATCTGTATTAGCATATTTTTCAATCTCTAGGATTCTTTGATGTATGTATGGTGCTGATTTATTCTTCATTATTTTATCACAAATGAAGTTCAATGGGTCATAAGGCACCCAATAGAAACTCTTTTGTAATCTGAGACGATCTTCTAATATCTTTTCAGCTTCTTCCCCTGCATCGCTAGAGTTACAAATAAAGGGACCTAATTGACTTTTGATCCAGAGTTGAGCCTTCTTCTTTGCATTACAAAAATGAATTATATCAGAATTGTTCATCTGCCTGAAATATTCTAATGCAAAGATTCTCATGGGGACATATTTTGGCAATTTGAAGGGACATAATTCACATCCATAGATTCTGACTTCTGTGTGATTTTGGTATAAGTACCAATCACCAACTTTGTATTGTTTTGAGAGCTGTAAAGTTTTCATTATTTCATTGCTGAGTCTTGGAGGAGAAACTCCTTTCAACAAGGTGGTTGCAGGGTGTATAAAAAGATCAATGAGCTCATTATAGGAATAGGGAGAATCTCGAGAACTATGAGTGATGGATGACCAAAAGATAACAGACCTAGGATTCCCTTGGGCATCAAGATTTTTGATATAGAAAGGGAAATTTTCCGACTGATAATAGAGAATGAGGTGGTAGATGACAGAGGAATACTTGAAAACTTTTTCATTTTCTAATCTCATGAATTGATCATAGATTTTATCTGTAATGTATGATGCAAAGTCATACCTGACAGCAGGAGGCTGTCCAGGGATAAAAATAGACAATAATACTAGGATTAAATGGTCCACAAATTCACTAGTATTAAAGGCCATTATAAAGGATATCATTTCCAAAACAAGTCTACCCTCCTCTGTGAAAAAAGCATACCCATAAGGGGGAGGGCCTTTAGGCTGATGATCAAGCAACATTAGGTCAGGCAGATGTGGCTTAATTCTTCATGGGATAGTTTGGTGGATTTATCAAGTAAATCTCCCATGGATAGGGGAGTGAGGGCTTGATCAGGTTGAAAATGTAGCATCTCATTGATAGACTGAGCAGTAATTGGGAAATGGACATCTTGATTTGGGGATAAGACTGCTCTTTGGTTAGGATCATAATTTGCATGGAAAAAATGGATTATTTCAGGGAAAATATGGACAGAGGGAAAAAGGTACCTAGGAAGATTAGATTCCCATAAACCAATCATATCCAAGCCATTCAAATAATTGTCTCTGCAGTGACAAAAAATTCGAAGAGGACTATCACTAAAATCCAGGTCTTTAATTTGGAAATCCTTGTCGACTAATGATAAATAATCCAGGTCTCTGTGAGGGGCATTTAATGGGGTGACGTTTAAAGCCACAGGAACTTCCATTCTTGGTTCTTGTGGATTCAAAAATGGAAATTTGGCTTATGGTGAAAATTGAGCAAAATTACAGGTTTCGATGGGAGAAACTTGTACAATTGCGGATTGGGAATTCAATTACAGTTCTCGAGATTAGGGAATGAACTAGCAATAATTTTAACTCTTTTTTAGTGAAAGGAAAAGGAAAGCCGAGTTTCTTACAGAGTTCAGTGCGAATTTAGAGTAAATACCTGTTTTTTCTTTTGGAGATAGCAGGTACTGGTTAAGGCGGATAATCTTCTAAGAGGATTGACTGCAATTTTCTTCGACAGGATAAAGGTTGGCGGACTTCAAAAATTTGAAATTTGAAATTTCTGCATGGAGGGTGTATTCGTTTTCTGCGTACAAAATAATGAAAAAGACGCGAATTTTTGTTTTATCGGCAAAGTCAAATGGGGGGTGAATTTTTTATTATTTTAATAAATGATGTCATCCTGTATGACAGATGAGTCATAGGAGAAGGTGGTAAGTGGTTTGTTCCGCACCACTTTTGAGGGAAGGCGGTTTTGGGCGGAGAGGTAGCGAATCCATAGAACACACGACACATGGCCAAGGTACTATTTGAAAACCACTGGCATTTCGTGCGTTAATGCTTGGATCGGGGATGGCCAACGGAATTAACGATAGCCATCGATCTTGGAGCGGCCAATCAAATGGTGGACGAGACAGGGAGTTGATAGGATTTTAATGGCGCAGGCCCGACGTGTTTTATTACGAATTAATCATTTCGAGAGCATTCTGATTGGCGGGGATCGGTTATTAACTAATCATAAGGATTAATTAATCCCTTGTACAGTGGATGGTCGGGGGTAAAAATTACATGCGGGATGGGTTACTTTCGAAGTTTAGTTTAAATTAAACTTCGGGTTCTAATTTTTTGTTTTAAACATATGAATCATACATTTAAAAGTTTTTTCATAGATTTTTTTTATTATTATATGATAAATAAACCAACATGATTAACTTAACATAGGGGCGGGAATATTTATAATGATATATTTTAACCAAAGGGGTTATATAGTGGGTTTTTTTATTTGAATGAGTGGGAAATAAATACTTTGGTTAAAATCATAATACATGGGTTTTTTGGGATATTAGATAAAAGAAGTTATATATAATAGGATAAGGTTATTTCTATAAGGATATAATATATAAAATTAATGTTAATATGACAAGGGGATAAGGTAAACTTCAAAATACATTAATATAACTAAGAAAGTGAATTTTTTAGAAGCAAATTGCATTATGATTACTTCATCACTTAAACTTAGGATAAAATGTGATTTTGAGGGCTTTTATGAAATATCTCATGATTTTCCTAAGTGAAATGGGATTTTACTTAGGAAAGATTTTTTTGAAGTAAATGAGTGTGATGATGAATGATTTGAAGTACTTAGGTTTTTTCCAATTATTGGGCCGAGGGTCCGGTCCCTCCAAAAGTCAAGGAAATTCCTTGAGCCCCTCTAATCTTCAAATACCTTAGCACTTAGGGGAAATTAATGAAATATTTAGGGAAAAATGAAGGGGAAGTTAATAATATTGACTTTGCTTTGCTGTGAACTTTTCCAATGTAGTATCTGTCTTTGCACTTGTGATGAAAGTAAAATTGAACACATTTAGAACCATCATTCATCACATGTAATTCTGCAACAACATCTACCTATCCTACTTACTTTACCCTACCATTTTCTCTTCTTTATTAGGGTGCACTTAGACTGGAAAACCCTTATCACATTTTTTCTTTTACATATGAAAATCTATCTAATTCTACACTTATTACATCCAAGGGCTTAGATTAAACTGTTGAGCACCTTTTATTAACTCTACCTATTTACTTATCTGCCAAGATTAAACTGTTTGGTCAGATATTTATTCTCTATTCTACAACATGAAATTGAAAAATGAATGAGTCAAGTTTAAACAGTTTGACTCTTCAGAAATTGTGGCAAAAATTTGACAAGCTGCACACAATTTTGTTTATTACATCGGAGCAAAAAGTAGTGGCATTTAGACTTGCACACTTTCCTTGGCCTTTCTTTTGGTGGGGTTAATTTTCTTTCACTTTTTTGGCCAATTTTATTTTTTCACCCTTTGATTTTCTTTTTAGGGTATACCCTCTTTACATTTTTTAATTTTTTTTTTTAATTTTTTTTTTTTTAAGAATATGGAACACCTTTGCAACAAAAAAAAGGTTTGAACATATTGCATGGTTCAACAAGTCAATCATGAAAAATGACACCTATTGGTATAGGAGTCTAACACTGGCTCCACTTGGGGATGGCTTTTCCTAGTGAAAAGTCAAGAACAGCAGGTCAGATGCCTTAAAATGTCTTTAATTGAACTATGAAATCTTCTTTTTCTGGTAGCTTTATTGTATATATGATAGTAAAACTTTTGAAGCTTAGGGCCTTCACTTCGGGCTTCAACTCCAGTAGGTCACTATCCACTCAAAACTGATGCATTAAAACGGATATATTATGTACATGTTAAAAAATTAGAACATCCTAGTAAATAGGATCAAAGTAGTGTTTTAGCATTCGACCATTGACTGGTCCTTCCTCAGCTTCTGGACCATCCAAATTCTTCAAAAAATATGTGTTATTTCCCTATAAAGCATGAATGATGTAAGGTCCTTTCCATAAGAAATAAAATTTCCCATGTTTTCCTTTATCTTCCCTTCTAGAATCCCATCTTAAAACTTTGTCTCCCAGTTGAAAATCTTCTGCTTTGGTCCTTTTGTCAAACATCTTCTTTAATTTTTCCTGCAAAACTTGGGATCGTTGATACACTTCTTGTCTGGTCTGCTGCAAGTGAATTGTTTGATTTATTCTTTGTTGAATATCATTTGGTTCTACTTGAGCCTCCTGAAGTAACTTCATTACAGGAATTCCCAAGGATGATGGAAATCTAGCCTCAATACCATAAACTAATTCATATGGACTGGTCCCAATTGATTTTTTGGTTGTAAGTCTGTCTGCCCACAATGCATTGGTAAGTTTCTTATGCCAATTCTTCTTATTTTCTTCCAATAATTTTTTAATGATATTAATGAGGCTTTTATTGGAAGATTCATCCATTCCATTACCCTAAGGATAATAGGTTGTTGAATGACCTAAAGTAATGTGATATTTATTGCAGAAACTAATAATTTTCTTAGACTTGAAAGCAACAGCATTATCAATTATAATTTTTTCAGGACAACCAAATCTTGAAAGTATATTGGTTTCTAAGAATCCTATAATTACAGAATCATTGGCTTGTCTGGATGGGATAGCTTCAATCCATTTAGTAAAGTAATCTGTGGCAGTGAGGATCCATCTGTGTTGCCCAGAAGAGGGAGGATGGATTTCTCCAATAAAATCTAGGCCCCATTGTTGAAAGGGTTTCTCGGTGGAAATTGGTTTTAATGGTAAAGGCAGTAATTTTCTCTTGCCTTCAAAGATCTGACACTTGTGGCAAGAAGTTACAAATTTCTTAACATCTGAAAACAAGGTTGGCCAATAAAAACCAGCCCTTAAGATTTTATCTGCAGTTGACTTCCAGTAGAGGTGTCCACCACAATCTCCTGCATGGAATTCATTGAGAACCTTGTCAGCTTCATCTTTTAATAAACAATTTAATAGAATTCCATCATGATTCTTCCAAAAGAGAGCATTATCTAAAATACAATACTTTAAAGATGTCATTTTCAAAAACCTTTGTTTCATTCTGGATAACCCTGGAGGAGCTTGCAGGTTTAACAAAACATAAATGATATCAGCATACCAAGGTGAGTCTAAAAAGGCCTGAATGATTTGTTGAGTCGCCATCTCCTATTCATCATCCAGTTCATTAATGTTCAGGGCTTGGCAATTCGTTTCAGTCATGAGTTGAGCCAAACCTTGTCCTTTTATGAGTTTTGTAGATCTTATTTCAATATCATATGCTAATATGGTAGCTATCCACTTATCTCTTTTGCCTTCAATTCCATCTTGAGTTAAGATGTCTTTAACGACAACATTAGGTACATAAGCTATCACATGAGAATACAGTATATAAAATCTGAAATCTTTAATTGCTTTCACAAGTGAAAAAGCTTCTTTCTCCATGATATTGTATTTCAATGATACATCTCTTAGTGATTTACTAAAAAAGGCTACAGGTTTTTCACATCCTTGATCATCCTTTTGTAATAAAACTGCTGCAACTGTATGTTCAGAAGAAAATGAAAAAATTATGAGATCTCTATCAAATTTTGGACTGGTAAGAACTAGTGATTTGGTTAAAGCCATTTTGATTTCTTTGAATGATTACTTGGGTTCAATTGTCCACTTAATACTCGAATCCTTTCTTAACATGTTAGTAAGCAGTCTAAGTAATTCAGCTAAACTAGAAATGAATCTTCTCAAAAAATTGATCTTTCCTATGAAAGCTTGAAGCTCTTTAATATTCTTGGGATGAGGTATCTGCAATATGGCTTGTATTCTTTCAGGATCAATTCTAATGCCATCTTTTGAAATGATATGACCTAGGAGTTTACCTTCTTCAAGACCAAACAATGACTTTTTCGGATTTAAAGAAATACCATACTTTCTACATTTTATGAACACCTGTCTAAGATGATCTAGATGTTGTTGATCTGTCTTGGAAAAAACAGTCAAATCATCCAGATATATGACCAGAAAATCATGAATTTATTTGGCAAAGGCAATGTCAATTGCTCTTTTGAAGGTCTCTCCTGCATTTTTTAGTCCAAAAGGCATCTTAACATATTTGAATGTACCCCATGGTGTCGTAAAAGCTGTTTTGTCTTGATCGTCAGGATGAACCAGAATCTGGTTGTATCCAGAGAATCCATCCAGAAGAGAAACCCTTGAAGATCCTACTACCCTTTGTAAGATATGGTCCATTTTAGGCAAAGGATAGTTATCTTTTAAAGAAACTTTGTTTAAATTTCTCAAATCGACACATAGTCTAATCTCTCCAGTCTTCTTCCTTGTTGGTACTAAATTAGAAACCCATTCAGAAAACATAATAGGAGCAATTCTTCCTGCTTCATACATTCTTTTAATTTCTTTTTCAATTGAAGGTAGTAGCACAGGGTTGATTCTTCTAAGTTTCTGTTTGAATGATTTCTGATCTGGTTTCAAAGGTATTGTATGTTGAATTATTGATGTATCATATGATTTAAGATCTTCATAACTCCAGGCAAAAACATCCTGGAATTATTTTAAAAGTTCAACATATTTAACCTTTTGATCCTCTGGCAGAGATTTAGATAACTTAACCATCTTGGGATTTCCTTCAGTTCCCAAATTGAATTCTTCAATATCAGCTTTTAATGGTTCCATTTTGGGTTTTAGTGGAATTTCATTTGAGTCAAAAAGATCTTCTAAAGGAGTTAATCCTTTAGGTAAATGATAATCTTTCAGATTAATAATTTCAGATTCATCTTCTATAATCTCATCGACTTCCATTTGTTTCAAATCCTGCATATCTTTTTTGGTGAATTTAGTTGGGTGAAGCATGTGAATTGCAGTCTCTTCTGAAATATCTGTTTCTTGTTTATCTATTTGATCAGATTCATTGATTGTTGTGTCTTCATCTATACTACTATTAGAGAATTCATTTTATAAGGTCAAAAAATTATTAATCTGATTATTATTTACAAACACTTGACAATTCATAATATTATCTGGTATAGCAGGTCTATGTCTAATCTCAGCTGTGAACTGATGATTAGGTCCAAAAGGTAATTTACAAGTGCTAGCGAACATTGCAATACTGTGATCATGCAAATTTTGTTTTCTAGGAATTTTGGCAAGCTGAGCCTGTAGAAAAGTGTTGATAATTTCCACAACTGTTCCTCTGTATTATCTTAATCTGGGGTATTTTGTTGAACATTCACCATTTATCTGTTGAATAATTAACTCAGAGTCTCTTATGATTGATACTCTAATTTCTCCTATTTTTTTGACATGTTTAAGCCCTAGAAAAAGAGCCTCATACTCTGCCATATTATTAGTGCATCTAAAGTTCAATCTATAAGCATGGCCTTCAGCATGATCATTTTCAACGTTATGTATCCAAATTCCAGCTCCTGCTCCTAACTTATTTACTGAACCATCAAATTCTAAATGCTACAGAATTTCATGTTCATAATCTTCATCGACTGTTTTAACAACTTTCTTAACAGGGAGCTCTGGTTTTTCAGTTTTTTCTGGTATTTCTTGAATGTCTGATTTTTCTTTGTTTTCAGAAATTTCTTCAATTTGAACAGTAGATTTATTTGCAGTTTCTGTTTCTGGTGCTTCTAGTTCAGTAGGAAGGTCAAATTCAGCATTATAAAGGATAAATGAGTCCATATCAGAATGTACTGAGTAGACAGGGAAGTTTTCAGGTTTCTCCTGACTACTAACTAAATATTTCATCAAGGTCTCTCTGTATAGTCTTTTAGGTTGACCGAACATTGAAATAGTAGCATATGACATATCTAATTGAAGAGATCCTCCGAGTTTGGCACCCCAGGATCTGGACAACAACATACCATATTTGGGAGGAATATCTGCTACTACTATATCCATCAGAATAGATTTCGCAGGGTATTGCACCAAAGTAACACACAGATCTTTAATCAAACCTAAACATCTTACATGACTTGAATCAAAAGAAAAAAGATCTTTATATGGTCTGGTAATGTCTAGGTTTAATATTTCCATCACAGCCTTGGGCATTAAATTGTGAGATGCTCCAGAATCAAGCATGGCATTATGAAGTGTATTTTCATGAACATTCAAACTCACATAAAATGGAGGAGTTCCTCCACTTTCTGGTTTTCCATTTACTTCAAGGCCAAAAAGTAATTTGGGTTGATCATCAAAAACATTTACTGAATCATCCATTCTAGTATTGTTAAGAGATTTGCTGATTTGGCTTCTATAGACGTCATGTTTATCTAATTTTGCCAATGGAACAACTATCTTTAATTTGCCTATTTCGGCTTCTAGATTGAAAGTTTTTTCTGTTTGAGCTCTAGTATTTTGAACAGTTGGATTTTCTCTATTTTTTGGGTCTTCAATGTTTTTCTCTTTTTCATGAGTGGGATTATGAGTTGAAGGTGTTTCTGAAATAACTTCTGCTGGTTCTTCTACATTTCCTACAGGAGAAAAAGTATTGGAAAGTTGTTTATTATTCAGTTGATTATCAGACACATCTTCAATTATTGGATTAGCGGGGTTAGGACTTGCTCTAGAAAGAATTTGTACAGGAGGAGTGTTAGTTTTACCTTTGATGTTTTTTTTTACAGCTTTCTGTTTGCTATTCTCTTGCACGTCAATCTGTTTACTTCTCAAATTGTATTGTTTATGAACTTCATAAATTGCTGAATCATATCCTTCTTTAAAATCAAAAATTTCTCCTGAATGAGTTTGAAATGTTTCAAGAATGTGATTTTCTTAATCATCTTGAGATAGGAAAACTTCTGGTTCATTCTTGTGTTCAGTCAAATTATTTATTTCAACATCCTCAGTTGGCTCCTCAGAAGATGAACCTTCAACAAAATTTTCCTGGAATGGTGGCCTGATGTTTTGGTTAGGAACATTTTTCCCAGTATTTTGGTTTTGATTTATTCTGAAGTTTGGGTTTCTAACAGCATTTTGACCATCGCCAGAAGACTTTCTTTCGATTGTCTCTAATTCGTCTCCCAGTCTTTCCATCCCTTTAATAATTTCACCCAGCTTTCTTTCAAAAGCCGAAGGCTCTTCGTTTATAGGCACCCTTCTTTCAGCTCTAGCTCTAGCTTGTTTTTCTATCAAGTTAGCTTCAACGCTAACAAATATGCTTTGCATCTCTTCTAGAGTTTGAGGAGCTCTTTCCCTAAGTGAATATGCTATGTCAGAGTCAAAACCATCAGGGAATTTGACCAATATTGAATCCGGAGGAGGTCTAAGGTTTTGGGGAATAGCGTTGTAGGCTTCGTTGAATCTAATGATATAATATTGCACTCCTTCATTAGGTCCTCTTTTCAATTTTCCAAAGTCTGATAGGATTTGAAGAGGGTCTTTCTTCTTCTCCCATCTATTTAAAAATGCCCTATACAGGGCTGGTAAGTTAGCAATACTGTTTGGAGCAAGAGCCCTAAACCATGTCCTGACTTCCCGAGTAAGGCTCTGGACAAAAATTCTCATTCGTACATCGTCAACGTCTATTTCATAAAATTCAAAGTAATCCGTCATCCTTTTGGTATTTTGTTGAGAAGTGTAAGTATCAGAACCATCAAAAGGGGTGATTTTACTCTGATAGTCTTGAGGCAAAGCAGCAGGGTTCCCTGGCAACCTTAACAGAGCATATATGTTGGCCATTGGAAGGTGTAATGGAATAACAGGTGATGATGGTCTGGAATTAGTGGTTGGAGGAGTAGAAGGAATGGCTTGTGTTTGAGAAGTTTGGGGAAAATTAGATGAACTTGGGGAAGCTGCAGTAATTACAGAAGTGTTTGAAGTTTCTTCAAAGGTTTGCTCAGATTGAATGGAATTTTGTAGATGCTTGTCAAGATCTGAAGTGATAAATTCGAATTGCAAATCTTCAAGAAATAATGGGTCAGGAACAAGATTGGACAACTCAGATTCAGAAAAATTTATGAATAGAGAAGTTTCAAAATGTTCATCAAATGGTTCGTCTTCAAGATATATAAACTTCACAGGACAAGAGTTTGATCTAACAAGAGGTTGAGAACTCCTTGAGCTTTCTTGACTTTCTTGTCTTCTCAGAATTCTGGGAATCAAATTTGGATTCTCAAATATTGGTGGTGGATTAGGGTCAGGATTTGACCTGGTATAGCGAGTCCTTTCTGAAGCCAGTTTTCTGGATGATTTATATATATATATATATATATATATATATATATATATTTTAAATGAAAGTACAACTTCGACAAACTCTTTAAGAAATTTAAGATTTTGGGTTAAAATTTTCTCAAAGATTTATTAAACTAGAGAAATTGATTGAATGTCTGAAACTAAAGTTTATTCTATAAACTAGACCAGAGATTGATTGAAGTAGCATTTACTTACTATGCAATTGCAGAGCAAAATCATTTCAAAGGCTACCTGGCTAATCTTCAGGCTCCGTCTGTAGTTTATAAATCAAACAATAGTAACAATAAAATGATTCATAAATCCCCAGTATGGTCGTCACTATGTTATCACTTAGATTTTCCTTGAAGTTGTTAGAAGAGGAAAGGGGTCCGAGGTAACCACAAACCAACCTTCAGATACAGAATCTAGCCAATCTGTATCCAGAGAGGGCTCTCTCTATAAAATATAGCTTTTTTTTTAGAAGATATTAGGCTAGTTGTAAAGTCCAGGGTTTTGATTTTGTTTGAGTTGATGGAATTATTTAGCTAAGATTAAGATCAAGTAGTTTCAGTCCATTGGGCTAATGGAGTCAAAGGATTGGCTGCACTGGCTTAAGTCTTTCAACAGAAGATGGTTTATCAGGGCAAGATAATCAAACTAGAAACAATTATAGATCTAAAGTGAATGGAATGGAATTCAAACGGATGAAAGGCAACTAAGAATCTTTCAACACATTCAAGAGAAGAGAAATAGATTGATTATCAATAAAGAGCAGTTAAGTATTCTTTACTAAATAACCAAAGATGTATAAACTAGACAAACAGGAGCAATTAAGAATTCGTTGTTTAAACCAGTTTAGAAGAAAACATTTAGAATAATAACGACTGAAATCAGATTACACCTAAGTACTTTCTGATTTAATCCTTTTCGTTAAATATTAAGATAATGAAACACAGATGATATTGTAAACAAATATAAAACTTCAAAACATGGGATAGAGATGACTTATCGATCCTTCATTTGAGACATGAATCCTGAGAAAAGTCTTCTGCCTCAATTCCTTGTCCAGTTTTGCCACGAAAAATTTCTCCAAAGCTCTTTATTCCAAAATATTCAATGTTACATCAGAGTCTAAGAATCCACCCTCAATAATCCGATTGAGGGCTTATTTATACAAAAAATCATACAAAATATCTCTTAACAAAACGAGATATAATCTAAGATGAATCACAAATAAGTTACAATAAAAATAGAGACAGATGGTCTCATAGATAAGACAAAAAAACAACTAATGTTGTGCTGTTTCCTCCTTTTGAGAATGTGCTGGAGGCAGGACCTATATTTTAGCTCTTCGTTGTCCTCTTCAGTAATTTTGTTCTAACTGACTTGCTTCACTAATACTCTTTGTTCTTACTGATACACTTTAACTGAACTGATACTCTTTGACCTTTGTTTGTCCCTTTATCCTTTATACTGTAGTAAATAAGAAAAATTTCTTATAAGGATAAATTTTACAAAAGTTCCAATAGATCTTCCCACCATTTATCTTCTGCTATTTTGGTCCGTTGAAGCTTCCTTAATGTTTCATCAGCCTCGGTATATCTGAAGAAATTAGGCTGATTAGGAAACAAATGTCTTAATTCATGTTCAATATAAAACAAATTCTCTAATCTGTCATGAAGATTTCTTCCTGTAGGTAATGTTGCTTCTGATGAAATGGTTGAGGAACTGGCTTGATTGTGAGCATGTATGTCCAATTTCTTAACATAATTTTCCAGGTCCATTATTTTATCTTCTGAGACCATAGGGCTGGGCAACCCTTTATTCAATAAAACATTAAAACTTTCTCTGAAAGCAATGATTTCACTTTGCATGTCAAAACACCTTCATTCTAAATTTCGCACAAGAGTTCTTTTAGTAAAAACTCTTTTTATCTCCAAGATTGTTGCAATCCTGTACTGAATACACTGATCTGCAAGTTGTTGTCTGGTTTGGGTGTTTAGGAATTTTATGAGTTGATTGGCTTCCTTAGGCCTATATCCTAGTTCTGCTGGTGTATTCTCAACTTCATCCAGAGCTACTTTGACCAAATAATTAAACTCGTATATTATCTGGATTGAGGACCAGATATCTTTTATTGACTGAATAATATCATCCCAAATAATGTCATTTAATTCTCTTAAAGGTTTCTCCAATGTGAGATCCCTTTCCAAAGCTTTAACTAATTTTTCCAACTTTTTTACTTCCTTTGTTTTGTCAGCAACAGTAATTTTTGAAAGATCATATTTTTGTTCCAAACTAATAAGTTGTAACTTTGTGCGTTGAATTTTTTTTACTTGCAGTTTCAAGTCATTCATTTTCTTTACTAATTCTTCTGTACTCAAATTTGAAGTATTTACCTGTGATGGCTCTGCTGGTTGACCTGTTGGCTGACATGTTGTACGTGTGATAACCACTGCTGTAGATACTGGAACATTGGACTTCTTGTCTTTTAAAGCTTGTTCCAGTTCTTTTTCTGTTTCAGTCAGTTTCTCATTCATTTTCAAGAGCAACTCCATCCTTTCTTCTTCAGAATTCTTCTTTATTACTTCTTTAGATTGAGGATGTCTCGAAGATGGAAATTTCAACTGATTTCTCAAAGCTGCAATGTCATCATCTTTTTTCTTGATTAAAGTTTCTATACCTTTGACATCCTTTGGATTGTGTCCCAAACCAATTATTATTTCTTCCAATGTTTTTATCCTGTTGTCTTTGGCTTGAGAAGAAGCCTTTTCAAGCTGTAACTTTGTATTGGTGTTCTCCAAGGAATCCTGTAACCTTTGAGCTGCCATTGCCTTATCAGTCAAAGTAGAATAGATCATTTCACCAGTCTGCTTATGTAACTCAATCTGATATAAAGGATGGATATCCTTTGCTAGGACTTGAAATTTTGTCCTAATATAATCAGCAGCTGTTTGGGGTTGTTGCACCTTGGGTTTGAAATGGCTCATTATAATTTTTCCCTATTGGATGTCAAAAGCTGACATCAATCTTTCTTGATTCTTTGGAGCCATTTTCAGATATTGATTATATATTTGAATTCTCTGTGGATCATTCCTAGCCTTGATATTGATAAATGTCTTCGATATATCTCCTGTATCTTTAACTGGTGTTTTGAAAGAAGATATTTCAATACTCTGTTGCTTCTGTAGCTCTTCCCTTTGTGAGGTAGTGGATTCTCTACTGACTGTACCTATTTGTTAACTGCCCAATTTTTCTGATCGTTGAATATCAAGTATTTCATCAATAGATTCTACTTCTGGAGGAGTATTCAATTTCTGTCTCTTGGCCTGAGGCTGTTGTGAAGATCCAGTGAGAGGGGTAGCAGTTTCAAATTCTCTTTTTTTTCCCTTTTCCACACTTAATGGAGTCTGCAAAATTGAAATTTCTACTGGATTGGTTTGAACGGAAGAAAACTGTACTTGATCCTGTCCCTTGGAAGTTTGAGTTTGTTCTGTCATAGTGAATGTTTCTTTAACTTGTGTATCAACCTCTTTCTCTTTTCCCTTAGATGATAATGCAATGTTTTCTTGTAACTCCTGCTGAATAAGCCCATCTGAGGAAGGACCAACCTTTGATCTTGGTACCTGTGCAAAAGACTCTAGGTCAAGCATATTTTCAAGATCTTTCATAACATTGTCTACATTGACCTGCTCAATATCCTGCTCTATCAATGTTCCTTCTATCCATTCATCTGTATTAGCATATTTTTCAATCTATGGGATTCTTTGATGTATGTATGGTGCTGATTTATTCTTCATTATTTTATCACAAATGAAGTTGAATGGGTCATAAGGCACCCAATAGAAACTCTTTTGTAATCTGAGATGATCTTCTAATATCTTTTCAGCTTATTCCCCTGCATCCCTAGAGTTACAAATAAAGGGACCTAATTGACTTTTGATCCAGAGTTGAGCCTTCTTCTTTGCATTACAAAAATGAATTATAACAGAATTGTTCATCTGCCTGAAATATTCTAATGCAAAGATTCTAATGGGGACATATTTTGGAAATTTGAAGGGACATAATTCACATCCATAGATTCTGACTTCTGTGTGATTTTGGTATAAGTACCAATCACCAACTTTGTATTGTTTTGAGAGCTATAAAGTTTTCTTTACTTCATTGCTGAGTCTTGGAGGAGAAACTCCTGTCAACAAGGTGGTTGCGGGGTGTATAAAAAGATCAATGAACTCATTATAGGAATAGGGAGAATCTCGAGAACTATGAGTGATGGCTGACCAAAAGATAACAGACCTAGGATTCCCTTGGGCATCAAGATTTTTGGTATAGAAAGGGAAATTTTTCGACTGATAATAGAGCATGAGGTGGTAGATGATAGAGGAATACTTGAAAACTTTCTCATTTTCTAATCTCATGAATTGATCATGGATTTTATCTGCAATGTATGATGCAAAGTCATACCTGACAGCACGAGGCTGTCCAGGGATAAAAATAGACAATAATACTAGGATTAAATGGTCCACAAATTCACTGGTATTAAAGCCCATTATAAAGGATATCATTTCTAAAACAAGTCTACCCTCCTCTGTGAAAAAAGCATACCCATAAGGGGGAGGGCCTTTAGGCTGATGATCAGGCAACATAAAGGTCTGGCAGATGTGGCTTAATTCTTCATGGGATAGTTTGGTGGATTTCTCAAGTAAATCTCCCATGGATAGGGGATTGAGGGCTTGATCAGGTTGAAAATGTAGCATCTCATTGATAGACTAAGCAGTAATTGGGAAAAGGACATCTTGATTTGGGGATAAGACTGCTCTTTGGTTAAGATCATAATTTGCATGGAAAAAATGGATTATTTCAAGGAAAATATGGATAGAGGGAAAAAGGTACCTAGGAAGATTAGATTCCCATAACCCAATCATATCCAAGCCATTCAAATAATTGTCTCTGCAGTGACAAAAAATTCGAAGAGGACTATCACTAAAAGCCAGGTCTTTAATTTGGAAATCCTTGTCGACTAATGATAAATAATCCAAGTCTTTGTGAGGGGCGTTTAATGGGGTGACGTTTAAAGCCATAGGAACTTCCATTCTTGGTTCTTGTGGATTCAAAAATGGAAATTCGGCTTATGGTGAAAAATTGAGCAAAATTACAGTTTTCGATGGGAGAAACAGGTAAAATTGCGGATTGGGAATTCAATTACAGTTCTCGACATTAAGGAATGAACTAGAAATTAATTTTAACTTTGTTTCAGTGAAAGGAAAAGGAAAGTCGAGTTTCTTACAGAGTTCAGTGTGAATTAAATACCTGTTTTTTCTTTTGGAGATAGCAGGTACTGGTTAAGGCGAATAATCTTCTGAGAGGCTTGACTGCAATTTTCTTCTACAGGATAAAGGTTGGCGGACTTCAAAATTTTGAAATTCGAAATTTCTGCATGGAGGGTGTATTCGTTTTCTGCGTACAAAACAATGAAAAAGACGCGATTTTTTTTTTACTGGCAAAGTCAAATGGGGGGTCAATTTTTTATTATTTTAATAAATGACGTCATCCTGTACGACAGATGAGTCACAGGAGAAGGTGGTAAGTGGTTTATTCCGAACCACTTTTTAGGGAAGGCGGTTTTGGGCGGAGAGGCAGCGAATCCATAGAACACATGACACGTGGCCAAGGTACTATTTGAAAACCACTGGCGTTTCGCGTGTTAATGCTCGGATCGAGGATGGCCGGTGGAATTAATGAGAGCCGTCGATCTTGGAGCGGCCGATCGAATGGTGGATGAGACAGGGAGTTGATAGGATTTTAATGGCGCGGGCCCGACGCGTTTTATTACGAATTAATCATTTCGGGAGCATTCTGATTGGCGGGGATCGGTTATTAACTAATCATAAGGATTAATTAATATCTTGTACAGTGGATGGTCGGGGGTGAAAAATACATGCGGGATGGGTTACTTTCGAAGTTTAGTTTAAATTAAACTTCGGGTTCTAATTTTTTGTTTTAAACATATGAATCATACGTTTAAAAGTTTTTTCATAGATTTTTTTTTATTATATGATAAATAAACCAACATGATTGACTTACCATAGGGGTGGGAATATTTATAATGATATTGTTGCCAATATGATGCAGAGTGTTGTCCTTGATGGAAACCCACTTTGATGAAGATGATGACAACGTACTTGATGAAGTTGTGCTTGATAGAATTTGTTCTTAATGAAGTAAATCTGATGTATCTACAGAGAGTATAGAAGACAGTGAAGAAAGGAATTCAGATTGTGCTAAATCTAGGGTGAAAGAGTATGTCTCAAGGAATACGCGGATATGTCTAAGGGAAGTTGCGTATGCACGCGGAAAAGAACGTGCCAAGTAGCGTATGGGCTAAAGCGCTCTAAAAGTGAAAAACCAGGGGTAATCACCATAGTATTGACCCATTGTATTGGGTAATGATCCGCCTAATTGACCCCGTCTAGGAATACCATCGGATGTAATGTGGTTTTTGGGCTCATGGTATTGACAAAGGGTAAACCTATATAAAGAGAAGAAATTCATTGTGCAAATCATGGGTGTGGTGCAAGATGTCTGAGCTTGAATGAATACTTCTCTCTGAAGTAGATCTGAATGGAAAGGGTTACACATAAATGAAAAATCTTAGTGTATGATGCACCAATGATGAAGAAGGGGATCTACATCTGAAATGTGCTTGTATTTTCTAGATCTGTTTATGGAATGATTAGATCCAGGAAGAGGCGAACATCTGTCTGAAGTGAAGGGTTAAATCTGTGTGAAGTATCTGTTCTGAAGAAATGCAATGACCTAAAATCTCTGAAGAACCATACGCTAGTTCGCCGAAGAGGAAGCGCGTATATACGCGGCTTCGTTGAAAGAAAAGCGCGTATGCGCAATTAAATTGGTTCTATAATATGTACAGAAGTATACGCTGGTTTATGTGAATGGAAGCGCGTATATACGCGACATCAGTGAAGTGAAAGCGCGTATGCAAACTAGGGTTTGCTGAAGTCTGTGGTAAGAAATGACTGATCTATTCTGCTGTATTGCTGCTATCTGTATTCTACTGTTCTGAGTTGTCTGCATCAGTTTGGTTGTATGATTGAGTTTAAATGTATGAAGAGGGTCCAGTCTGAAAATATGATGAAACGTGGCCTACAAGTATTTTTCTATTGAAGTTGTTGGATCCAGTGTGAAAATTGATGAAACGTGGTCCAAGGTGGTGCTGAGGGTTGTAGCCTTCAGTCAGGGGGTTGTAGCTCCCTTCCAGGTGAGGCTGGTAAACGAGATCGGGGGGTCGTAGCTCCCTTCCAGGAGAGGCTGGTAAACGAGTCAGGGGGGTTGGAGCTCCCTTCCAGGAGAGGCTGGTAAACGAGCGCAGGTGGGTGCCTGCGTGCTGGTAGAGTCTGCACCAGCACATATGTTGTAAGATGTTTTCTCTATAATAAAATATTGAAGGTTGAGCAACTGCAGCGGTGGTTTTCTCCCGACTTGGGTTTCCACCTAAAAATCCTGGTGTTCATATGTGATGCTTGAGTGATGGTTTATTCTGTTCTTACTGCACATGTTTCCTGTTCATTGAATATCTGATGAATAAATGATGGAATAATTTAAGTGAAGAATTAATGACATAATTGGTTCTCTGTGTATACGTGAGTTTGATAAAGGGTATCCGCGTATATAAGCTAGTATTCTTCAGGAAAGTAGCGTATGGTTTTTGAAGTAAAGAAAAGTAAAAAGTTTTTGAATATACTGTAAATACTGATTCACCCCCCCTCTCAGTATTTTTCCCAACAATTGGTATCAGAGCAGGTTCTTTTGCAGAAGCTTGATCGCTTGAAGAAGATCCGTCGCAATGGGAAGTCAAGAAGGAGTGATGTCTATAAAGCCACCTCTATTCAATGGAAGCAATCTGATATTCTGGAAGGTACGAACAAAAGCGTATCTGCAAAGTCTTGGTGCAAATGTATGGGCAATCGTGGAAGAAGGCTATCAATACCCGGCAAGTATTCCTACTGATGCAGCTGAAAGGAAGAAGTATGAAACCAATGCCAAAGCAGTAAATGTCTTGTTAGGAAGCATGTCTGAATCAGAATTTGCTAAAGTGATGCAGCTACATTCAGCAAAAGAAATATGGGACAAAATCATTCTGAGCTATGAAGGAGATACAAAGGTAAAAAATGCAAAACTCCA
The DNA here is from genome assembly GCA_034641835.2 of Pinus albicaulis. Taxonomy (NCBI): domain Eukaryota; kingdom Viridiplantae; phylum Streptophyta; class Pinopsida; order Pinales; family Pinaceae; genus Pinus; species Pinus albicaulis. Next base: position 328,582,457 of record CM076584.1, read on the forward strand.
AACTCTTAGAATTGAATATGAAAATTTGAAGATGCATAGTGATGAAAGTGTTTCCAGTTTCTTCCTTCGTCTAGATGATGTTGTAAATCGAATGAGAAATTTGGGTGAAACCATAACTGATACTACTCTGGTTGAAAAAGTCTTAAGATCCTTGACTTCAAAATTTGACTCTAAAGTTTCAGCTATTGAAGAAAGGCAAGATCTGCAAACTCTTACTATTGTTCAATTACATGGTATTCTGACTGCTTTTGAAATGAGATAAGGAGGTCCTTCTCAAATCAAAGAAGTTGTTTTTAAGGCGTCTGCAAAAGGAAAAGAAAAGGAAGTTGTCAAAGAATCCAGCTATATATCTGAAGAAGAAGAAGAAGCAAATTTTGTGAGAAGACTTCAACTAGGTACTGGAAAGTTCAAAGGTAAGCTTCCTTTCAAATGTTTCAATTGTGGAAGAGTTGGTCATTATGTTGCAAAGTGTCCTTATAAAGAAACCTCGGCTAAAGGAAAAGAAGTAGCAAGAAGGAATAAGAATCGATCTAGCACAAGGAAAAGTTATTATACTAATGAAGACAGTGATGGATCATCTAATAGTGAGGAAGAATGTGAAGAAGACTTTAGACTTCTCATGGCTTTTGAACAAAAAGAAGAAAAGGATACTTTCGTGGATGCTCTAGAGGACAATGATTTTCTTGAAGAAAACAATCAACTCAAAGTAAGCCTAGCAGAAAAGAACATAATCATAGAGACTCTTGAAAGACAGCTTGAAGCCAAAGAAAAATGCATTGAGGAATTGGAGTGTGAAATAGTAAGTCTAAGGAAAGATAATGAGAAAGTGAAGACTCTCAATCTTAGATTTGCTACAGGTTCAGAAACCTTAGATGAGATTATCAAGACACAACGGTCTCCTCTTGTAAAAAAAGGTCTTGGATATACTGGGGAATCTTCCCAGACTTTAGCACCAAATTATCTGAAAGCAGTCACAACTGGTTCTCTTCACTCAGCCACTCAGCAAGGGAACAAAGGTTCTTTACAAGTAAAGCATGATCATCTCAAATCAAGGATCACCAACAAGGAGATCCCTCAAAGAAGCAACAACCAACAGGTAAATTCAAATAGAATATTTCATGGTCGCCGGAATTTCTACTTCAATGGACAATGTTTCTCATGTCACAATTTTGGTCATAAAGCTGTTCAATGTGTTGCATATAAAACCATCATGACAAGAGAAGCAAGAAAGAAAAGAATGAATATTGAACCAAAGAAGAATACCTATAACAACTTTTCTCCTCTTCAAAATGAAGTTGAATGTACTTATTGCAATAACTTTGGTCATGAAGAATCTGAATGCAGGAGCAAGGTATAGCCAAATGAACATGTTCCCTCAAGCTCTAAAGTATGGAAAAAGAAAGAATTACAGGTTGAAAATTGTGGGATAGCATTATTTGCAGAAGGTGAAGAAAATCAATGGTACATTGATAGTGGGTGCTCAAGACACATGACAGGTGACAAAAGAAAACTTCTTACATATAATGCTCTAGAAAAGGAAAATAAAGTCACATTTGGAAATGATACTCCTGCTGTAATTAAAGGAAAAGGGTCAGTATTTCTAAAAGAAAGGGTGAAGGCTAATGATGTCATGTATGTGGATGGATTAAGGCATAACCTGTTAAGTGTAAGCCAAATGTGTGATCAAGGAACAGAAGTGGTCTTTAGTTCAAAGGAATGTGTGGTTCGTGATCTTGATATAGGTAAAATCATTATAAAAGGAAAAAGAAATCCTAGCAACCTGTATATACTAAACGGTATAGATCAATGTTACTTGAGAAAGTCTTCAGAAAATTGGCTATGGCATAGAAGGCTGGGGCATCTGAGCTTCTCTCAAATCAACAAAGCAAGCAGACTTCAAGCTGTTCGTGGTCTTCCCAATATTAATCTACCAGAAAGCATCATATGCAAATCTTGTCAATTTGGCAAGCAGACCAGAGTACGTTTTAATGCCAAAGAAGGATCATCAAGTAAGCCTCTTGAACTCATTCATACTGACATATGTGGACCTATGAGGAAGAAGTCACCACGTGGAGAAGAATACTATATCTTATTTATTGATGATTACTCTAGAATGTGTTGGATCGGGCTCATTAAACACAAAGATGAAGCATTTGAAAAATTTCAGATCTTTAAAGCTTTAGTTGAAAATGAAGTAGATCTAAAAATCAAGTGTCTTAGATCTGATCGAGGAGGAGAATATACATCAAATGAATTCCTTGAATTTTGTGAACAACATGGCATAAAAAGACAATTCTCTGTAGCAGGTACTCCACAACAAAATGGCATAGCAGAAAGAATGATTAGAACAATTCAACAAATGGCTAGAGCTATGCTCGATGATTCTGGAACTCCTGACATGTTCTGGGGAGAAGCATCACATACAGCAGCTAACATTCTCAACAAGGCTCATGTTCGGGTAAATAGTGACAAAACTCCATATGAACTCTGGTATGGTAATTCTCCATCTGTGAAGCATTTTAGAGTTTCTGGAAGTAAATGTTTTATCAAAAATAATGATGAAAATCTTGGCAAGTTTGAACCTAGATCAGATGAAGGGATATTTCTTGGTTACTCATCTTCGAGCAAAGCATACAAGTGTTACAATAAAAGGCTTCGAAAGATTTTTGAATGCATTGATGTTGTTATTGATGAGTCTCATGCAGCTCCTAAAGAAGAAAAACAAACAAAAGAAGATGATGATGACCTATTTCCTTCTACATCAAATGATATAGACAATGGATCCAATGAAGAACCTGAAGATGATCTATCTGGAAAATCTCCATCAAGATATGTGCAAAAGAATCATCCTGAATCTCAAATTTTGGGTGACAAGGAATCAGGTGTACGAACAAGGAGAACTCTTGTGGGATCTTCTAATCATCTGGCACTTCTATCCACAATTGAACCACACAATGTCAATCAAGCTAGCAAATATGAATGTTGGAAGCAAGCCATGAATGAAGAACTTGATCAAATTGAAAAGAATGACACTTGGGAATTGGTACCAAGACCACATGATAAAAATGTCATTGGAACTAAATGGATTTTCAAAAACAAGCTAAATGAGAATGGGGATGTTGTAAGAAACAAAGCTAGATTGGTTTGCAAAGGGTATACTCAACAAGAAGGTATAGACTTTGAAGAAACTTTTTCTCCTGTAGCTAGACTTGAAGCCATAAGAATGTTTCTTGCCTTTTCAAGTTATCAACAAATCAAAGTCTATCAAATGGATGTTAAATCTGCTTTTCTTAATGGTGATCTAGAAGAAGAAGTATATATAGAACAACTGGAAGGATTCATTTTTGGAAATGATGCAAATCTTGTTTGTAGACTTAAGAAGGCTCTATATGGTCTCAAACAAGCTCCAAGGGCTTGGTATTATCGTCTTGACAAATATCTTCATCAACAAGGATTTTCAAAGGGGTCTGCTGATAGCAAATTATACACAAAAGTTGAAAATGATAAACTATTGATTGTGGTTGTGTATGTTGATGATATCATATTTGGGAGTAATGAAGAATCTTTGAGTCAAAAATTTGCTTCCGTCATGCAGCAAGAATTTGAAATGTCCTTACTTGGAGAACTAACATTCTTTCTTGGCTTGCAAGTGCATCAAACAGCAGATGGTATATTCCTATCACAAGCAAAATATCTTAAGCAAATTCTGAAGAAGTATGGCATGGAAGAATGCAAACCTGTAAGTACACCGATGATAACCGGATGCAATCTCAGTTATTAGGATGATTCTCCCACGGTGAATCAACCAGAATACAGATCGATGATAGGGAGTTTACTTTATCTCACTGGAACTAGACCAGACATTATGCATGCTGTTGGGATTGTTGGACGATTCCAAGCTAATCCAAAAGAGTCTCATCTTCAGGCTGTTAAAAGAATATTCAAATATCTTCAAGGAACTCAAGACTTTGGTCTATGGTATCCAAAGAATGCTGATCTTACTCTTCATGCTTACACTGATGCAGATTGGGTTGGAAGTGTTGATGATCGGAAAAGCACTAGTGGTGGTGCATTCTACATGGGACCCCGGTTAGTATCTTGGTTCAGCAAGAAGCAAAATTCTATTGCCTTATCTACAGCAGAAGCAGAATATGTGGTTGCCGCATCTTGTTGCACTCAACTCCTTTGGATGATGGAAACCTTACAAGATTTTCAAATCAAATGTACTCCTCCTATCCCCATTAAGTGTGACAATACAAGTGCCATCAGTATTTCAAAGAATCATGTTATGCATTCAAAGACCAAGCACATTCCCATCAAGTATCACTTCTTACGTGAACAAGTGCTTGAGCAAACAGTGAAGTTGGAGTATGTTCCCTCCAAAGAAAAAGTTGCTGATATCTTTACCAAACCTCTGCCCAGGGAAGCGTTCGAGTATCTAAGACAGAAGCTGGGAGTGTTCTCTGCCAGTCAAAAGAACAAATCTGCATAAATTTAGAATATGGCAGTGGATACGCGGGTTTCATGAAACACAGTCGCGTATATACGCGAGTTCCTGCACAGAAAACCGCGTATGTCTGATTGCTGACATTTTTCTGCTTAGAGTCAGCTCTCTTCAGCACAGATGTAGTGTTGTTTGGTATCTCTGATACTGTTTGGTATATCTGGTGGTGTTCCAGTTCTCATAATTCTTTTCTCATGTTTTGATAAAGATGCATTGATGATTTGTTGGTGAAAGTGTTCAGGATGCACAACCTAAGGGGGAGCCTTAGTCATATGGAAAGGATGCTTGGATGCACAGATTCAGGGGGAGCTTTAGCGTTGCTGAGTATAATGCATTGTTGGCATTATGATGATTCTGAAATATGTTCTCCTTCTTGAGGACTTTCTGGTGTTGGTCATGAAAAGTCACATTTGTAATTTGATGAAAAGGTCTTGTTAAGACCCATGATGTAAGATTGTAATATTCAGTCTTGTAAGGACTTGTCGAATTTGTAAACCCACTTGGTTGGGTAGCTGAGTCAAATTTTGTAAACCCACTTGGTTGGGTAGTTGAGTCTCATATGTAAATCCACCTGGATGGATCTTTGATGTAAGTATGAGTCATTAGTGATAGGAAGTTCATAGAATCATGTACTTCATTGAAAAATATGCTCAGGGGGAGAGTATGATGGTTTTGGTCCGCCCTTTGCCCTTGATGTCAAAGGGGGAGAGTGACCTGGTGTATGGTGTCAAAAATGGAGAGAGCGACATGGTGTCATTGTATTCTTAATGTACCTATCTGTTGTGGTAACCAAACACCATTGTGGTTGCCATCAAGTCCAAAGGGGGAGATTGTTGCCAATATGATGCAGAGTGTTGTCCTTGATGGCAACCCACTTTGATGAAGATGATGACAACGTACTTGATGAAGTTGTGCTTGATAGAATTTGTTCTTAATGAAGTAAATCTGATGTATCTACAGAGAGTATAGAAGACAGTGAAGAAAGGAATTCAGATTGTGCTAAATCTAGGGTGAAAGAGTATGTCTCAAGGAATACGCGGATATGTCTAAGGGAAGTCGCGTATGCACGCGGAAAAGAACGTGCCAAGTAGCGTATGGGCTAAAGCGCTCTAAAAGTGCAAAACCAGGGGTAATCACCATAGTATTGACCCATTGTATTGGGTAATGATCCGCCTAATTGACCCCGTCCAGGAATACCATCGGATGTAATGTGGTTTTTGGGCTCATGGTATTGACAAAGGGTAAACCTATATAAGGAGAAGAAATTCATTGTGAAAATCATGGGTGTGGTGCAAGATGTCTGAGCTTGAATGAATACTTCTGTCTGAAGTAGATCTGAATGGAAAGGGTTACACTTGAATGATAAATCTGAGTGCATGATGCACCAATGATGAAGAAGGAGATCTAGATCTGAAATGTGCTTGTATTTGCCAGATCTGTTTATGGAATGATTAGATCCAAGAAGAGGCGAACATCTGTCTGAAGTGAAGGGTTATATCTGTGTAAAGTATCTGTTCTGAAGAAATGCAATGACCTAAAATCTCTGAAGAACCATATTCTAGTTCGCCGAAGAGGAAGCGCGTATATACGCGGCTTCGCTGAAATAAAAGCGCGTATGCGCAATTAAATTAACTCTGTAAAATGTACAGAAGTATACGCTGGTTTATGTGAATGGAAGCGCGTATATACGCGACATCAGTGAAATGAAAGCGCGTATGCAAACTAGGGTTTGCTGAAGTCTGTGGTAAGAAATGAATGATCTATTCTGTTGTATTGCTGCTATATGTATTCTACTGTTCTGAGTTTTCTGCATCAGTTTGGTTGTATGATTGAGTTTAAATGCATGAAGAGGGTCCATTCTGAAAATATGATGAAACGTGGCCTACAAATATTGTTCTATTGAATTTGTTGGATCCAGTGTGAAAATTGATGAAACGTGGTCCGAAGGGGTGCTGAGGGTTGTAGCCTTCAGTCAGGGGGTTGTAGCTCCCTTCCAGGTGAGACTGGTAAACGAGATTAGGGGGTCGTAGCTCCCTTCCAGGAGAGGCTGGTAAACGAGTCAGGGGGTTGGAGCTCCCTTCCAGGAGAGAGGCGTGCTTGGCTGTGAGTGGGTGCTGCGTGTTGGTAAATCTGCACAGCATATGTTGTAAGATATTTTCTCTATAATAAAATATTGAAGGGTGAGCAACTGCAGCGGTGGTTTTCTCCCGACTTGGGTTTCCACCTAAAAATCCTGGTGTTCATATGTGATGCTTGAGTGATGGTTTATTCTGTTCTTACTGCACATGTTTCCTGTTCATTGAATATCTGATGAATAAATGATGGAATAGTTTAAGTGAAGAATTAATGACATAATTGGTTCTCTGTGTATACGCGAGTTTGATAAAGGGTATCCGCGTATATACGCTAGTATTCTTCAGGAAAGTAGCGTATGGTTTTTGAAGTAAAGAAAAGTAAAAAGTTTTTGAATATACTGTAAATACTGATTCACCCCCCCTCTCAGTATTTTTCCCAACAAATATATTTTAACCAAAGGGGTTATATAGTGGGTTTTTTTATTTGAATGAGTGGGAAAGAAATACTTTGGTTAAAATCATAATACATGGGTTTTTTGGGATATTAGATAAAAGGAGTTATATATAATAGGATAAGGTTATTTCTATAAGGATCTAATATATAAAATTAATGTTAATATGATAAGGGGACAAGGTAAACTTCAAAATACATTAATATAACTAAGAAAGTGAATTTTTTAGAAGAAAATTGCATTATGATTACTTCATCACTTAAACTTAGGATAAAATGTGATTTTGAGGGCTTTTATGAAATATCTCATGATTTTCCTAAGTGAAATGGGATTTTACTTAGGAAAGAATTTTTTGAATTAAATGAGTGTGATGATGAATGATTTTAAGTACTTAGGTTTTTTCCAATTATTGGGCCGAGGGTCCGGTCCCTCCAAAAGTCAAGGAAATGCCTTGAGCCCCTCTAATCTTCAAATACCTTAGCACTTAGGGGAAATTAGTGAAATCTTTAGGGAAAAATGAAGGGGAAGTTAATAATCTTGACTTTTCTTTGCTGTGAACTTTTCCAATGTAGTATCTGCCTTTGCACTTGTGATGAAAGTAAAATTGAACACATTTAGAACCATCATTCATCACATGTAATTTTGCAACAACATCTACCTACCCTACTTACTTTACCCTACCATTTTCTCTTCTTTCTTAGGGTGCACTTAGACTGGCAAACCCTTATCACATTTTTTCTTTTACATATGAAAATTTATATAATTCTACACTTATTACATCCAAGGGCTCAGATTAAAATGTTGAGCACCTTTTATTAACTCTACCTATTTACTTATCTGCCAAGATTAAACTGTTTGGTCAGATATTTATTCTCTATTCTACAACATGAAATTGAAAAATGAATGAGTCAAGTTTAAACAGTTTGACTCTTCATAAATTGTGGCAAAAGTTTGACAAGCTGCACACAAATTTTTTTATTACATCGGAGCAAAAAGTAGTGGAATTTAGACTTGCACACTTTCCTTGGCCTTTCTTTTGGTGGCGTTCATTTTCTTTCACTTTTTTGGAAAATTTTATTTTCTCACCCTTTGATTTTCTTTTTAGGGTATACCCTCTTTACATTTTTTAAATTTTTTTTTGATTTTTTGATTTTTAAGAATATGGAACATTTGCAACAAGAAAAAGGTTTGAACATATTGCATGGTTCAACAAGTCAATCATGAAAAATGACACCTATTGATATAGGAGTCTAACAGACCCCTAAGAGCACAGCACCCTAGGCACTATGCACAAAATTGGTGCATCTCCAGCTCTCAAATTTTTCATTTTTGGATTTTTCACATCACCAATAGTCTACTCACCAATTTTTAGATCATTTGGAGCATTTTTACCCCCTCAAAAGGTCAAAAAACATCAAAACTTTGACCTTTCTGCCTCCTTTTCAGACCAGGTGCTATGAACAGAGCAATGTTGGGAGATTTTATTTTTTAGCAGGTAAATGGAATCCACTCAGCACAAATAAATCTTTTTTGGAAAGTAGACTCATTAGGCTTTCCAATGAGCCATCACAGAGCCAAATCCGGTGTCGGGAAGACCTCCAAAAGACTGCTACAAAAATACCTATTTCTGCACTACGCACCTGGCATTTTTTCACTGTTTGACATAGTGCGCTACGCACCTATAGATGAGTGGGGAAAATGTGCGTTTGGAAATATTTCAGAGACATGTCAGGCCTAAAATTCAATGTAATTGCTATTTATTGTTGGAAAAGATATTTGTAGGATATTTTTGTGCCTTGGGCTTTGCAAAGCCTTAAGGAAAAATTAGGATATTTCTTGTTGGCCAATAGGCTTCTAGATACTCTCTTAGATCTTTCTTCTCCTTGCATGATAAATAGAGCATGGAGACTCATTGTAAATTTTGGGACTTGATGTGTTTAAGAGCAATGCATGGTTTTATGAGCTTGGAGAAGAAATTGGTTTTATGAAGTGAATGAATCGCTTGTTTGGCTTGATGATGGAGAAGCATGTTTGCAGGATTCCATAGCTTGGTGAATGGTGATGTTTTCTTAACTTGTTAATGTTTTCTTGTCCTAATTTATGTTTCATTCTTCTTGATTTCTATAGATCAGAAAAGTATAGGTTGATACATGCTCATGGAAGCACCTCAAACCTCATGTTTGTTATAGCCTTGTTGTTTTCATCTTTTAGTCATCTTAAGGAATTCTTGACTGCTCCTTAGGCCCACTAAAACTTTTTTTTGTTTCATGAATGGTTATTATGCTAGCTTATAAGTATGATTCATGGTATGCCATGCTTATTTAAAGTTTTCAAAACCCCATCTTGAAGCTTTTCTATGGAATATTGATTGATTAGGTTAAGACAAAGAGGTATCGTTTTGATCTTGCCCTTCGCCCATGCTTACCAACTTATTTTAGAGTTCCCAATAACTCGATATATGTTTTTTAGGATTTCCCTCTCCATAAATTGAGTTGTTTGTTTATATTCTATGTTTTCCCAAAAGCTAAAGGTGAATTTCTAGAGTTAGTAGTTCTAATGCTTCTATGTTTCACCGGAATGTTCATCTTACATGTTTATCAGTTTGAGTATTGTTCATAGAGATTAATGGTTTGCCCTACCTCATGATTTATTGATTCATACTATATATGTTTAATAGCTCTTATTTTTTTCTTAAACTTGATGTTCATTACACCCCATACATCACTTAAAAGATCCATTCACCTTGCTAAATCGGCCTTGCAATACACTCTGTTTCATCATTTAGACACCCTTGACTTCATCTAACTCCATAGCCCTATTGATTTGATAACCTCTCATTCCACCTATCCTACTTAGTCATCTTACCCCAACCCAAAACAAACAAACAAAAGTACACTTAACAACTAGCCTAAAATAAATCATTCAAATCGAACAAGTTCACATCCTTGCATAATATAGAGAGCCCTCTCTTAGTCCAGGAAGGATAGGTCCTAGGACTCCAAAGGCTGGTCTAATGTTACCCTATCATTTGGTTTATCCAATCTGCCAAATCACGAGACTCCAACAAAAGTCATTCTAAAACTAGGTGTGAAACCAGTACATAAAAGACCCTACTACCTTAATCCCACTTATAAGAAAAACTTTAGAGAGGAGATCAACATAATGCTAAAAGCATGTATCATAGGTCCTATCAAAGAGTCATTGTGGATCAGTCCAATGGTTGTGCAATTGAATAATATAGGTGAAATTTAAATTTGTATCAATCTAAGGAAGCTAAATAGTGCCTATGTCCATCATCCATTCCCCACAACACTTATATATTTGGTCTTAGAGAATGTTGGAGGGTAGGAAGCCTACTCATTTACTGATGGGTTCTTAGGGTAACACCAAATTATAATAGGCTAAGGAGGATGGTCAAAAGACAATATTTTTGATAGACTGGGGCTTATTTCATTATATTTTCATTCCATTTGGGTTAAATAATGCACCAATGATGTTTCCCTGAGTAGTGGTTGAAAATTTTAAATAAATTTATTCATAAGTTTCTGGAAGGTTACCTCGATGACTGGAATATTTTAGCCTTCTCCAAAAGCATATTTAACTTATGCAATGTTGGATAGGTGTAGGTAGATGTAGATTTCTCTGAACTTGAATAAGTGTATTTCATCTAGGGGAATTTTTCTGCAGCATGTGGTTTGTAAGCAACAAATACTTAGGTCTGATGAAGATCGCGGTGATAGTGAACCTCCCACCTCTAATCTTAGTGTGAAATCTGCATGCAATGTTATGACATATGGGGTTTTACAGAAAAATCATCACCACATCATTAGAGAGGTTTATAAATAAGGAGGATAAGTTTGAATGGACTGAAGGGTGTCAGAACTTGTTAAATAAACTAAAATAAAAATTAGTATCTACATTGATCGTAGTTTTCTTGTATTGGAGCAAGGATTTCCACTTTCTTGTGGATGCATCAACAATAGAACTATGTGTGGTACTGACACAACTAGGTAAAGTTGAAATATGCCTTCCAATTTCATTTTCCAATGGAAAGTTGTCTATAACAGAGAGGAAGAATACTAACACAAAGCATGAAGGGTTGGAAATGTTGTATGTGCTGCCAAAGTTTATACATTATCTGTTGGGTTCACACTTCAAGCTATATGCAAAATAATCTACATTAGGATACCTTGTTACAAATACAGTGTTGGGGGAGATGATATGTTTATGGATGTTTTTATTTCAAAAATATGATTTTAAATTAATTGTCTAGCCTAGTAAGTTGAATGCAGGGTCGACTCACTTCTCGTAGATAAGTTTCAGTGAAGAGGTTGTTAGGTCCATATAAAACTAGTGTAGCCCCTTATTTTTATGTTATTGTAGCCCCCTTGTTGTTATTGTTGTGTCAATGTAGTCCCCATAGTTTTTTTATTGTGCCCCATAGAATCCCACTTATTGTTATTGTTGTGCCCTTACACTATTATTGTTATGTAGGCTCTGATTATATTGGGATCCCTTAGACTCCTATATATAAAAGTAGGTTTTTGTCATTTGAATCATCCAAGAATTTTTCATTTATGTAATGAAAATAAGGTTTCCCCCTCGTAGAGGCTAAATTATAAGTTTTTGATCTATGTTTTTGTCTATTTTGTGAGCTGGTTGCATAACATTTGGTTTCAGAACTAGGGACTCTAGGGTTTTTCTTATTTAAATAAGTCATCTTGGAATTTTCGCGATAATATTTTTGCTACAAGGCTTCAGAAGGTGAAATGTTTTCCACATGGGTTCAAAATATTTACGAACTTCATGTAAAAATTTCAGACCTTGGTTCGCAGTAGTTTAGGAAATATGATATGTGGAAGTTAGGGTTTTTGGAGGCTCTAGAATTTCATCTCAAATAGGTGACTGAGGGAAAACCGTCATAACTTCTTCTTCAGGAATCGAATTGGAATTTTGTAAAATGTGGCTGAATGTGCATGGAATGTAGTGTATTTTATATCAATTTAGTGTATTTTATATCAATTTCAGAGCCGAAGGTCAAAACAATGAAACATGGAAAATATTACAAGTTTTCTCTTCTCAACTAGTCCATAATTAGGTCATTGTGGGAGATCAAGCATAACTTTTTCCTAAAGAATCAAAATTAGGTCTGACATGTGGCGCAAAAAGAATAATTAGAGGGATACTACAAGACCGAATTTCAAATCTTGGGATCCGAAATCACAAAGATACATCAAGTTCAATATTGAGCTCCTCAAAAGCAAGAAAAAGGTGTGTGTGTGTTTTTTTTTTTAAACAATTGCATACCTTTTGTTTAAAAAATATGTTTGAAGTGATTCCATCGGAATATTGAAACCTTTATATCAGTATTAGGTTCTATAGTGCCTCCCAAAAATAATTCCACTCCCATTAAGCCCTCGAAAATCTCTACTATGATGCATGAAGAGGAAGATGTGCAACATGATATATCAAAATTACAAGACCAAGTGCATCAAATTTTGCTCTCGCAAAAAGTAACCAAAAATGAAATGGAAGCTAACATGGATGGTTTGAAGAAAGTCATGGAAGCTAAGATGGATGGTTTGAAAATTTTCATGGAAGCTAAGATGGATGGCTTGAAGAATGGCATGGAAGCTAAGATAAATGGTATAGAAGAAAAGCTGAAAAGCAACATGGAAGACATGAAGAATGGTATAAAAGCATACATGGAAGGTTTGAAGGAAGGTTTGAAAAAGTTTCTACAATAAATGCTTCCTAATGGCGAAAAGGTATTAGATGAAACTCATGATGAGAACAAAATAAATTTTAAACATGATTTCATAGACTCTAATTTTGGATTTAAGACCCACCATATTCCAAAGATTGATATGAGGAAGTTTGATGGAAAGGATCCGATAACATGGATACTACAAATGGAGCAATAATTTGAGTTCCATAATGTGCAACACACAAAAGATACACATTGAAACTTTATATTGAGAAAAAAACCAGTTTGTATGGTATCAATGCCTTTGTTCTTGTAAACCACTTGTCACTTGGTCAATTTTTATGGAGGAAATGATAGCACATTATGAGGATACAAAGAGAAACACCATCTTTAGCTAATTGATAAATCTCAAACAAAAGGGTTCAATGATGGAGCACATTGACTTCCAAAAATTGAATATAAGGGTAAATAATATTCCAATGGAACATAGGATTGATGTCCTCATATGGGATTTAAAGGATAACATCCAACATGAGGTTTGCCTTTGGGAACCTAATACATTGGATAAGGTATTCAAGTTGGGAAGAAAAATTATGGCGACAAGGAATCCTACCACTCACAACTATAAAGGTGGAAGTGTTGCTACTCCTAGCCTTCCACACCCTACAAGGTTGACACCACAACAGTTGGAAGAAAAAAATAGCAAAAGGGATTTGTTACAATCGTGATAGCAAATACACTAAAGGTCATAAATTTGCTGAGAATAAATTATTTTACATAGATTGTGAAGAGGAGGAAGAAAAGGAACAATAAACATCAAAAGAAGAGGATATACACCAAGAACCAGCCTTAGAGAAAGATGATATGAATCCTACGGTATCTTGTAATGCATTGGCAGGAATTACCACTCCTGAAACTCTCAAGATAGAAGGACATATCAAGAAGAAAAAGGTAATAGTTTTGATTGATTCGGGTAGTACCCATGATTTTATTCATTGTAATATAACCAAGGAATTGAATTTCTTCCTATATCCAACACCGGATTTTCAAGTGGTGGTAGCAAATGGAGGAAATATAAATTTTTCTAGAAAGTTCCATAATATCAAGCTAACCATGGGAAAATATGTATTGAATATCCCGATGCTTTCCATTCAAATGGGTGGTGCTTATGTGGTACTAGGAGTTCAATGGTTACAATCTTTGGGTTCGATAAATTTTAATTTTCAAGAACATTTACTGAAATTTTTTTGGGAAGGAAAGGAGTTTAATTAAGGGGTATTACAGGGAAACCAGGAAATATAATAAACTCTAATGACATGACAAAGATTATAAAGAAATAAAAAAGATGCATAATTGCACAATTATGCTCACTAGAGTTTCAAACATCAAAATAATCTATTTCTCTAGATCTCCAAAAAGTCTTGGAGAATCATTCCAAGGTATTTGAGACTACCAAATTCCTCCCACATATTCGTGATCATGATCATGTTATTCATTTGATTCCAGGAAGTGTTCCTCCAAACATCAGTCTTTACAGATATCCCTATGCCTAAAAGAGCAAAATTGAATGTATGATTTGAAAAATGCTAGAGGCCAGTATAATGCAACCTATTCAAAGTTCTTTCTCTGCTCTAGTAGTATTGGTGCACAAGAAGGATGGATCATGGTGCATGTGTCTAGATTATAGGGAGCTCAACAAGCCCACTATTAAAGATAAATTCCCATTCATGTCATTAATGAATTATTGGATGAATTACATGGAGAAATTTACTTCACCAAGTTCGATCTTCGTTCAGGATATCATCAAATTATAATGAATACTGAATACATTATGAAAATAGCATTTAGAACTCATGAGGGTCATTATGAATTTTTGGTCATGCCTTTTGGCCTTACCAATGCACCTTCTACATTTCAAGGGTTGATGAATTCCATTTTCAAACCCTTCCTTAGAAAATTTGTGTTAGTAATTTTTTATGATATACTAATCTACAACAAGTCTTGTAACGATCATGTTCAACATGTTGACAGGGTGCTCAAAATATTGGAGGAGAAAAAATCATATGAAAAAACCTTCAAATTTTTCTTTGGAGTACAGGAGGTGGAATATCTGGGTCATATGGTATCTCATGAGGGTGTTAAGATAGACCCTAAGAAAATTAAAGCCATTAAAGAATGGAAAATCTCCACGACCTTAAAGAATATGCGAGGATTTATTAGGCTAACAAGGTATTATTGCAATTTTATTAAGAATTATAAGATAATGGTCGCACCTCTAACAAAATTACTAAATAAAGATGCATTTTCTTGGAATCCATAAGCAACTAAGGCCTTTGAACATATTACAGAGGAAATATGCCAAGGACCGGTCTTAGCTACACCAAACTTCACAAAAACCTTTATTGTGGAATATGATGCCTCGGGAAATGGAATTGGCGTTGTTTTAATGTAAAAGAAAGACCCATTTCTTTTGAAAGCCACCAAATCAAAGGAAAGTATTTACATGAAGTTATTTATGAGAAGGAAATGCTGGAAATACTACACATGCTAAAGAAATGGCAACCTTATCTAAACGGAATAAACTTCAAGGTTAAAAAAAAACATGATATTATTAAATATTTTTTGGCACAAATATTATCTTCAAAAGAGTAGAAAAAAAGGGTCACATAGTCATTGGGTTGTGACTTTGAAATCATCTACAAAAAAGGGAAGCTAAATACGGTTGTAGATGCACTCTCAAGAAAGGATGAGGATGTGGAATCATTACTTTGTGCCATTTCTATTATCCAAGCATATTTCATAACCGAAGCAAGGGAGGAATGGAAGAATGACGAATAAGTGTGGACACTCATTCAAAATTTGCAGCAAGATCCCAATACATATGATACATTTTGCTGGAAAAATGATACATTATGGTAAAAAGATCACTTATATCTTTCTAAGAATTCCCAAATAAAACAAAATATTCATTTGTAATTGCACATCTCTCCCTTAGGGGGACATTCAAGATTATTAAAAACTTAACAAAAGGTTAAGAAATAATTTTTTTGGGATGGCCTTAAATCTGATATTCAAAATTTGGTGGCAGAATGTTTGGTCTACTAACAAAACAAAGTTGAGACAATTAAGACCCCAGGCTTGCTACAACCTTTATCCATTCCAATTCAATGTTAGGACGAGGTTTCAATGGATTTTATCATAGGTTTACCCAAGTCCGAAGGAAAGAGTCTCATCATGGTGGCAGTTTATAGACTTACCAAGTATGCACACTTTTTTGCATTATCTCATCCATTTAAATCCAATACAACTGCTATTTCATTTATGGAAACAATTCAAAACATTACATGGAAACCCAAAGAATATTGTAAGCGACAGAGATCCCATTTTCACTAGAAACTTTTAGATGGAATTATTTTCTTGTTTGGGTACTCAAATAGTTCATTTTTCGTCTTATCATCCTCAATCTGATGGGAAAACTGAGATAGTGAAAAAATGTTTGGAAGGATATCTTCATTTCTTTATATCTAATAAACAAACACAATGGGTCAAGTGGTTACCTATGGCTGAATGGTGGTGTAACACTTCCTTCCATACTATAGAAAATTGACCAAATTTATGGCACTTTATGGATATCATCCATCATCCATCACATCATATTTAAGAGAAAATTCTAAGGTTAAAGCAGTGGAAGATCACATCAAGCATCAACAACAGGTTCTCCAATGCTTAAAGGATAATCTCACTTTGGCCTAGAATCAAGTGAAACAACAAGAAGATCAACACTGTAGCGAACAAAGTTTTGATGTAGGAGACTCGATATTTTTACAGCTACAACCATACAAACAAATGTCCCTCAAGAAAGTTACGAAGGATAATAAATGATCACCAAAGTACTATGGCCCTTACAAGGTAGTGCAAAAGATTGGTACTATGGCATACAAGTTAGAGATTCCTGCATCTTCCCGAGTGCACCTAGTTTTCCCTATTTCATTCTTAAAGAAGGTTATAGGTGACAACATCCCAGTTCAAAAAATATTTCCAGAACTTAGAGAGGAAGGAAAAATCACATTAGAACATGAAGCAGTGATGGAAACAAGAAATCAACAGCTGCGAAATCGATCAATTTCAGAATATCTCATAGAGTGGAAGAACTTTCCAACTGAAGATTCCACATGGGAGGATGATAATTTTATACAGAAGAATATAGAACTACTCAATCGTTGAGTAACACATCTTTTTGAAGGAGAGGGGCATGTTAAGTCCCTATAATAATAGTGTATCCCCTTATTGTTATTTTTTGTATAGCCCCCTTATTATTATTATTGTGCCCATGTAGTCCCCATATTTTTATTATTGTGCCCCATAGAATCCCACTATTGTTATTGTTCCGCCCTTACATTATTAGTGTTATGTAGGCTATAATTATATTGGGACCCTTAGACTCCTATATATAGAAAGTAGGTTTTTATCATTTGAATCATCCAAGAATTGTTCATTTATGTAATGTAAAGGAGGTTTCCCCCTCGAAGAGGCTGAATTCTAAGTCACTGACCTATATTTTCTTCTATTTTGTGAGTTCGTTGCATAACAGAGGCAAGGAAAGTTAATTATGGATTACTAGATGCACAATTATTTCATGTGAGGTGGTGGATGATCAATTCGCTGAATTCGTCTATTTTCTTATTACATGGATGGAATCACAAGAGTATATAATGGTGTAGAAAAAATAAGTAGTAGTAAATGTTTTAAAATATAAAATCACCGTAGTATGTCTCTATAATTTGGGCACATATGGAATAATTTAGTGACGTGTACTAGAGCATGATGTGTAAGAATTTTCTCCTTTCACCTCCATTTGTTTTAATGAAGTTTTGAAATACTTGGGGTTCCACCTAAAACTAAACTCTTATAGGAAGGAAAATTGGCATTGGTTTATTGCTAAGATGGAGAAAATGTTAAAAATATGAGTGTTCAGTGCCTCTCATGGGATGGAATATTGGCACTAGTAAAATTCATTTTGGATGCCATATTAGTTTGTTGGATGGTTATTTCTTGGATTGTTGGAAGTGTTATCACTATGTAATTTGTAAAATTTGCAAAAAAAAAACGATAGAAGAAAACATCAAACCACTTTGGAGTCCAGGACCTAGCCTTCCTAGACTCAGAGAGGGCTCTCTCTCTTTTATGATTTAGCTTGATGGTTATAAATGCTAATGTTAGGCTAGTTACAGTGATGGTGGTACTGGTTTTTGTAAGTGATTTTGTTAGTTGGATGAGTAGGTCTGTAGAGGCTAATCCATTGGGCTATCATGAGTCATAAAAGGCTGAATTGTGCATCAAATTTTCAAGGACATTCATAAGGTAATCTAACTATGCAGACTGAATCTCACTAGCAGTGTGAATATGAGATGGGAGAAAGTAGTGGGTTTAGAAATAGCTAAAGAGCGGTTAAGAATTATTTAACTAAACTTCAGAGAAAAACATTAAGATAAAAAAAAAACAGACAGAATTAAGGTGCCCTCTCAGCAAATCTTAATCTAAATTTTCTGTTTTGAAATCAGATAAATTGATGAAAATCATGAAACGACAGAGTAAAATCATTAACACAGAGGAAAAGCATCACTATTCACATAGCTCAAGGATTCTGTGAACGGTCTCTTATTATTGATCCCCAGCTCAAACAGTTACAACATTCCAATACTTCTTACAATGAAATTTTCAGCAGGGTCCCATTTTCCAACCCTTGATACTGCTAAGGCATGCAGTATTTATCTAAAGACTAAGTCGGTTGCCCTATCTTACTCATCAACCTTTCATTGATTGTAATTTAGCATAAAATGGACAAATTGGCCATGCAAGGTCTGATTAGAAATCTCTGACAAAAACATTACTTGTAGAATTAATTTGGGGTAGCTCTTCATGGATCCAAATGCTTCAATGCCTCTTCATAAGATCAAAAAATAAGCTTGGAATTGGATGTGATGGTCACGAAGAGGAAACCAATTGTGGCTCTGACATCTGGCCTTAATTTTAAGAAAATTGGCATTTCGTAATTAAATCTGGTGTAGTGCTTACCACTTTTCATTGATTAGTCATTGTGCTGATGTGTTTTTACTACCTTTTCATGTCTACTGCTATACCATAGCAGTTCTGTATGAACGCCCTTTTCCCAAATATACCTCCTTTGTTATGAATCCTTGTTGGGGCTTATTCTATCATAAGTCCTTCTTCCACATTTTAGCCTATTTATTCATAAAACAATGTACAAACTGCATCTGCCTGGACTTGAAATCCTTTATATTTCAACTTGGAACGACATCACATCTGCACCAGCATCGCACTTTTCATTTCACCGTCTTTAACTTTTTCTTTAACACTTATCTTTTGAAACTTGTGATGCATGAACTGCGATATGCGATTGGGTCCCATCCACATCGCATATTACACTTCAGAGATTTTAAAACTTACCTCTTGCGATTATCCTTTAAATTTTGCGATTTGTGATTGCAATCGGGCCCCACTGCATCACATATCACACTTCAACGGTTTTAACATTTACCTTTGCAACTTATCTTTTAAGATCTACAATTTGCGATTGCGATCGGGTCCCACCTGGCATCGCACATCGCACTTCGTGTTCCATATATTTTACATTGTAATCTCCTTTTCCTCCTCCGATGAGATTTAAAACATAAAAGGCTCTGCATGTAGATTTTAAATCCTTTGGATTTAGCCTTTGAAACTACATCGCATCTAGGCATCTTTATCGCACTTCACAACCTTTAACATTTAACAATAACTTATCCTATGCGATCTGCGATGTGAGGTATGCGGGCGAGGTCCATGTCATCGTGCCACATCAACTTGCCACATTATGCCACATCATTGCCATGTCATTTCCACGTCAACATAAACTAATTACTGTATGTGGGGTCTAAGTCATGCCATCTACAACGTCAACTTGCCGCGTCACTGCCACAACACTACCACGTCACTGCAATGTCATTGCCCGCACTTCGTATTTCGCATTTTCTATGACTTATCGCATCATAACTTAAACGATTTAACTTGCGATTTTTTAACATATAAATGTAAAACTCGCTGATATGCAATATGTGATTTAATCTTCGCCATTGATCAATACTCAAATCCGACGGTCCTCACTGCTCCTTTGTTGTAGTTTTCTGACTTTGTTTCTTTGGTTGTGTCCATTCGTTTCTTATTTGTTCGTAGAATACTTGAATCATTCACTACTTTGCGCACATTCACGACTTGCCCCGCGTTCACGACTTGACCCACTTAGCATTCACGACTCGACCCAAAAATGCACGAGTTGACCCAATCATGTTCATGACCCTTCCCAACACGTTCTTTTCTACCCTAACTGCTTCTCTACTGCCTTTTCTTCCTTTGATTCTAATTTTTCTCCTCTCTGCTCCTTTTTCTTCGCTAATGGTCTAATGTTGCTCCTTGCCTCTTTGCTTCCTCTCTTCCTCTCTTTTATGATTTTCTTACTGCATTATTTCCTTATCTTCTCCTTTGCCTTAATGATAGTTCTAGTGTTGCTGCTTTGTGTTCCTTTTCCATCAACAAAAATATTTCCAACACATGGTTGTGAGTGTCGACAAGATTCCAAATACTGAGGCAGTATACAACATAAGTAGCAGGTCTAGGTGGTGGGGCACTAGTTGGTGAATGAAATGGAATGAAGAAGAAATGAATTTTTATCACCGTCACAGCTTATCAGCAAAATTTTCCCCTTCTACTAAACTGAAAGGCACGTAGATTATTTTGAAGTTCTTAACAGTCAGGATTTCCCATTTTTCTTGAAACTAAATGATATCCAGGGAATATTGTTTTCAGTAATTACAAATCTAAGAAATAGTTAGTCACATGGTGATACTGTGAGATACATGAGTCTAACAGTGGCTCCAACTGGGGATGTCATCTCCTTCAGGAGGTGTCAAGAACATTGTAGACTAGTGGCCTGATCCATTGGGATGATCCCAACCCTGCAACTTGATCTGCTACAATATCTATGGCTAAAAAACTTCAAGCTGAGGTCAATACTCTCTGAAAACTGAATTATGGAGCATACTTGATCCGGAAACTAGAAATAAATCTAAAACTAAAACTGGAAAAATGCTCAAAATACTAAGCTTATTTGCACACCTACGTACCCTAATCTATTGAAATGGTTTCCCTTCTAAATAATACAATAATTACAGTTTACCCAGTCAAAAACTGCCTGAATAACTCATTTCTTCCACCACCCTTCACCATATTTAGCAACCAACCTGATTATAGTATCTGATAGAAATTCCTGACATGATATGATTTACATGGTTCTTGGTACACTTGAAAAAAAATTGTCATGCTGGAAATATGTGTAGTCTTTATACAAAAAAACTCCTCCATATAGCCAGCCACTGGATCAAGATACTCTTGATTTATTTCCAGGTATTCTGAATCAGCCCACTCAGCTTCATATCATGGTACTGCACATGTGCTCTCCAGATATTCAATCAACTCGGAACATGCTTTCATGCTACCTGATGAGTGTTGTGCCACTACTTCTACTGAATCAGATAATGGGGAAGATTGTTTGATCATATCCATATCATATCAGATTTTGAGAGAACTATGAACACAGGAAGATTGACTTTGAAAGAAGAAACCATCCAATGCATCTATTATCGGATCATGTGGTGCTTTAGATGGCCATGTTAGTTCTTATGAGACCTCGTGTTTTCTCTTATGATTATCAGCTAGAATGTGATCCCAATTCCCTTTCATAATCTAAAATTCTTAAAGCATTAAGATAGAGAATCAAACTGGATCAATCCATTATCTGTTTCAGACTCTGTGATTTCATCTCCTACTTGACATTCAAGAGGACTCAAGGGCTGAGCCCCTGGATTTAAAACAATTTTTTTATCATCCATGATTTCCTCATCTGATTGGTGAGAGAGATCTCTTCTCCTGTGATTATCAACTAGAATATGATCCAAATTCCTTTTCACAATCTGAAATGAACTAAAGCATAACGGTAGAGACTCAATATGTATTGACTCCTCCTCTACTTCAGATTTTGTGATTTCAAGATGACTCAGGGGGAGGACATCCGAATCTAAAACATGGTTTGTATCATCCATATATTCCTTGACTGATTCATTAGAGCATTCCTCCTCCTTCCTATTTTCAACCTACTTGTAATTCTCTCTTAAGAGTGAGGCAAAAGATAGAGGAAAACATTTTTTACTTACTTGAAAACTTCCTGCATTTTATTCTTTGCAATCTTGCTCAGCATGCAGAGTTTTATTGTCATCTTTGAATTGTGATAACTGAGTTTGTTCTTCCCAAGAAAATAGTGTTGGCTACTTCGAATAATCAGCCTCAACCTCAACCTTATAGCATTCCTCTTGATAATCATATTTGAGATGGCTACCTCTGTATGCAAGGTCATCTATCATGTACATTGTTGCTGAGGATTTCCCTGCCTCCTTCTTATTCTGGACTTCATCTTTTGATGTGTTGTGGATAGAGTGCATGAAACAATCATTTTTTGTTTTGGGGTGTCCAGGATGGGCTGCAAAATTCTTGGGTACATTGATGTTTGTCTTTTCCAGAACTAATGGAACATGAGGTATCTGAACATCAAGTTTCTCTTTCTTGCTAATCATATGCATCATTTCGTTGACTGTGTTTGTCAACATATCTATATTTATCTATGAATATATCAATCACTCTCCTTCTATTTTATCCTTCTCCAAAACCTTTAACTTTTCCTCTTTGTTTAGCAGGTTTGCTTCCACATCGAAAACCATATTTTTCATTTCTTCAAGGGTTGTAGGGTCCCTTTCTCTTAACTGGAATTCCATCTCTGGGTCAAATGCATATGGGTAGTGCCAGAGAGCTAATCCTGGGGGTGGCCTTATCTTAGCAGGCATCGAATAGTATACCTTATTGAACCTGGCTGAAATTTTTTTATTGTTTCCCCAAGCTATATTTTTAAATGGTTATACTCTTATATAATGATAAACACATTTCCCATGACCACCCATCTATCTAGGAAAACTTGAGTGAATTGATGAAAATTTTTAATGCTTGTAGGTGGAAGATCTTTAAACCCTTTTTTAACTTTACCTTGCAGTGATAGGGAAAACATTTTGATACACACATCATCTTCTCCCACCTCAAACAGATCAAGGAAATCATCAATATTTTGAATGTTCTTTTCTGCAGTGATATTTTCTTTTTCTCCATCAAATCTAGGTATATTATTGATAAAATATGCAGGGAGGTCATGGAGTATAGGAGGAAAAACCAGAGGCTTGTATTTTTCTGGGACTTTTACAGGTATAGGCAGTACAACAAGAGGCTTATAACCATTTTTTGATTTAGCAGGAGCAGCGAATAAGGTTGGGGCTCATGTTTAACTGGGTTTTCCACAAGTGCATCCAGGATGTGCACAGCAGTATAAGTATGTACATGGTGTGCAATCTGGGGGTTAGCTTCTTGAGGCACATAAATATTCCAATGATCAATGTAAACCTCAACAGTTTACTCTTGATCAGGCTTAAAGTAGGATAGAACATAGTTACAGATTTAAAAAAAAAAAAAAAAAAAAAAAAAAAAAAATCTTGAATCCAATTTGGGCTTGAATACTTTCTCTCTCTAGGCTGACTAGTCATCTTTCAGGTCCTTCCTCCACTGGGTTATTTGAATGGAATTGGTCTGAATTGGAGTTTCCATGTGGATGATTTCAACTTTCTTGTGTCTGGCTTATTTTTCACCATCAACAACTAGATACCAATCTTGGAAAATACTCAAATCATCTAATTTTGACTGGGGTTTCTAAGTTCTAAAAAAACACTAAGACTTTTCAATAAGTGTCTCCCCAGTATGGTCGCCATTAACTATTAGACTCATGTATTTCACAGTATCACCAGGTGACTGATTACTGCTTAGATTTTTCATTATTGAAAATAATATTCCATGGCTATCATTAATTTTCAAGAAAAATGGGAAATCCTGACTATCAAGAGCTTCAAAAGAATATATGTGCCTTTAAGTTCAGTAAAAGGGGAAAATATTGCTCATAAGGTGTGATGGCGATAAAACTGCATTTATTCCCTCATTCCATTTCATTCACCAACTAGTGCCCCACCACCTAGACCTACTACTTATGTTGTATACTTCCTCAGTATCTGAAATCTTGTTGACACTCAAAACCATGTGTTGGAAATTTTTTCATTAATGGAAAAGGAACACAAAGCAACATCACCAAAAATATCATTAAGGCAAAGGAGAAGATCAGGCAATAATGCAATAAGAAAAGCATAAAAGAGAGGCAGAGAAGCAATAGAGAGGAAATGAGCAGCATTAGACCATTAGCGAAGAGAAAGGGGTAGAGAGGAGCAACACTAGAATCAAAAGAAGCAAAGGCAGTAGAGAAGTAGTGAAGGCATAAAAGAATGTGCTAAGCAGAGTCGTGAATGTGATAAGGTCAACTCGTGCACATTTGGTTCGATTCGTGAATGCTAAGCGGTTCAATTCATGAATGCGGGGCAAGTCATGAACGCGGAAAAAGTAATGAACGAGTCAAGTATTCTACGAAAACTAAGAAACGAATGGGCACAAAAAAAGAAAAAAAGTCAACAAACCACAACAAAGGATCAGTGAGGACCTTCATATCTGAGCATTGATCAATGACAGAGATTAAATTGCATATCGAATATCAAAGATTTTTACATTTATATGTTAATAAATCGCAAGTTAAAGTGTTTAAGTTGCGATGTGATATGTCATCGAAAATGTGAAATTTGAAGTGTGGGGGATGACATGGAAAGATGACGTGGCATTGACATGATAGTGAGGTGGCAGTGACGCAGCAAGAAAACATGGCAGATGACATGGCCCAGACCCCACAGACTATAGTTAGTTTATGATGACGTGGAAATGACGTGGCAGTGACGTGGCAATGACGTGGCAAGGTGACGTGAACCTGACCCGCATACCGCACTTCATAGATTGCATAGGATAAGTTACTGTTAAACATTAAAGGTTGTGAAGTGCAATAAAGAGGCTCGAATGAAATGTAGTTTCAAAGGAAAAATCCAAAGTATTTCAAATCTGCATGCAGAGCCTTTTCTGTGTTAGATCTCATCGGAGGAGGAAAAGGATATTACAACGTAAAATCTATGGAATGCGAAGTGTGATGTGCAATGCCAGGTGGGACCCAATCGCAATCGCAAATCACAAATCTTAAAAGATAAGTTGCAAAGGTAAATGTTAAAACCGCCGAAGTGAGATATGCAATGTGGTGGAGCCCAATTGCAATTGCAAATTGCAAAGTTTAAAGGATAACCGCGGGAGGCAAGTTTTAAATCGCTGAAGTGCAATATGCGACGTGGACGGGACCCAATCGCATATCGCAATGTGCGCATCGCAATTTTAAAAATATAAGTGTTAAAGAAAAATTTAAAGACAATGAGATGTGAAGAGCGATGGTGGCGCGGATGCGATGTGGTTCGAAGTTGAAATCTAAAGGATTTCAAGTTTGGGCGGATGCAGTTTGTACGATGTTTTATGAACAAATAGGCTAAAACGTGGCAAAAGGACTTATGGTAGAATAAGCCCCAACAAGGATTCATAACAAAGGATGTCAAGTCAAACAAAGGGCATTCATGTGAAACTATTATGGTATACCAGTGGACACTAAAAGGAAGTAGAAACACATCAGCACAATCACTAATCAATACAAAGTGGCAAGCACTACACCAAATTTAATTACCAAATGCTATTTTTTGGAAAAGCATGACCAAATGTTAGAGCCACCATTGGTTACCTCTTCATGACCATCACAACTACCTCCAAGCTTATTTTTTGATCTTACGAAGAGCCATCGAGGTGTTTGGATCCATGAAGAGTTGCCCCAAATTTATACTATAAGTGGTGTTTTTGTCATAGATTTCTGATCAGGCCTTGCATGGCCACACTTGTCCATTTTCTGCTAAATTGTAATCACTGAAAGGTTTCCGAGTAATATAGGGCAACAAACATAACCTTTAGATAAATACTGAATGCGTTAGCAGTATCAAGGGTTGGAGAATTGGATGCTGATGAAATTTGCATTGTAACAAGTATTGAAACTCTATAACTATTTGAGCTAGGCATTAATAATAAGAGATCATTCATAGGATTCTTGAGCTATGTTAATGGTGATGTTTTTCCTCTATGTTAATGTTTTTCCTATGCATTTTCATGCTATGCATCAATTTATCTGATTTCAAAACAGAAAATTTAGATTAAGATTTGCTAAGAGGACATCTTAATTATGTCTGTGTTTGTTATCTTAATGTTTTCTTGTGAATTTTAGTTAAATAATTATTAACCACTCTTTAGCTATTTATGAACCCACTACTTTCTCCCATCTCATATTCACACTGCTAGTGAGATCCAGTCTGCATAGTTAGCTTTCCCTGTGAATGCCCTTGAAAGGTTGACGAACAATTTAGCCTTTTATGACTCTATAGCCCAATGGATTAGCCTCTGTAGACCTTCTCATCCAACCAACAAAATCACTTACAAAAACCAATACCACCATCATTGTAACTAGCCTAACATCAGCATTTATACCCATCAAGCTAAATCATAAAACGTAGAGAGCCCTCTCTGAGTCTAGGAAGGCTAGGTCCTGGACTCCAAAGTCATTTGATGTTGTCCTCTGTCGTTTTTTTTCCAATCTTACAAATTACGGAGTGATAAAAGGAAGGACTTTAGAAAAAACTTCATAAGGTTTGCCTAAATTTTTTGTGCATCAGATCTCAATATCACTTTGTTATGCCATGGGTTAAATGGGAGAAAATTTCAGCTCCAAAGGATTGGGTTGGGTATGGATTAAAGAGTTTATCCCTTTATGTAAAATCTCTTGTGGCTGAATTTGTTTGAGGATTTTAACAAAACAGAGTTTTTGGAAAGTGGTGGTTCAAAAAAAGTACACCAATCCAAATAATACTGAAGAAATGGTCAGGAATATGAATAAAAGGTAAACAAATATCTATATCACTTGGAAAGTTGTTATGTCCTCCCTACCTAGGTTTATAGATGGTATTGCCTGGAAAATTAGTAATGGTCAATGCGTTAGAATTGGGATTGATCCCTAGTTTAGTAGTTGCATGGAAAACATACTCCCTCAAGGTCTAGTGGATGTTTTAAATAACGATGACTTTTTTACTCTTAATCAGGTGGTTGATCATGCAATAATTGATATGTGGGTATAGGGGTGACTCTCTGCAGACTTGGTGGGTAACAATGATGAACAAAATTACCCCTCGAGAAAATACATTTATGCCTTTAGATACTCTCAAATTAGGAGGATGAATTAGTGTGGTATATTTCCCCTTTTGGAAATTATACCCCAAAAATTGGATATCTACATTTGATAGCAGAAAGGCTACAATGGGAACATGTTTGGTGGTGAAAGAAGATTTGGAAATTAAAATTTTCAGCCAAAACTAGGCTTTTCATGTGGTGCCTCTTGGAGAATAAGGAACCTACTAGGGACAACCTTTAGAAGAGATGGGTAGAAGGGACATGTTGGTTTATTTTATGCAATACTAATATTGAATCAATTACACATTTTTTCATTGAATGTACTTTCATACAATATATCTAGAACTTAGGTTTGTTGTAAATTCAGGAAATGGGTGGATGAAAAGTTAGGAATTTTTGTGAGGTATGGAAATCCTGGTATAAGAACAAATCTCTTAAAAATAATCATATCTTTTCCTCTTATAATCTACTAGGGAGTATGGTTTCCTCGTAACGAGGCCATCTTTCAAGATCTCTTTACTAGCTCTAACCAAACACTAGCTCATATTTTGGCTATCCTTTCAAATCTTATTCAACGAGATCAACCACACATTAAAAGGAATCCAACTACTACAAAAATAAATAATTCAAGGTTGTGGACCATACTTAATGTGGCCACTCAAGGAGAGGAGAGGCTTTGTGGAGGGAGTGTTGTGCTTCATTTTGCTAATAATCATTTATCTACCTTGGAAAAGGGGCTACATAGTGGCTCCAATAATTATGTTGATCTTATCGCACCATATTTATCTTGTATTTTGTAAAAGAAAAATGGTTTCATTCTCAACATGTTTTTAGGGATTCAATGATTATAATAAACTTGGTAAAATGGGTTCACAGGTGTCACAACCTTTTTCCACTTCCTTTGGTAGAGGAGGTTTTAAAAATCAAAGATTCGTATGATATTTTATTTTAATTCCTCGTATACAAGGAGAGGAATCATTAGGCAAATGAGTTGTTTAAATTTGGGATTAGATGGACTTATAGGCGTTAGTTGATCAAAGAATACAAAGATGAAGAACATTTTTAATACTACCACCAACTATTCAATGAGGATGGTCCAGTTTTCTTACATCGATGGTCTAGGGACAACCAATGAGGGATATATATGACACTACATTTGTTTTGAACAAATTTTTTATCAAACATTTAGATAGATATATTTATTTTATTTTATATATGATGGAACTGTAAAGTATATATATGTAATCAAGGTGTTTGATGTAATGAAGTTGTTTTATCAAACACATTTTTATGCACAAACAAGCTTGAACTGAATGCATCCTAGGAATGCATAAACAAAATCTAATTTTGTTGAACAACAATGAAATAAAAATATGATTCTTTTCCAAGAAAAAATAAATAAATTTAAAGAATTATGGGTTCAAAACCCGAAAATTTAAACTTGTACATTTCTATAAAGTTTTAATGAAGGATTGAAAACTTGATGAATGGAAAATATATAATTCACAAGTGAACTTTGAATTAAAGGTTGATGGATTTTTCTTGGATCTATTTTTGAAGAACTTATTTTGAATATTAAATAAAAGTAAAATCTAATTCATTATGAATTTTGTCTTATAATGCATTATTGTCAATTACTTTATCACATTTTATTCAGTAATAGGATTTCTTCATGAAATATAATAATTGAGTTATAAATTTGATTGCGGGGACACATTCTAATATCGTTTGTAGGTAGAATTTATTTCCATTTATATTATTGGGATATGTGATGTGATTTATCTTGGAATAATAATGAATTACAAACCTATGGTCAATCTCTTTATAACTATTAGATTAGGATTATATGTAGGATTATATTTGCATGATTAAATAGGACTACATTTAGGATTTATAAAATATTCAATGAGAAAGTATCATTTTTAAGAGAAAATATTTGGTTGATTTGTGTCCAAATATTTATTGAAATCGCTACACCAAACGAGAAAAAGTTTAAATGGGACTTCCCATTGGGCGATTTTCCCTTTTTTGGTGGAGGAATTTCTCTAACTATAAAACGTCAATTAAAATATATGAAGCATGAGATGAAAAATATATAAATCCATTTTTGTGATTAATTTATTGCTAATCCAAAACCTATACATAATATTCTCCTCCATAAACTATATAACTTTCCATTTCCTTTATAGCAACAACTTCAAGAACTTTTTTGAAACAATCTAGCACAATTAGGATGCATGCATGGGATTTTTTCAATTCTGGGTTTATGGTCACAATGGAATCTAAATCCTACTAAAAAAAAGGGCACATCCACTAAAATAGGTATTAAATGGATTATTTATCTCTTCATTTTTGCCAAAATAATTTGACAATTTAAGCAACTCCTTGTAAGGTTGCATGCATCTGTGAAAAACATCAATCAATAAAAGTTATCTTTAATTACTTTGGGAGCTATTACGAATGGGGTTAAATGAGCCCCACATATGTTATTGTAGGAATTTACAGGGTAAGTTCCTTATATCAAATACCAAAGGTCACCATTCACAAATAGATCACGGATCAGTACACCAATATTTGACGTGGTTAAAACCCTCGAAAAGGAAAACAGTACACGACCTGAGCTGACGTGGCCAATTTAGTAAATTTATCAATATAAAGAAATAAAATTTACATAAGCTTCTCTCATAAACAGTTAAAGGACAAATTACCCTCCATGCTCTTTAAGTAGAGATCATGGACCAATCAGGTGTTAAGCCACAGATCAAGTGTTGGTAATACTGAGGAGAGAATGAACCGTCAGATCACTACATATCGTGACGGTCAGATTATAAGTTACAAATGTACATAGTAAAGAAACAAACTTTACCTAACTCTACGCTAGACCAAGCTATACTTAACTATTTCCTATGTGTCGGAGTATCCTAACATCCCTCCTTAAGAACAACTTGGGATAGGATTGAAGGATTTACAAAGGTGACACAATAGGAGAAGGAAGGAGACATTAGATTATATCCCGCCTTAATGTTAACTTTGATAAACTCCAAGCATAGATCAAAGTTTGGTAAACTTCACTTCTTTCAGAGCCTTTGTGTTGGGTCTCCAAAATGTCTTTAAAATGATATATATTTTCACTTCATTCACACCTCATTTCCCCTTTATCACCTTCATTCCATCACTTTTTCACTATATAACCCTACATACCTATCATAATATGGATTCATAATTGCATTTTCCTAAAGTTATATTTTTCAAGTGTTTATAGTGAATTAATGGTTAAAAAATAGAAAAATGGCATATACTTGCTAATATCTAAAAGTGGCTTGAGTTTCATGACAAGTGTAGGTCATTTGGAAGCTTCCAAGACACTCTTATGTGGCCTCCAAGGATCAATTTTGAATTCTCTTCAAGATTGGAAGAAGATTTGGGATAGGAATAAACCATATCTCATGGAGAAAAATCATGGATAAAGGGATATGTGTCTGATTGGTTGATATTTTTAGGGATTTGGGGAGAGAATAGTGGATCCTCATTAATGAGGTAGCTTCATATATTTTTATATAAATAGGAGAGCTTTCTCCTCTCAAAGGAATGTGTAAAGTTTGGATTTATGCTCATGTTTTGAATAAATAATTATATTTGGCACCATACGCATGAGTGTTCTTTCACTTTGATTTAGTTTTGCTTGCATGTGGAGCTTCTTCACTTGCCATCCTCACGCATCATTGGATAGGCCATCTAAATGAGTGTGAGATTGTATCATAATTTTATTCATTTCTTTATGTTTAGTTTAGTTTTCATTTCACGCTTTGTTATTATTTCCTTTATGTTCATTTACATGCTTTCATAAGTTAAGTTTTCATATACTCATTTTGTTTGTCTGCTCTTGCAGGTTCATATGGATTGGTTACTTTTCTTTCATTATAGTTAAGATTGTTTAGATTTCAATTAATGTTTTTCATTTCTTGCAAGAATTTTAGATTATGATATCATGAAGTGTGCCTAGATTATTTTTCTCATTTATGCAAATGTGTGTATTATATTAAGATTTCAATTCTAGTAAGTGTGTTTTGAATGGTTTCCTAGATTAGATTTCCTATTTTCATAGATTTCATTAGATTAAGTATGATTTCAATCATGCAAGTAGATTAGATTTATTTTAATTCCTATATTAAAAGATTCATTTTCAAGAGATTGTGTGCACATTCATATTAGACAACTTTTGTGAATAGGATTTGAATCGCCTTTCATAGATTAAGTTTTTCTTTACAAACACTGATTTGAGTTTCCTTATGTTTTTGGTTTGTCATCATTTGATTTAGTAGTTATATTAGTCTAAATTGGAGGACAATTTCTAGCATATATAGTGCATGCACGCATCGCAAGTTTTACGAAACCCCCGAGTTGACAATTATATGATAGGTAATTAAATTACCTCAATATTTTGGCACCGTTGCTGGGGAAGTGTGCATAGAAACTAGCCTTCAGTGTAAAGTTTATTTTCAGTTTTATTTATTTATTTATTTATTTTTTATTCACTAGATGCATGGTTAAAACATGTAGATACATAAATAATTTATCTGCATACATTTCAATAATTTTTGTAGAATAACTTTTTTTGATGCTAAACTATTTATGGATGAAATATCTACAATGTAGATCAAACATTCTTCGGAGCACAAATACTATATTGAAGAGTGGTTTCGACAAGTAACTATGTCGCGACATTTATTCAGCGTTCAACTAATCTTTGCGTCGGATCCCAAAATGAAAATGATTTCTCATGTCCTCATACGCAATCAGGTACATTTTGCAAATTTGGATATGAACATTTCATAAATTTTAATCCGTAAATGGCTCCATTGGAAACATTCAAACAAAGTTATTTTCTTTTAAGTAGGATAAACTAGGGAAATAAAATCAAGCTTGATTGCTTTTTTTTTTTAGATTTTAAAATTTTTAGATTTTAATTATTTTCACGCATTTTCACTAACCCAACAAAAATATTTTCAATAATTTTTTTTTAAAAAATATCAATAAAGTATTTCTTTTTAAATTTATATATGTATATATTTCAAATTTAAAAAAAATGGAACATATATAAAATATTTAAAAACAAAACAATTAAAAAAATAAAGATAAAAATAAAAACAAAACACAATACAAATAAAACATTTAAAATAAAACAATCAAACACAAAACATAAAAAAATAAACAACATGAATTTGAACAGAACCAAAGCACACATAACAAAAAGTTTAAAAAAAATATATAAAACACATAACCATTCACAAAACTAAAAGGTCGAGAGCATTATAATCACAAATAATAAAAAAATTGAGATCGTCTAATAGAACCTACAAAGCTACAAAGGATCAAGGTCATGTGCAAGTTGAACAGGGCAACGAAATTTTTTTTTTATTTTGATTTTTTTCTCTTCTGGTTCACGGACTCTCCATGACTTCAACCCTTAATACAACCTACAAATAAATGTTTGTTTTTTCAATTCATAGTATGCAGATTAAAACGATGGATGGATCCATTTTTTTTTGGCGAATAGGAATATTTTTGTATTTAAATGAAATGAAGTATGAACGAAAAGAAATTATGATGTTTTGAGAAAACAAAGAACTGCACACCGGTTTATTCATGACAAATCAAGAGGTCTTGAACCTGGTTTTGGTTTTGAATCCGACCTTCAATTTAACTTGCAACAAAATTAAAATTTGGATGAGCTTCGGTCTCCTACAAACAGTTTATTTTCCCAATCCATGCTCATTTCGACGACACATTCAAAACCTGCAAATAGATTTTGAATATGCATTTCATTGAGATATCAGTTCCAAGGCAGCGTAAAAAACACAATGATCTATAAAATGAGAAATATGTTGATGAATTTGGTGGTCGGATCCATTTTTATTCGGATAGAGATGAGTTTTAATCAAAATTAAATATCTCTATGTGGCTATAACAATTGATGCGTGGTGTTTTTTTTCAAGAGTGGTGGAAGAGTTTTAATATAATAAAACTTCTATGTTGCCAGTAGAATAAATATTATGGGTTCAATTATAATGGCCAACCAAAAATACCTTAGCGCAGATTACTCCAAAGATATCGCTCCATCAATTGAGCTCATCCAACAACATACATTTAATCTGGAAATGAAAAGTTTAAATCATATGATAATGGGTGGAAATCTTATAGGTAACAAAAAAATTGAAAACTTTACTTCCACATTGAATCTCGACTGCCACAAATATAGTTGTCATAAAAATTCAAATTTTGGGTATTTAATTGTCAATTTTTTGTGAGTTTCAATTCAATGGTGTATGGATAGAGCTCTCTATGTTGAAAAATACATTTTTTTGGGAACAACTTCATTAGAATTTGCAACAACAGTGAGGGATTTATTCTTTCTAAGAATTGTTGGGCAATGTTGTTGAAACAATAATCTAATCATAATCAAGAATTTTCCATAGAAAATTGGCATTTGGTTGTAGAAAGGAGTCATTTCTTGGACCGATTTATGATTACAGATTTTATTAAGAAGATCAAAGTGCCAAATCATCAATTATCAAATTCAACTATCAATTTTGCAACCAAATCTAAAAATGAATGCAGAAAACGAAGCAATTTTGACCCATGATTTTAAAACTAATTTTGTGACCAATTGGGGGCGAATCTCAAAAAACTAAAACATGGATTTTTCTTAGAACGGGGTGAATTATGTTTATCATGAACGATTTCCTAAAATTCATAATCGTTTGAGATATTTTCAGCGTTCTTTAGAGCCTTATTTGCGAGACTATGTGAGAAAAATGGTTTCTAATTAAATGCACAGACAACAGTTGCGGTCAAAAGCTGATTTACATGATGTTCAGGAGGTGGATTAGGTGTGAATTTAATTTTCAAGGATATGAGATAGAATTCTTTGAACCGACTTGTACTATGTTTGGCCATAAATTTGTTGCGATGCTCATGATTTGATGAAATTATTGCCATTGGATGTAATTTGGGTTTATCAATAAGAAATTTATGAACGAGAATGAAGAGTTGGCATGCATACCTCAGAGATGAGAGAAATTTTAGTCAATCACCTAACCAACTCAGAATAGGAGGATCAAATCAGGAAGGATATCTCCATGAACAAAGTCAATTGGGATCACCATCAGAATTTTGTGCCCTACAGTTCCACTGCCTCCAAGCAGATCAGTGTTGTGTGGGATGCTTATGAGACTACCAAGAATGTTCACGGGGTTTGAATGGGACGAGTTCAAGAAATTGGATTACGGTAAGGCCTATGAGAATATCAAAAACCCTGCCTTCATCTTCGATGGTCGAATATCGTCGATGCCAACAAGCTGAGAAAGATTGGGTTTATTATGTATTTAGTGTTGATTCATTATTGGGTGAAAATATTCTATTTGGAAAATATCTCCTGGATAAAAACTGAAAATCCATTATTTGCATGAGATCTATTTTGATGGTTTTTGTTACTATCGCCAGAAGAATATCCTTCTTGTCCACAACAGATGGGGGTAGTTTTCCTAAAGAATTGATGGAAAAAGAAACAACGACACTTATGAAAGATATCACGCCCATATTTTCTATTAACATAAAAGGCTTGATTGATAACTTCATATTTACAGTTAGTCAAACCAATGATTTATCTTTTATAACATCAAGTCACCTTCTACTGGGTTTAATATTATGTTTGTTACAATTACAATTTCTCTCATGGAAATGATAGCAAAGGTTAAAAATGGAGAATTTAACAAATTCCAAGTGGTAAAGAAGGAGATTTAAAAGGCCCATATTCATGATTCATTATTCATTGTTTTTATGGTGTGTAAAATTTGTGTTCTAATAACTATCAGATAAGAGCAACAAACTATGGCGTCAACATCTCAAGGTAATAAAATTCTAGAAATTTCTCTGTTCAAAAACAAAAATGCTTATTACATCAATAAAACAAGTACAAATTTTCTCATTTTAATGGAAAAGGTATTTATTAAATTTGAATATTGGACAGATTACTTGCATAGGTGTGTGTACTTAACTGTCTGTTCAGGATTTTAGCTACAGAAACTACGCATTTATGCAGCTGAAAAACAATTATGCAACTCTAAATTTAATGATCTATTTTTTTGACAATGCATTCTAATCAAAATTCATGATTGGATCAAATTGAGAAAAGTTGTTGTGAGGGTACCTATAACCACACTCGTCAAAGCAAGAAACAAAGGAAAAGAATCAGAAAACACAAGACAAAAGTAATTGAATAAAGGAGCAATAGCTCACCTTAACTAAATTTAATTGCAAAATGAATTTTGTTAATATTGAGTTTTTGCATTTATCATTGGTTTTGTCTAATATTATGTTTTCAAGCATGATACAGGGAATAAGAAGAACCATAATAGCACTTTATTTGCAAGGTCAATTGGTGAATTTTCATTGAAGATTGTTTTGCTGGAATCATTAAGCATTCGAAAATTAATATTTCTTTATATTTATGAAATTAAATGGTTCAAACATAAATTGAGGAAATTGTGCATATCATCATTTTTTAGAAATTGGATTTATTATCCCAATTGTGAAATTGGAGTAACCATGATAATTTCAAACGAAGAAACATCATAAACCTGTTTTAATAAGCATTAATTATGCAAAAAAAATTGCATAGGTACCAAGAGAAATTGATCACTTCTCTTTGAACACACTTACGTTTTATTGAAATTTTAGTTCCATGCTTATTTTCAGGTTCCAGGACAATCAGAGAATTGAAGGAAGCCAATTTATCCATGATTGGTTTTCTACGACCAATTTCAAGAAACATGAACCAATTATATCCATTTCTATCATCCATAAATGCCATCACTTTTACTCTCCAAACTCAGAAGCTATTCAAGCATTTTCACTAAACATCATCGTCACCATTTTCCTTGCAAGTGTCACATGTTTCTTTCACATTTTCCATTTATATTTTCCATAATTCCATTCATTTTCATTAAACCATTAATAAATACATTCATCTCGCTTACATGTTGATTTGTCCTTTTTCTTTCCATTAAATTGTTTACCCTATTGTCATTTTCCTTTCCATTAAATAAATCCTGCTTGATGCAAATTTTCATCCATGGTCCTTCCAAAATCATTATTCCATACTCGTGTTAGATGATGGGGAATTCATTAATGCCTCCCTTCTAACAATTCTTGGCCTATCGATATCAGCACATTATCTAGGATCAAAGCTAGAGTCCTTATTAGCACCTTGAGGCTTGTATGCATTAATGACAAGTTCTCTCGCTGACAATCATGGGAATACATCAATGTCCCTTGATCGTTGGATCTTGCAAGTGGCTTGACATTAGTTCATCTATTCGCACTTCGTAAGATGTACATAGGTACCTTGGAACTCGTTGACATTAATGGCGAGTTTTCCTCGCATTGTTTAATGACATTCATTAATGGCCGGTAATCCAATGACTTCTCTTCATGTTCGACAACAACACATTTTTCGCATGACTAGAATTGTACCATCGGGTTTTATAGAAAGTGAAGACTATATCACTTCAGTATTTTGCAGTGAATACAACATATTTAGTAGCAGAAATAAAGAATCCACTTTCATGATCTCATCCAACATTTATGCAACCAAGAAGCAGATAAAATTCTACATAATATTCCATGATTTAGCAATAGGATCTACACTTCTCTACACATGCAAAATTTTCCCACTTCTTAGGTAAGTAAAGGTATGTTATTTTCTATATTTTAATCATGGAATTCCTTAAATACTGAAATTATAATTTTTGGAAAATAATTTATCATATTTCCTTTCTCATTTCAAAACCGAAAACAACTTTAGTTAGGGAGGGGGCGGGGGGTGGAGCAACATCCATTATGATCAATTTTCATATCACTTCATTCTGTTTCACTTCATTTCATCGTAACGTCCTTTTCCTAATCAATTATGGTTGCATTATGGTTCAAAAAATGTACGATTTGCAAAATGACGACTAAATAATGAGCATATTATATGGTTGATTTAAAGATGAATTCTGAAAATGTTAAATGAACCGTGCTGCAACAAAAATAAAAAAGGTATTGATACACAAGAACCAATACCAATTAAAATTTGGTTGCCACACAAGAACTTTTGGAACAGGATCCTCTAAAAGCTGAGAATTTTGTACAATTTTGTATATTTTTGGTCTTAATTAGTCTAACGCGGGGGTTTTTGGGGTGGGAAAAAGCCTCGAATGCATTGTAATGGGTCAAGGGTAGACCAAGAGTCCTCAAACCATGGTTTTTAGACCATTGAAAGTGTAGGATAAGTCGATATAAATAGATGAACATTTTGAGTCTTAAGGTAGAAAGGAATTAAGTCGGATGCTAAGTGTGAATTGTTAGATATGTTGTCGGGTTGTTGGGTAAGGACTCCTACTAGTTGTGTGCATGGAGATCCTCAGTCTTGCTGTGTGTAGACCCTGCTGGCTATGTGCATAGGCTGTATCAGACTATATTGGGTTCTAGATGCTAATATATGTGGATATGGTTATAGAATTTTTTGTGTTCTCTGAGCTGATGTATTGTTGTTGATGTGAACTATTGGGATCTGTTACAAATAATGTTTTGTTATCTGTTTATGCTATGAATATTTTTGTGTTATGGTATAACTACAATCTGCTGATGATGCGCTATGATAATGTGTGCTGATAACTGTTGATATGCACGTGGATGCAGAGTTATTAACTAGATCTTTGCATGATAATAGCTTTGTATATTGCGATTATACTATTAACAACCCTGCGAATATATCTGTCTGGTGCAAACCTGATAGGTTGTGAACGTAGACCTGCTTGACTTACCTACACTCTCTCAAGGTGCAGAAACCTAGTTCCAGAACCCTCCCATACTGCTTTGGGTGAGACTTTGGCCTGCGCAAGCAGGTCACTGCAGAAAGGGCCAGTAGTATAGGGGTTTGTTGGAAAACCTTAACCTCTGAATGTGGGTCAGGACCCCTCAAGCCAACAAGAACCAACCAAACATGTTTCAATTCAATAAATGACAAGGAATACTTTGCAAAAAAAAAGAAATAAAATTTTCAAATGAAAATTTTAAAGAGTATTGATATAAGCCAAGCTCATTCAAAGAAAAGATGTTGCAAGCAAATCAAAGGAATTAATGCAATATTTGCATGAGGACATGCAATAACTCTAGTTGGGGGGTATGTGGGTCTCACTTCATTCACACCTCATTTCAACTTTATCACCTTCATTCCATCACTTTGTCACTATATAACCCTACATCTCTATCATCATATGGATTCATAATTGTATTTTCCTAAAGTTATATCTTTCAAGTGTTTATAATGAATTAATGGTTAAAAATTAGAAAAATGACATATACTTGCTAATATCTAAAAGTGGATTCAGTTTCATGACAAGTGTTGGTCATTTGGAAGCTTCCAAGACACTCTTATGTGGCCTCCAAGGATCAATTTGGAATTCTCTTCAAGATTGGAAGAATATTTCAGATAGGAATCAACCATATCTCATGGAGAAAAATCATGGATAAAGGGATATGTGTCTAATTGGTTGATATTTCTATGGATGTAGGGAGAGAATAATGGATCCCAATTAATGAGGTAGATTATTATGTTTTTGTATAAATAGGAGAGCCTTCTCTCAAAGGCATGTGTAAAGTTTGGAGTTATGCTCATGCTTTGAATAAAGAATTATTTTGGCACCATACTCATGAGTTTTATTCCACTTTGATTTCGTTTTTCTTGCATATGGAGCTTCTTCACTTGCCATCCTCATGCATCACTGAATTGGCCACCTAAATGAGTGTGAGATTGTATCATAATTTCTTCCATTTCTTTATTTTTAGATTAATTTTTATTTCACTCTTTTTTATTATTTCATTTATGTTCATTTACATGCTTTCATAAGTTAAGTTTTCATATGCTAAGTTTTGATTGTGTGCTCTTGCAGGTTTGGATGGATTGATCAGTTTGCTTTCATTCTAGTTAACATTGTTTAGATTTCAATTCTTGCAAGAAGTTTATATTTTGAATTCATGAATTATTCCTAGATTAGTTTTCCCATTCATGAAAATGTGTGTAGTAGATTAAGATTTCAATTCTAGTCTGTGTTTTTTGAATGCTTTCCTAGATTAGAGTTCCTATTTTCATAGATTTAATTAGATTAAGTCTGATTTCAATCATGCAAGTAGATTAGATTTACTTTCATTCCTAGATTAAAAGATTCATTTTCAAGAGATTGTGTGCACATTCATATTAGACAAATTTTGTGAATAGGATTTGAATCGCCTTTCATAGATTAATTTTTTCCTTTACGAATATTGATTTGAGTTTCCTTATGTTTTTGGTTCTTCATAATTTGATTTCGTAGTTAGATTAATCTAATTTGGAGGATAATTTTTATCATATGTTGTGCATGCACACCTTGCAAATTTTACGAAACCCTTGGTTTGATAATTAAATGATAGGTAATTAAATTTCCTCAACACTTTGTAAAGATATCAGCAACTTGATCATTAGTTGAATAATACTGCACTTCAAGGACACAATCATGAATGAGCTTTCTGATGAAGTGTATGTGGAGCTCAATGTGTTTCATACCTTGATGTTGAACTAGATCTTTGCATAGCTGAATGGAACTTTTATTATCACACCAAAGTGTAGTTGGATGCTACTGATGAAGACCAAATTCGAACAGGATCTAACGAAGCCACAATGCTTCCTTGTTGGCTTCAACAACAACATGATACTATGCTTCTGTCGAAGAAAGAGAGATGACACTTTGTTTCTTAAAATACCATGTAGTAGGTCATGAACGAAGAGTGAATACATAATCTGTAGTAGACTTTCGATCATCAGGGTCACCAAGCCAATCAGAATCAGTGAAACCAATAAAAAATGGAGATGATCCTGCAATGTAATTAATCCTAAACTGAACTATACCTCAAATATATTGAAGTATTATTTTTTCTTCTCTCCAGTGTCTTTCATGAGGTTTGTGCATAAACTAAGCAACAAGACCAATGGAAAAGGAAAGGTCAGGAAGGGTATGGGTAGGATATAGAATTTTACCAACAAGTTGACGATATAAGGTAGAATAAAATTCAGGGGAAGTACAAGTGACTCAAATCTTGACTCCAGACTGAAAGGGAGAAGGGGATGGCTTACAGTCTTCCATGTGAAAGTGACGTATAAGATCACAAGCATACTTGGACTGAGAAAGGGTAATACCTTCTTTGGATTGCAAGACATGAAGACCAAGGAAACAATGAAATTTTCCTAAGTCTGTCATTTCAAATTTATTTTTGAGGCTAGAATTCACATGGTTTATATGGTTGGATCACTATGAGTAAGGATAAGATCATCAACCTAAAGAATAATATGATTAATTACTTACCCACTTTCTTGGTGTAGGCAACGTTGTCATAATGACATCTAGAAAATCCATTATCTAAGAGAAAGCTATCCATTTTGGCATACCAAGCCTGAGGGGCTTGTTTGAGACCATAGAGAGACTTCCTAAGGCAGAAAACAAGGCTAGAGTCATTTTGGATAAAGCCAGTGCATTGTTCCATGTATATTTTTTCATGGAAGTCCCCATGTAGGAAGGCGGATTTAACATCCATCTAATGGATTTCCCATTTAAAGGAGGCAACAAGGGAAAGAATAATGGGGATAGAATTCATTTTGGAAATAGGGGAGAAGGTTTCAGTATAGTTAATGCCTTCAACTTGTTAAAATCCTTTAGCAACAAGATGAGATTTATGTTTATCCACTTTACCATCTGGTTCAAACTTTGTTCTATAAACCCATTTGCATCTGACAGGTTTTATTCCCTTTGGAAGAGGAAAAATATCCCAAGTATCATTTTCCAATAAGGAACAATATTCTTCATTCATAGTTTCATACCAATCTAGATGAACTGGAGCTTCTTCAAAGGTGTCTAGATCAGGATTTTTTGAAACTTGAGCTAATAAAGAAGAGGCTATATCGAACTAAGAACATGTATGACATTGATCTGTAGGGTCATCTGCAAGAGAACCTGCTACATCCCGAGTAGAAAGGACCCATTTTGGAAGTTGTGGAGCTGAAGGAAGATCTTGAGAAAGTGGAGGAGTATTTTCATCCTCGCTGTCATCATCCAAACTAGAAGGAATTATATCAAAAGTATAATAAATAGAGAGAGGTGGCACATATGTCGAATCAAGCTCACAGGAAAAAGGTGGCATACCCTCCGAACTAGGCTCATAGGCCAATATATTTTCATCAAAATTTACATCTCTTATAATGATTACATTTTTATATTTGGGTTGAAGAAGTCTATATCCTTTGACATCTTTAGAATATCCAACAAAAATGGATTTTTCACTCTTAGGTTCTAAGGATTTATTTTTCTCAACTGGAATATGGGCCCAAGCTTCACTTCAAAAAATGCGAAAGTGACTTACATCGGGTTTCATTGAGCTCCAATCTTATTCTAGAGTGATATTCCTTAAAACCTTAGTAGGAGTGTGATTTACTATGTAATTTGTATAGTTAATTTCTACTACCCAAAAACTAAGACTAAGTCCTTTAGATTGAAGCATACAATTAGCCATTTCTTTTAGAGTGTGATTCTTCCTTTCAACTACACCATTTTTTGTGGATTATATGGAATAGTGTGTTTCATTTTAATGCCATGATCAGTAGAAAATTTGATAAATTTGTTTTTTCTCAACAAAGGCCTTAAAGGTCAAGAACATGTTACAAAATTCACTCTTAAGTTTTAATAAGTATACCCAAGTGCGTATGGAAAAATAATAAATGAAAATTAAGAAGTACTTGTAGCCAGAGAAAGAAACAACTGGAAGTGGAGCACATAAATCAATGTGCACAAGCTGCAAAGGGGATGAAGCGTGCTAAGAGGCACACTTGTCAAAACTATCCCAATGATGTTTTCCGAGTACAAAACCGGAACAAACACCATCTCGGAAAGATACCATATGAAGACTTGTCACCATATTTTCTTTACATAGAGTTTGAAGAGAGTGATAGTTTAAGTGACCAAATCACTGATGCCAAATTTTTCTCACTTCATCATTATGAGCAACAAAAACAGAGGGAAGACATGATGACCCAAATTTGTCAAAATTTTACAACCTTGTGGAATCATCAACAGTGCCAGTAGCTAAAATATGTCTAGGATCTCTTAGGTCCTTATTTACAACATCATGAGGTGAGAATTCTATTGTTTTCCCTTCACCTGAATGAGTTATCTGATAAACAGGTAGAAGGTTGTAGGACAAGGTAGGAACACATAATACATAATTAAACTGACCATTATCTAGATGAATGGTTCTAGACCCTACAACACTAAGAGCTCTATCATCACCAACAATTTTTTTTTGGTGTTACAATCATTTAAAGAAGAAAACATGGATTTATTTTTGTGCATGTTGTAAGAGGCTCCAGAATCAATAAGCCACTCATGATAATGAGAAGAAGAAGATACATTAAATGCATAACCAAATCTTGATTCTTGAAAACCACAAGTAGAAAGTGCCATTCCCGAAGATGAAGTTCAAGAGTTATCCAAATTGATGTTGTGCTTCTTCATTGCTGCTTCCAAGGCTTCCATCTTATTAAAACATTTTGACTCTACGTGGATATCACGATTAAAAAATTTTCAATGTCTATATGTCTTCTTCACATTGTTTTTATTTTTCTTATCAGTTTATTGAGTTTTTTTTAATTTGCGGCTGAAATTGCTTAAGACCCTTGTTTGGTTTAGGACCATTCTTTTTAGGATGTTGCTTCTTAGGATTCTTTGGATATGGTTGTTGTTGGGCTTCTAAGGATTTCTTAGAAGATTTTCCAGTATTATTAAGACCAAGGTATAAGAGTTTTTCTTTTTCTCTTATCAAGGAATCGCAAAATGCATCAAAAGAGAGGTACTTGTAGGTTTTTCCTTTAGAAATGAGGGCTTCTCTAGTGGAATGGAAGGTGTAAAAAAATACAGAGTATTCAGGGCCTAGCGTAGCAATAATGTAATAGATAAGGCTACCATCTTCATTTTTGACCTTGCAACCTTCTAAAAGAAGTCTAAGGGTCTTGAATTTGGACAAAAAATCTTCACTAGAGGAGAAATTATTGGGGTCCAAACTAAGCAACTCATTTTCAAGCTAGTGGGCTCTAATTTCATTTTTAGTGCCAGAAAAAAGTATTTAGCTTTTTCATAGCCTCAACATGGGAGTCAATTTCTTGTATATGAAATCCAACATCTTGAGCAATGGACATTCCTATCAACCCTCATGCTTGATATTTTTTATTTTCCCATTTAGTTGTTTTATCTCCATCGATAGGTTTAGATTCTTGTCCTATGGCTATTCTATAAAGCCCTTTACTTCTAAGTATGTCTACCATGTAGGATAGTCATTGGAAATAATTGGTGTTGTTAAAAATAACTGGGCATGCACTTTCCATTTTAAAAAAATTGAAGCTGAAAATACTGAAACCAACTTCTCCAATGGAAAGATCTCGAAAAATTAGGCTGGTTAAAAAATAGCTTTGAAAATGGCTTCTCGATGAAGAATTTATGCCCTTTTTAAAAAAAAGTTGCAGTAGATGCCAAGTAGTTACGTGATAGGTTGAAAGTTGATGATGAAGTTGTACTTTTAAAAAACAATCCCCCGTCCCCCCCCCAACCCCCACCCCTTTCCAAAATTAATATATTAAGCTCACTTTTAAAAATAAACTAATTTATGTGACCCACTTTTATAAATAAGTGAGAGTCACTTTTACAATGTTACTTTTACATGTGTTTTTTAAATAAAACCATTTTTTTTAAAGGCAACATACCAAAAATATTTTTAAGGAAAAGTAACTTAACAAAAAAAAAATAGAAAAAGAAGTTTAATAAAGAGACTTGAACCCAAGACCTCTATTCTCATAAAGTAACTTTACACCAAGTGAGCTAGTCAAAGAATTTTTAAATTTTTTGAAAGGAGGAAGGGGTTTTGTTTTTGTTGCCACTTCGGTTTGCATGTT
The DNA here is from genome assembly GCA_034641835.2 of Pinus albicaulis. NCBI lineage: Eukaryota > Viridiplantae > Streptophyta > Pinopsida > Pinales > Pinaceae > Pinus > Pinus albicaulis. Next base: position 328,626,603 of record CM076584.1, read on the forward strand.
TTTTCTTGCAAAAAGACAACCATCCAAACAAAAAAAATACAATCCTTACGGCATAACGTTAGATTTTCGGTTAGTCTATCTGGGAATTATATATTTTTCTTCCTATTTCTGATTTCCCGAGATCACACAAAGTTGCGGGGAAAGAGCATATGTAGCATAAAAATATTGTCTTCCTATTTCTGGTTTGTTAGATCGTTCACATCACTGAGCAAAGAGAATACGCAAAGAATATGGTATAGATTTGGTAATAAGAAAATATTATAAACTGAAATAAACAGAAGAATAAATAAATAAAACTGCGAAAAAAATGCTTTATACCTCTAGATCTAAAATGACATAACTTGGGAAACAATAAACCTTTTCACATGAAACAAAAGGGGTTTCTCACTATAACATAGGGTCCAGACACAACAGAGCAGATGTCCTGGCCCGAAAGTGGTAAAAAAAAATAGATCTGGAAAATGACAGTCGCATCAGTCAAATCGGCTTCGGACTTGGATCAACAACAGATACGGCCCTCAAAACAGCTCTGACACCATGTAGGAATTTATAGGGTAAGTTCCTTAGATAAAACACCAGAGGTCACTACTCACAAACATATCACAGATCAATACAACAGTATTTGACATGGTTAAAACCCTCGAAGAGGGAAACTGTCCATGGCCTCAGCCAATGTGGCCACGTCAGGCAATTTATTAATATAAAGAAAGAAAATTTACATAAGGTTCTCTCATAAATGGGTACTGGACAAATGAACTTGCATCCTCTTTAAATATAGATCATGGAGTAATCGGGTGTTAAGTCACGGATAAAGTGTCTGTAATACCGAGGAGAGAATGAACTGTCAGATCACTGCATATCGTGATCGTTAGATTATAAGTTACAAATGTATATTGTAAAGAAACACACTTTACCTAACTCTACACTAGACCAAGTTATACCTAACTATTTCCTATGTGTCAGAGTATCCTAACAGTTATTTTGTAAATTTTAATTCTATAATTAATTAGACTTCAATATCTCTAGACATATTAGTAGCATTCCATTGAAATTTATTCTAAACAATACATCGAAACTCAACACATATATTATATGTATCTTCTTCAAATCATTTCATTATTTGTATTACATATTGATTTGGGATTATCCTAGCCTTAGATAAAAATATGTATCTTTATAAATATTTATTCTAGCAATTAAGGAATTAAAAATGAATTTTTCCTTCGCCATTATGCTTGGGTCAATGGTGACAACCACAATGTTGGTTACCCATCTTGAATAGAAATTAGCCTCACACAACTTATATCAATACAATTTATATATCATATTCTTATAATTTAGAAATGAAATTGGTCCATCACCCTCACTACCACAGTGGTTGTCTCAACATCATTTTAACTAGTGTAAATTGGACATATGCAATTACATGTGCTAAGATGATATAAGGTCCAAAATGTGTTATTTTTCTCATTGGACCAAATGCTTGTTTTTCAAGCAAGAAGTATCCCATTTGATAATCATATATTCCTCTACTCAGGAACACGATGGGAAACTCATGAATTTCCTATCTTTTATATATAGGGACAATAATAGCCATGCCCATAAAAGCAAATTAATATAATATAATGTATTTGTTTGAGTTAATCCTAGCTAATAGGGGATATCTAGTTGTCACAACCTAGATAATTTTTAGCCTCCTAAACCTCAGGTGTTCATTGGAATGATTGATCGTTTTTTAATAATTGAATAATGGGTGTTAAAAATGAGTCATAATAAAAAAACAAATATTTACATGAAATTTATAATTCCATGGAATGATTAGACTCCCATGAGATTGATCAATATCTTTAAGCCATTTATATTCTTGATTCATTTTACGTCAATGTAGACCCCATTTACACTTACTATTCATCCCAATAGTTTTCCTTTACAGATAATGAACAATGATTTCGTGTTGTTTAGAGATATTCCATACATTTTTGGCTCCTGAAAACAACTTTCAAGTGCATCAAATGTTTCTCTATGACCTAGGAATGTATAAAAAGATAATATTAGTAGTCATCCATGGTGTTTCTAATAAAATTATGAAAGGCATGACCCATGGTTCTTTGAAATTTTGAACATATTTTCACAAGCCTGAATGGAATTAGAAAATAAGCATAGGTTCCCCATGGGATCTTAATTACTATGTTATGTCAATCACCTTCAATCACTATAAATTTACTGTAATTTTAAAAATCCATCAAAAATGGACATGAGAGATATGCTCATTTCTTCTTGTAGAAACATTTCCATATTTGGAAGAGGGTAGTTATCATTGAGGTATATTTGGTACAAGTAGTAGAATTCAAAATAGATTTAAATTCAAACATATTGTTTTATTACTATTACTAAATAATAATCTATTATAGCATGATGAATATTATGATCCCTACTCCTCGGAATTTATCATGTTTGATGATGATATGTAAGCCTCCATGGATATCTCATTGGAATAGTTAATCACTATAGATCTAAAAAATGAGTAAAATATTTTCTATGAAATTTAAGTTCCTTTGGATCAAAAATTCATTAACTAATTTTTATTGTTAAATGAGTGAAATAACTAAAATATGAGAAATAAATAATAGAAATAAACACACAATATCCATAATAGACACATGTTTTACTTAGGGTAACCCTTACAAGAAAAACCCATCTAAAAAGTGAGGTCACTCTACCCTCTTTTTCTAGTATCAAAATAAGAAAGTATAAAGGAAGAGGTATTGTTTATGAAATTTAATGTCTTAAATTATTGAACATAAACTATCAATCGAGGTTTGTAAAGTGATGAAGTGTGGTGCCCTATATGTTCTTAGTTAACCTCCTTCTTACTTCGTTGTATGTATTTTTATGTTGTTTTGGGGGATTTTACTGTTTATGTCTAGAAATATGAAAGGAATCAACTAAATATAGTGAAATTTAAATGTGTAAAACTAATTTTGAAAGAAGGAAGAAAAGGAATTGTTCTTAAGTTAAACTAATTTGCATAAAAATGAATAAAAAAGTATTGACTGGTTAGAATCTGATCTAAAAATAAAGTGTCTATTCTAATGACTTATAATTTAACATTAGTCCTATTCCATGGATATGAATCTTATAACTGAAATTTGAAATTGCAATGCTACTCTAGATGAAAGCAGATTCAAAGGAAAACAACTAATGTATGTTCAATCACTCCAACATTCAATATGGAAGTATGATAGAATCACCCACTTGAAAGGATGTACAAGCAACCGATTATACTTTAGTTCTGAAAGTATAAGTCTAGGAAAGAAATTAAAGTACGTAAAGAAAAATAACTAAGGTACGTTCAATCACTCCAGCATCCAATATGGAAGTATGATAGAGTCACCCTCTTGAGTTGATGTACAAGCAACCGATTATACTTTAGTCTTTAAATCTAGGAAAGAAATTAAAGCATGTAAAGGAAAAACTCAATAATTGCACAGGTTAGACATTCGAGCACCCAATTGTGAAGTATGACAAGTCACCTTCTTGACCTAATCTTTAGGAACGCCCAATTATATAATTAACTGAGGATCTTAATCTAGAAAACAATGTAAAATAATGTAAAAGCAAAGCTCAATGATTGCATAGGTTAGACATTCGAGCACCCAATTGTGAAGTATGACAAGTCACCTTCTTTTTCTGATATTTAGCAACACCCAAATATACAATGACTGAATATTTTATCTAGGAAAGTAAATAACAGAACATGAAAGGAAACTAAACAACTATGAGATCTATTGCCTCAAACTTAATCCAATTGGAAAATAGATGAATCTACCTTCTTGAAATTTTTTAGGAAAACAAAGAGTACATAGTAATTCTATCATTGATGCTAAGAAAACATTCATGAATTAATTCTATGACACTGATATAAAAGTTTCAACACCATATTAATCTACTCAGGAAATTGACAAAACAAAGTGAAGACTTAAAATAAAATAATTAACAAAAAAACCTCCTCTTGTGCTCGGGCCCTCTACAACAGATTCGGTCAAGATCCTAGATGACTATATTTGCATTAAGCATTTACTATAACCATGAACATGATCCTTGTATTATGAAAAGAACAGAGTTTAAAGCAATAAACAATGTTTCAGCAATTACAATTGTGTTCAGTTTCTTCTTAACCAGTATTTAAATAAATAAAACATAACAGTGATGAGCTAATTACGCCTATATATGGCTATCTTAACTGAAACATAGAATTGGATTTTGACTGGTTAACTCTTGACTTTCTACGTCAGAGCAAATGAAGAGTTCTTCACTCTCGACTTGCATCCTTTGATTAGACTTTGAACGTGATCTCAGGCATCCTTTTCTGTCGATTTCGATCAAGTAGATAGGACGAAATCCATGTGTGAATCATTCTGGAGATGACCATGTGGCTCGTTTCTATATTTTCTCCTTGGAGCGTGTCAACCATGAAAGTAGCTGCAGAACCAATGATTAGATGTAGAATAGACTGCGTTCTGTAGCCAAATTAAAAAAATCCATTCAAATAGCAAGAACATCATAATATAACATAGAAATCATTTAAATGCATTCCCTAAGATAAAACATGATATTTATCATTGATTGGAGTGTATGCACTTATGAGAAAGTAAGCAAAAAGGGTGAGAAAGGATGTCAGAGTAAGGAAAATTTTGAGGTTCAACATACCCCCACTAAGAATTCATTGCATGTCCTCATGAAATTTACCAAAAATGTCAACTTTCCTCTCCTACTGTATTTGTTCAGACACTTTTGCTAATACATCTAGTTTTCTCCTTTTGATTTTCTTTGAAGTGATTGTCATCTCGACCTTTCTCATAAGGAGCTTGTATTTGAGATTGATGGTTGCCTTGTTTAGTGATTTGTTCTTTCTTTTTAACATCCTGTTGTTTTTGTACCACAGTCCTAAGTGCAGGATGGTATTATCACTAATTACTTTCTCCAATTTTTTCTACTGCTTCAAAACTTCATTCTCCTATTTAATATGCCTATTTAATATCTCTAGTTCATAGATCTCCTGTTTGAGAGTGTCAACTAGAGGTTCTTGTGGATTGATAGGAGGTTCTAGATTCATTGTTGCATTTCTCTTCTACAGTGACTCTAGGTAATCATATATTTCTTGTTGTACTGGGTCTATGCCTGGAGATATTCTACTAGGACTGCCTTCAAAATTATGTATAGGAGAATTTTTAGGGCCATGTAGAAGAGAAATATTGATAGGAGATGGTATTGGAGGTTCTTCCTCTAAACTTATAAACCTTGTCTCTTGTGGTAGTGTTTTCTTCATTGAACCTCGGATTCTAGAGCTCCTTATCAATTCCAGAGGATTTACCTTTTCTTCATTTGTAACCTTGCTCCTACTTTTTGTTTTATCTCCTATCTTAACTTTACCTTGCTTTTTGTTGTTTATCAACTTTTCAAGATTAATTTCTTCATCATTTTTTCGAAGTGGAGATGCAGGTTTGTCCTCAATGCTTATTTAAATCTTCTTCCTTCTGCTTTTTCTAGTATTATCTTCTTTAGGCTGCTCTGGTACTTCTTGGAAATGGTTTCTGATAAGAAAATTCTCCCAGCAATATCCTATATTTTTCAAATGAAATTCAAGAAGTATTTTTACCAACCCATGATGGTGCGTAGTGTTATCTATAAACTGTATTATCTTTTGCACGTTTGTAGACATTATTTTTAATTTATTCAGTAAAAATAAGGGAAGATTTATTTCACCATCCTCTAAGAAATTCATCAACAATCGAATATGATATACATACATGCATCCAAATCTAACTTCACAAGTGATAACTTCTGCAGAATTAAAAGCATGTTCCTCCATTTGTTCTTGAGTGTAGAGTTAGGAATACCTTTCTTGAAAATAGAAGTATCCACACCTGGATTTTTTAGGATAACCTTCCATGATTCACTGTGAAATTATTTGTTTTTGAACCACATTTTTCCAACCCTTGGGAATTTGGCTTCACCTATGAATGCTTCAGTTACTTGGAACTTGATACATGTTATTTCAACTTATGTCCCATCAAAATACCTAGCAAAATACGTACTGATATCTTTGCGGAAGCCGTCAAAAGTTTCTATGAACTTGAGCCATTTAGCCTTCTGCAACATCTCCCTGATTTGAGGATATCCTTCCATATATTTTTTTCCCACTGGTTCTGATCTGACTATCAAACCCATGCCTTCTGTTGTGAAGAGTCTAGCCTTCAGAATTATCCTTCTCTATTATGAAGTGAATTGGATTAGGGATCTAATGAAGTACGTTGAGGGTTTGTAGGAATAAGTGAGATGGATTGGGGTTTTGAAGAAACATAGATGGGTATGTTATGAAAATAGTTCATAACTATTAATCATAAATGGGGGAGTCTATTATGGATCGTTATGAAACATAATGTGGATGATGTGGCTGATATATGACATGATAGGAGTCCCAATCAAATCAAATGATGACATGTTAAGGTAGCATATGGTTATCTACATTATACATGCTACAGTTTTGACCTTTCTATTAAAATAATTTTTTGCAACTTTACCTTTAGAACTAACCTCTCTTTATCGTTTCTTTGGTGTTGATTCTTCAGGTACCTTTTAGCATGGTGGTCTTAAAATGTAGTCCTTCAAGTTCCTGCATTCAACATTTTTTTTCAGTAGGCTGTACAAAATGTGTCAGAGCTGTAGAATGGAATGTAACTATATAATGTAATTTGGTTGTAGAATGTGGAATCAACTGCAGAATGACTGTGGAATGGAATGTAGTTGCAAAATGGAATCTGACTATGGAATGGAATGTAGCTACAAAATGGAATATGATTGTGGAATTGAATGTAAATGCAGCATTGAATGTAGTTCTATACTACTTCTTATTTTAGAAAATAAAGGGAACAAGAATTTCTGGAATTTTGAAATGGAATGGAAAATATAGGATGTTAGAAAACTCTAATTTTCACCATGTATTTTCTGTACAAGTATGCCAATCATTGATTGGTTTTCATACTTATAAAATTTATATATATATATATATATATATATATATATATATATATATATATATATATATATATATATATATATATATATATATATGATTATAACTTTTAGATAGGAAAAATAAAATCTAAGCTAGGGAAGAATAAGGATTCTTCTTCACTAAATTCATATCAGTATTATCTTGGGAAATCTCGATAAAATCTTCTCTTGAAATTGGATATACTTTCAATCGATGTCCATTCACAAGAAGAGGTACCTTCTCTTCATCAATTGTCATTATCCTGACTGCTCCATTGTCAAATACTTTTTCAATATCATAAGGCCCAAGCCAATGAGTCTTAAAATTTCCTTGAAATTATTTGAACTTTGAATCGAACAAAAGTTCTCAATCCCCTACTTGAAACTTATTCTCCTTGATATATTTATCATGCCATTTGAATCTTTGATGCTGGCCTATATTGGTTCTTTGAACTACATCTTGTCTGATTTCATCAATCTCATTAAGTTGCTCCAATCTATGATTTCGTGCTTCTGATAAATTAATTCCCAATTGGACTATTGTTAGTATGAATCTTAATTGCAAGTGTACGAAAATAGACCACTTTAGTTGTGCATAACAAACAACCCTAACAACAAATATGGCTGCCAATATCTTTAAATCTGCAATTAGGTGACCAAGATAAATGCTCCAAAATCTAGATCTATGCATTAAAAGAGATTAAGCAGTAAATAAAAACAAGAGTTGCTCCATGCATCCAATATACAAGACAAGAATATGTTGAATAAATTTTGTATTAATGGCACCTTAGAGGAAAACATAGAAGATGTTACTATTTCTCCTCAATGGGATGGGTTCTTGTAATTTGTTGGCACTTCAGATCTAAAATCCCTCTCTCTTGATGGTGTAGAAAACCCAGACAAAAATGGAACTCAAAGGGTGCTCACAAGAAAAAAGATAGAAAAACATGACAATGATGGTGGATCAAAGTCAGACCAAAAGTATAGATCCAAAGTGATATTTACGCAACAAAAGGTAGTGAGTGAATGGAAAAATCCTTCTATTTATAACAAAATATTGGTACATAATTAAAATATTATTAAATAATTCTAGATACAACTTTTATGGAATATTTTGTTATATTTGTTGGAGGGAAAAAGAATTTGACTTGGGTCAAATCTCTTTATTTTTAAATAATAAATAAATAAATTATTTATTTATTATTTTAAGGATGTGGTTGAGTAATAATCAAATAAATAATGATTTATTTAATTATTTAAAAGTGATTTAGTCAAATTTAACAAGGAATGTTATTTAAATAAGGTTTAAATAATTATTCCTAGAAAATAATAAGATAAATAATAATTTATCTAATTAATTTTCTTGTTTTGGGTTAAATATGACCAGGAATATTAATTAAATTGTTGTCTAACTAATTATTCCTTGAGTAAAATCAAACAAATGTAGATTTATTTAATATTTTCTCACGGGGTTTCCTGTTTAGACCATAAACAACTTAATAAAGGTGGTTTACTAAGTTATTTTTCATAGTGAAAGAAATTTTACTTAGGGTAAAACTGGTCTTACATGGTGTACTTAGGTCCATATAATAGTAATAGGTTATATGAACAAAAAATGGTGTAATAGATTTCCCCCCAATGTGCGAGCATTAGGAGCTAATCGTATGACCAAAGTACATTGTAAGAACCCAATCACTAGACACCGAAGGGGAAGTCAAAGAGAGAGAAATATGAGGTAGAACAAAGCACTAGAGGACTAGACCCTAAGGAGGCGAGACTTACAGGTGCGACAAGTCTCTTTTATGGGTGAGTACCTGTGCTATAGGCGGCAGGGAAGGCATACCTATGCCCGCTGAGACAAAGTACAAAGAATAATACGTCCAGTAAACAAGGGACTGAACAATATAGTACATGCTAGCATAAACATGAGCCAGGTAAACATGATAATGAATCCCACATACATACTGTGCCTGGGATAATAGCCAGGACTTATACAATAATATCTTAGTACATGAGATACAAATACAAACCAAATTCCCTTATAAAAAGGAAAGGGCTCTGAAAATCTAACTGATACATGCAAACAAAAAGGTGCTGCAAGCGGCTGAGGTAGACATCATCAAATCTATGGAGTTGCATCAAAGGATTTAATGAAGAGTTCATCTGGGCATGTGGGGGGCTACCTGTAGGGCCACCCCCACATGATGGTTGAAAAATCTCACACACACCCGGGAATCGTCAGTATCATTTGTTGCATAACTGAACCATCAAGTATACGGATCTTGATAATGCTGAAAGGAGATAGGGCTGAGAAAAAATCAAGTCAAAGGGCAATAAGGAGTCCCTTTTCCAGATCTGAAGCACCAAACAAGAGTGGAAGTTGGAACCAAGGTACACCGCCCTCTAGACCTGTCTTCTAGAATGAATGATCTGATGTCGACAAAAGGAGGTCCACCATAGGTGAGGCAATAAGGGATCCTCAACTAAGGCATGAGAGAAAATAGTAGAGCGACTGAAAGACTAACACTAGGGATGATGATGAAATGGGGGGTACTAAGTAGTGTACGGATGACTTCCCTTGTTAGAGCATAAAGGGCATAGATGACGTGGCAACAACTGACACAATATCAAAGGGGATAGGGTACAGTAGGACTGAAGGCCATAATGTGCAACACGAGAGAGGAACCAAGCAATGAAGGATGGAGGACTATATCAGGATACAAAGGGACTTGGGATAGACTCCGTGGATGTGATGATGAATAAACTCGAACGCTCTAAACAAGGGCGACTCAATGATGTTGCCACACAGAAAAGGTCTGGTGGGGACAATAAATACATGAGTACAAGATGGTTACTCACGAAAAAAATCAACACGAGCATGCACAATTATGGAGGCAAAGTGGTGCCCCAAGTACAAGTGTTGCAAGTGAAGAAATTCGATTTTGAGGAGTGGTGAGGTGACCCTTCTTAGGCAAAATGTGTCCTGGTGAAGTATCAAATCATGAAAAACTAACAGATACCCATTTGAGGGCTCAGTGAGAGCTTTCCAATGGTAAAGATGGTTTGTCAAACTGAGCAACGGTTTGGCCAAAAAGAAAAAGAAAAATCGGGGGTTTCTCTTTTAATAAGGCATTTTCCCTCCAAATTCACTCATTTGCAAGTGTAGCTGTGGTGAGTGTAGAGAGGAGAGAAAGCCCTAAATATTGCGGTGATCACAGCGGTCAAACTGACCATTGGAATCGAGATCTGTCAGTTGCAGGTAAGAGGCCTAACCCTACTCTTTTAATTGAGAGAATTAAAATTTTATTTTAGGCATCCAAAGCTCATGAACAAGCTAGGTCACACTTTTTGGGGTCTTCTCTACGACCTGGGGGCAGGTACTGGGCAGAAAATTGTGACCTGTCCCAGGAAATGACCTAAAAAGTGAGACCTATCAAATAAAGGGGGTTTCAATGCTTTTTTTGGTTGAAATCTGGGATTTTTATGGTTGAGGGGCATGGGTTCCCCCAAGCATGTTATGGTCATGCCAAAATGTATTTATAAAATGGGAATCTAAATAAATTTAAATGATGTGGTGTGCCATTTGTTTTCGTTATGGTTATGCAGTTTCAGAAAGGGAATGGAGGATTACCAATCTCTTTTGGAACTGCATATATGAAGAAAATGGACTAATTTTCTAGGTTGGCATACATGGTGTCACTATCCCAAAGAGAGGATTTGGAGGTAATGAACTGGTGCTCTCCTAGAAAACCCAAAGGTTGGTCAACAACAATGTCGAAGGGACTAGGATGTTGATGTAAGATGAAGGAATGATGAGGGGTATCATCCCTAGAGTGATCTGAAGCGATATGAGACTCTAGAGGTTCTTCTAAATAGGGAAGAATGATGGTACTATAGTTGACACGACCAGATGCACTAGGAGAGTTGTGGAGACTTGATTCTCCTGGCCTCTCAAAGATTGGTGCCCCCTTACCCAAACATTGGGTGTCAATGTAGTGGCCACAAGGTGTATGTGGTTCGATGACATGGGTTCGATGTAAGGGGGGATGGATGAAATCAGGGTGGTGATGGATTCCATAGTGTCATCATCGTAATAGAAGATGGGGTGACTGGAGGAATAAAAACCACCTGATGCGGCGAAGCTACCTGACTCATCATCATGAGAAGAAAGGTTCACATGTGCATCGTCATGGAGGGTGACAGAAGAACAAGAAAATAAGGGATCTACCGATGTTGAGCCCAGGGTGATCATTGAAGGGAGGTCAAGTGAAACAGAAGGGGAAGTCTTAGAGGGAGTTTCCACCGAGGGTCTCATGAATGATGATAGGTATAGGATGGTGGTCGCAGACTCCGTCCTTTCAACATTGGGATGGGGAATGTCAATCGGAGCATGAAGATCCTCTGGTTCTACCGAAGCAGAACTCACAAACAAGTGAGAGGTGAACTTTTCATGCTTGGACTTGAATTGGCGGAATGCTTCCAAAGAGGAACGATACTCTTCAAGGCAGGGATAGAGGTGAGTGTAGTGGCCATGGAAATCGCACAAAGCACAAGGGTGATTTGTGCACAAGGATTTTAGTTTCGGGACTGAATCGGGTATAGTAATATATACCTTTGCGATATTAGACTCTGGTAACTCCTCGTTAACCATGGGCCTGAGACGAGGCAATTCATGACAAGTATGGGTGGCATTACCGACAACATCACACAAAGCACACTGGATGGTATGCTTTGGTGGCCAAGGAGGGGCATGGTTTGTCAGGGCAGCCTTTTCTTTTGATGCCCTCTTGCAATCTTTTCCCTTCTTACCTAAAGTTGTCACAACAGGAGAGGGTTCCTTTTGAGGTGGTTGAGGCACTGTAGTAGTAGGAGAGGTCATAGGGACCAGTTGAAATGGGGTCAAAGAAAGATAAGGTTTAGGTTGACCAAGCGAGGAAGAGGCTAGGGGATTGAGGTACCAAATGAGAATCCTCAGGGTCAAGTTAGGAAGAGATAGGGTAGCCATGACAGGTACCGAGAACTCTCCAATAAGGAGAGCGAGGAACTGTATCTGACTGGAGGGGTAATGGCCAGGCATGACGGCTGCAAGATGGTTAAGGCCTAGAGGAACTGTTCCAGGAGGGTAGACGGGCTTATGGATACTAACTGTAGGTGAAGGGCTAGGAGGAGGTGGTCCAGAAGGCTAAATCGAAGGGCTAGGAGTAGGTTGTAGAGGGCGAGGCTCCTGACTAGCCGAAGCGGGTCACTTGAGGGAAGCCCGAGACGATTGCGTCATGTAAACATTCGATGAGCTGGGATCAAAGATAGGAGGAGGAAGACCAAGGATTGTACCAAGAAAATAGGAGTCTTTTTAGACTCCGGGTGAGACACTGGTCAAGAAGTCATTGGTTTGCTTATTAGCCACTGAAGAGATGATGGACTCAGGGGAGGTCTGAGACTTTGGTTCGTAATATGTCAACTAGTCAATGGTGACTGTCTTTCCGTTATGAGGGAAGGAAATCTTGTGGTGAACCGCAGATGGGACAGTAGACATCGCTTAGGTCTAGCTATGACCCAATAGAATGTTGTAATCTAAGGGGGCATCAATTCCTTCTACGTCAATGCAAATAGTCTTGCCCGCAAGAGTAATAGGAAAATTGCGGAATAGGCCAATGGGTTGGGAGGTATGGTCATTCCACGCTCGGAGAGTGATCGTGGAAGGGGCCAACTCAAGCGATCTGATTTTCTTCCAAACTGAAGCGAACATCACACAAGTGGATGCCCCCTCATCAATGATGCATTGGGAAACGTTGGCGTTCTGGATCTTGACTGGGATTTGGAAGGCGATGGAAGCAGGAAGAGGAGGATGTTCTGACCGGTTAGCATCAAAGATGATAAATCGATCATCTGAAGGATCTACAACACCCATGGCAGATAGTAGAGCTTTTCATTTTGAAGGGCACGGCTGGAGGAGTTCGAGCATTGAGATGGCAGCAAGAGATTGTGCCAAATCATCTACTATGATATACAAATGGGTAGCTTTGCCAGAAGCAGCATTTCAGCTTATGGTCCCTTAGGGATCTTGGTATGAACCTATACCATAGGCTAAGGGATCTGCAAAGGACCATTAGGTGTCAAAAGAGGCTCTGTAGAACCTGAAAATGGGACTCGGGGACAGACGTAGAGGGAGGGTTGTTGTACTGACGGGACTGAGTTTGAAGGTTGAGGTCTACGGTTATAGGTTTTTCAGAGTTCATCATGAGAATATGGTAATCATAGGTATCAAATGGAGGAGGTTGAGTGGCCACTTGACCTTCAGGTGGTTGGGTAGCCACAAATCCTTGTTGAGGGAAAGGATTAGTAAACACAGACGGCTGACTAGGTGCAGCACTGGGAGGGACGGAAGGGGAGGCTTGTTGTCCTCACAATTTTGCTTGAGACTCCAACATCTACTTCATATGTGGTAAAATATGACAATCGTGAATGTAATGACCATAAACACCATAACAAGAACAAGTTTTTTTCATGAAAATAGGCCTGCCCTACTTGGGCTGAGTTCCCTGTTGCTGGTTAGCAGTGTTAGGTGCATTATTTTGCAGATTAGGTCCATGATTACTAGAGACAGATTGATTTTGAGTGCCTTTCCTCTTCTTTTTGGAAGGAGCAGGATTATTCGCGCCATGCTGTGCATACACCTGCCCCAAAGGGTGTGGTGGCTGTTGTTGCGGGGGTTAAGAAGGCAACGGAGGAGGAGGTGTTAATGCTAGAGGAGTTGGAGCACCAAGCTGCAAATATAGATAATAAGGAGATTGAGTAACATTGTGGTAAACAGGTTGGGAAAAAAGGAGGAGGCATGTCATATCCTAGATACATGCTACCGGGAGGGGGAAAAGTGCAGGAGCTATTGTTCCCTCCCTGAGGGAAACCATAGCCCATGGGAGGCTAAGCGTATGGATGAGAGAGAGCTCCAACGATACCATTAGTAGCATGAGATGCCCCTAGTGTGTTGGCACCACTGAGTCTAGGAAGATCAGATAGAACGGTGTAAAAATAACCCGACTGAGCATAGATGAGGTCATATTTTAACGCAATTTGGAGAGCGACTTCTTCGGTTTGAGGGAAATTCAATGCGACATCCTTTTCGATAGAATGCAAGAGAGATCTAAGGAACCAGTCCATGTAGACAAGGTCTTCGAAGGTAGGGGCTCGACATAGGCTCTTTCTTCTCCATCATTCTTGGACATGATCGGATAGGCGGGTCGCAAACGATTGACACAAACAAGTCAAAAGTTCAGTACCAGTGTCATAACAAAGGGGAAGCTGGAAATAAGACAGAAAAGACAAGGAAAGAGTCACAAAGGTGGTATGAGAGGATGAGGCATGATCAACATACCACTTAGAAGCTTCGCCAGTAAGCATACGTTGGAACAACCGAAGACGGACAGAGTCATCCGTAATGGAGTTAGACTAACACCACATGTGGAAATATTGAACATGATTTGTAGGATCTTCTCCAGCAAGGCCTTCAAACTTGGGGATGTCGGAAGGGAGCTTGGTCGGAATAGTAGGTGAACCAGCGTCATGGTGTATAGGTTCATTGGTCAACTGGTTAAAATCGAGAAGACTGAGGCCTTCCATATAGGGGAGCAAGGGAGCAGCCGGGGTAGCTCCTGTTGTAGTACCACTAGTAGTATTCCCAGTATTAGGGTTGGGGATCAACCAACGTTAGGTCTTGAGCCAAACATGGTGAAGGTGATAGGGGGTGAACCGGGGGCGGAACCAGAAGGGGAACCCAACGAACCAGAAGAGGAGTCAAAGTGCAGACTCAGTGGAGGACTAACTTGAATCCTATACTAAGGAGTAAGTCTTCCTACCAGAAACTGAGGATGAAGGCCACGAAGTCTCCAAGATAAACGCCTTGGTGGCATAATGTTGAAGGCAAAAACACGACACAAATGGAAGAGAGACCAATAAGGGCGAATAGGTGTAGGATCAACCGATTACAATGTCGAAACAAGGGCAAAGAGGTGCAAGATCAATTGATTTTAATGTTAAAGTCTTTGCTTGGCAGTGTTAACCAAGCGCTTCTTCGCTTAGGGTGTGTGTGTTAAGTGTGTAAATTTTAATTTTTAAATCCAAGAATTTGTAGAGAAAAATAAAAATTATGTTGTATAACTATAAATAAACCTACAAATAATACTATATGAAACTGAAATAACAGAAAATAAAGAACTAATAATGGAATAATCTAAACCCAAGGAGGTGGGTCTCTCGACAAGTAGTTTGTAGGTGGGAAAAAATCTAGTAAAAACACACGAAAATAGCCAATAGATCTAAGGTCAGGAGGGACAGGGATCTAAAGGTCAGATCTGCTGGAAATAGGTGCAAAAAAACAACAAAAAACAAAGGAAAAATTATTGTCAATGAGGTGGCGAAAGGCTATAACCTGGAGGGAAGCGGAGGGGAACCTGGAGGGAAGCGAAGGGGACCCTAAAGGAAAACCTAAACAAAATTGAAAGGAGGTTTTTTGGATGGATAAATAGCCAATCTGAAGTGGATCTGAAGGTATGGTATCAGATATGAAAAAAGGCTGAACACTCTGAAATTTCAGACACCCTGCAGTAGCTAAAAATCTTCCACAAAAGGTTGAGGGTACTTAATCCCTAGAGGGCTAGGTTCCCACTTATATTAGTAAAACAGAACAAGTACAGGTCCAAAACAAGCAAAAACAGAGGTTAAACAACCCTGAACAAAGGCCCAGACAAACCCAGAAAACTTTCAGAAAAACTCTCGCAAAAAGTCCAGGTCACAGTTTCTGACCTAATTTATGTAAAGGTCACAGTTTTAGGCCTGTTTTCTGTGCCCTGGAGATTTAGGTCGTAGGGTTTGGCCCAAAAAGTGAAACTTTTACTTTCGGCACTCTCGGGAGAAGGTTTCAGTAGAATGTGTTGTCTCACCTACGGCCGATGTCTGTCACTTGCGTAATACGTCTGGAAACACATGGAAGTTAGAATTTTTAATGTTTTAGGGTTTTATAGGTTAAAAAAAACATCAAGAAAAGAAAAACAAGAAGCTAAAGAGAAATCCTAGGGTTTGAAGAAGCTGGAAATGCAGAGATCTGAAAAATGACAGAGTTCGTAATCGTAAACCCGTGTGGAGTTGCCAGTTGTTAGTATGAATCTTAATCGCAAGTGTATGAAAAAATACCACTTTAGTCTTGCATAGAAAACAAACCTAACAGTGAATATGACTGCCAATATCTTTAGATCTGTAATTAGGTGACCAAGATAAATGCTGCAAAAATCTAGATCTATGCATTAAAAAACATTAAGCAGTAAATAAAAACAGGAGTTTCTCCATGCATCCAATAGACAAGACAAGAATATTTTGAATAAATTTTGTATTAATTGAACCTGGGAGGAAAACATAGAAGGATGTTACCAGTTCTCCTCAATGGGATAGGTTCTTGTAACTCCTTAGCACTTCAGATCTAAAATCCCTCTCTCTTGATGGTGTAGAAAACCTAGACAAAAACGGAACTCAAAGGGAGCTCACAAGAAAAAATATGGAAAAATATGACAATGATGGTGGATCAAAGTTAGACCAAAAGTATAGATCCAGAGTGATATTTAGGTAACAAAAGGTAGTGAGTGAATGGAAAAACCCTTCTATTTATAACAAAATATTGAGTTAGTCTAAATATTGGTGCATAATTAAAATATTATTAACCAATTGATGATCCAACTTTTATGAAATATTTTATTATATTTGTTGGAGGAAAAGAATTTGACTTGAGTCAAATCCCTTTATTTGTAAATAATAAATAAATAAACAATTTATTTATTATTTTAAGGATGTGGTTGAGTAATAATCAAATAAATAATGATTTATTTAATTATTTAAGAGTGATTTAGTCAAATTTAACAAGGAATATTATTTAAATAATGTTTAAATAATTATTCCTATAAAATAATAAGATAAATAATAATATATCTAATTAATTTTCCTATTTTGGGTTAAATATGACCAGGAATATTAATTAAACTAATGTTTAACTAATTATTCCTTGAGGAAAATCAAACAAATGTAGATTTATTTAATATTTCCTCACAGGGTTTCCTGTTTAGACCATAAACAACTTAATAAAGGTGGCTTACTAAGTTACTTTTCATGGTGAAAGCAATTTTACTTAGGGTAAAATTGGTCTTACATGGTGTACTTAGGTCCATCTAATAGTAATAGGTTAGATGACTAAAAAATGGTGTAACAACTGCCATCTTGAAGGTTTGAATCTAAAATTCTATACGGAACAAGACATGCTTCCCATAAACAAGTTCATAGGGAGTATGTCTTGTTGTATTACTCCATGTAGTTATATAGGCCCATAAGGCTTCAGGAAGCCTTTCTTCCCAATCTCTTCTATGTAGATGTACAGTCTTAGTGAGAATTCCTTCAATCACTTTATTGTTAGACTCTTCTTGACCATTTGCTTATAGATGATAAGGAGTGGATTTTCTGTCCTTGATCTTGTAGGTTTCCACAAGATTTTCCACCAACTTTGATGTAAAATGAGATCCTTGATCTGTCACAATTTCTCTTAGAACACCAAAACGAGTGAAGATATCCTCAAAAAGAAATTTGAATACATAATGTTCATTAGCTAAAGGAAGTTCTTCAACTTCTACCCATTTAGTGACATAATCAATACATACCAGAATATATTTCTTTTAATTAGATGGTGGATTGATAGATCCAACAAAATCCAAGGCATAATTTTCAAATGGTCGATGAGTACCTGAGGTTGTAATGGCATTCCATTTGAAGGAATAGGTTTCCCCATTCTTTGACAATTGTCACACCTTTTGACATATTCTTTGGTATCCTTGAAGATGGATGACCAATAATATCCTAAATGAAGGATTTTATAGGGTGTCCTCTTATCAGTAAAGTGTCCACCACAGGGTTCATCATGACATACTTTAAAAATCTCAGGCATTTCATATTCTCGAACACACCTTCTGATAATGATATCTGGAACTGTTTTATACATTTCATCATTAATCCATGAGTAATTTTTACTTATTTGAATAATTCTTCTTCTCTCTCTAGGAAACAAGTGTGAAGGTAACTTTCCTATGACTAATTAATTAGCAATATCTCCAAACCAAGGAATTTTAGTAGTTATTACAAAAATGTATTCATCAAGAAACTTATCCTCAACTGGAGTATCATTTTTGATAGTTTGAATTTTAGACAAGAAATCAGCAACTATGTTTTCTTTTCCAGGTCAGTCTAGAATGGTTATATTGAATTCTTGCAGGAGTAATAACCATCTTGTGACTCTAACATTAGTAATAGATTTATTTATTAAGTATCTAATTGCAGAGTGATCTGTATGAATAAAGGTTTCAATAGCGTGTAATATAATGACTAAATTTTTTGATAGCATGAACAACATCTAAGAATTCCTTTTCAGTTACAATGTAATTTAACTCAGTGGGAGTCAAATTATTGCTTGTGTAATATATGGCATAAGGGATCAAATATTTTTTTCCTAATACAACTCCTAGACCTGTATATGAAGCATCTGTTGAAATATGAAAATGTAGTTTCCAATTTGGACCTCTTAAGATGGGTGTTTCAAAAAATTTTGTTTTTAAAGTTTCAAATGCCAATTGGCAATCAGGATTCCAATTGAATTCACAATATTTGGTAAGTAACTTGAAGAGTGGGGATGATATTTAATGAAATTTTCTATAAATTTTCTATAATACCCTGTGAGTCCTAAAAAACTTCTAGCATCCCTTTGACAGCTTGGAATTGATAATTTGGATATGACTTCAACTTTAGATGTGTCAACTTTAATTCCATCTCCTAAAATGTGATGTCCTAAAACAATCCCTTTAGTAAACATCATAAAGCATTTTTCATGACTTAGTGAACGATTTTCTTCTTTACATATTTTAAGAACCTTTTCCAACTTCTCTAAAGCTTCTTCAAATAAATTCCCATAAACTATAAAGTCATCCATATATACCTCTACACAATCATGTATTAAATTAGAAAAAAATTCTAGTACTGCCCTTCGGAATGTTGCAGGTGCATTGCACAAACCAAAAGGAAGTACTCAGTAGGCTTAATTTCCCCATGGACAGGTGAATGTGGTTTTGTCTTGTTCTTCAGGTGCTACCCAAATATGATTGTAACCACTAAAACCATCCAAGAATGAGAAATAATTCTTACCTGCTAATGTATCCAATATTTGATCTATAAAAGGTAAAGGAAAATAATCTTTTAGGGTGGCTTTATTCAACTCTCGATATTCAATGCATACCCTCCCCTTACCATTCTTTTTGGGTACAATCACTAAATGGAAAACCCACTGGCTGTCTAAAATTGGGTAAATGAAGTTTACATTCAACAATCTTTACAATTCTTCTTTCACAATTTCCCTAATATTTGGATTCATCCTTCTTTGAGGTATTTTGATAGGTTTAAAATTTTCCTCAATGTATATGTGATGTATACAAGTCTTAGGACTAATTCCCTTCATATCAGTGTATTCCCATGCATATGCAGAAGAATGTTGTTGTAATGTTTTGATTAACTTTTTCATGTTGTAATTTTTCCAAGTTTTTTTTTATGTTGAAATTTTTCCCTGCAAATATTTCAATTGTAGAGCTACAAAATTCTTCCATAGAGTATAGAGACATCTTCCTACATGAAAAATATTCAATATTTCATTGTTCTTGAAATTGATCCTGTTCATATTCTGAAAATGTTTCAAAATTTTCTATTTAATTTAAGATTTGACTATCTTCATTAATGCTTGAAATAGTAAAGAAAGGTTGTATATCATTATCATCATCAATCCATTCTTCATCTTCTAACTCTGTGATTGTTTTTGTTGGAGGATATAGAGTGAATTTATTTTTTGAGTTGCCATCAGAGATGTACATATCATCAGATCTATAGCTAATGAAAGCATGATCTGTAGCCAACCAAGGTCTTCCTAATATTAGTGGATGTCGTCCTAAATTGTTCTTAGGAGTTAAGATGATAAAATAAACAGGATACTCTCAAGAGTCTAAGGATATTGAAATATCTTGTAACACACCATCTAGCTTGATTACAGATTTTTCTGCTAATTGCAGTAATGTAGGTATATACAGAAGGTTAGGAAGTTTGAGTTGTTCCATGGTTTGTTTGCTCGTGATGTTTATAGTTACTCCTAAATCAATCAATGTATTTGGAATTTCAACACCATTGATATTTGTTTTACAATTGGACTTCCTAGATCTAAAAATTTATGTATGGCAATTTTTCTCGTCATTATGTCTGCAATTTTTCGTACCAGTTGAATTATTTTTATTTCTTTTGTTTTTCTTCCTGGTTTCTTCATGCTCAACTCTTTTATTATTTTGGCTAGAATTGGAATCTCTTTAATGGATTGTAACAAAGGAATTTTTATACAAGCATTTTTCAATTCATTTAAAAAATCATAATTTGGCAACATGATATGTTTTCTACCCCTTTATCAACTTGTAATATTTTAGGAAAAGGTGGGTTATAAGTAGATATTGATGGTTTCTCTATGATAGGAGTTGAGTTTACTGGTTCTTTTTTTTTCATTTTTAGAATTTTGGTTTTGAAGAGATGTTCCTTCCTCAAAACTCTTATTTGGTTGTAGATAATCTTCCTCAAAAGTATCTTGTTCTTGAATAACTACAGAAGGCTTTTTCTTTTCTAGTATCCTACCAAATCTAAGTTGGACATCATTAATATCTAGTGGAGTAATCATGTAGGTTGGAAATTGTTGTCCTTCTATCACATAAGTATTTTGAGGATTTTTATTATTGGGGTTTGGTAATGGTTGGGCAAGTAGTTGATTTGGTCTTTGTGGGAATGGTAATGAAAGTTGTGGATTTTGGTTTTGGAGTTGGGGTTGCTGATTTTGTTGAGGAATTTGTTGGGGATGATAGTTTGGATATGATGGAGGATATTGGTAGTATTGAGAGTATCTACCATAGGGATTTTGCATTCCTTGTGCCGAAGATTGAGATTGAGACCAAGGTTGTTGCCAAGAATTCCAATTATTTGGTGGGGGCTGAGTATACCTTTGATTGTTAAAGCCTTGAGTTTGTGGCCCCTTCCATGGTCTTCTAGAGACAAAGCAAAGAGATTCCATTGGATTTGAAGTTGCTTCTTCTTGAAAAACATCCTTAAGACCTGGAATTGAAGGGCAACTATTAGTTTCATGATTTTCTGAAAAAATCATACATGTATCTATGACTTTTGCATCAAGAGGACATTCTCTTAAAGTATGCTTATTTTTGAATTTAGGACAGAAAATAGCTAAAGCACCAGTCTCGACTTTCTGCTTGGTTTTTAATCTAAAGGTGTCTATCTATTCACTAAGACTCCCTAATATATCTATTTTAAATTCATCAAGCACATTTCCAATTTCTGCTCTACATACTATTCGAGTTGCAGACCTATTGACTCTAGCAAGAGAAGGATCTCTTGGACTTCTCCTAGTTTTTTCTTTTCCCCTTGAGAGATGAATACATAATTCAACAATGTCAGGTAATGGGAGTTGAGAGATATCTCCCTTCCCCATCATGTTGAGGATATCTATCAACTCATCTCTAATGGATTTTAATAAAAGAGCTTTTAAAATGTCTTGATCTATATTATCCATTTTATCTCTTTTTGTGTTATAATTGAATCTTTCAATTAAATCCTCCAAATTCTCATCCTATTTTTGCATCATTTTGAATACTTCATCCTTATGATTAATGGGTATGCATTAATCCAAATATATTTCTAAAAATTCTTTCTTCATATCATTCCATGTCCTAAGACCGTGTCACAAAACCCATGAACCATTTTAAAGCTACTCCTTTCAGTGTTGAAGGAAATAGCTTAAGTTTTTGAGAGTCTTGTAAATAATCATAAGTTCTACACAAAAATTCAAATTCAAACAAAAAGGTTTCAGGATCTTCACTTTTTAATCCATGGACATTTGGAAGGACGGAAAGTGAGATATTTTTCATTGTGACATTTGTATCTCCATTAATTATAGGAAATCCAAAAGAACTATCAATTTCCCTATTTCTTCTATGTTTTTCACCTCTTCTACCTCCTCCTGCATTCCCTCTACCTCGTCCTCCACCTATTCCTCCAAAAAGTATATTTTATCGATTTATAACTTCTCCTTCTCCTTCTCCTCCTTCTCCTCCTCCTGCCATTATAGATTCTTCATAGCCAATATAAGGTTCAATCTGTAAGGTTCATTTCTCTTCCTCTGGTTCTTCTATTAATGGAATGTTGAAGAAAGGTTCTTCTTCTTCTTCTCCACTAGGAATTTCTAACTCTTCAGCTAAAATATGTTCCCCTGTAGAGGTGAAAAATATTACTCCTTTTGTTGGAGATTTAGGATCTTCTTCCTCTAAGACTACCTCAGTGGATGAAGTAGGAGATCCTCCTAACTAGATTTCTAACCTTAAGACTTCAAGAAGTCTATGTCTAGTGAAGTATGGAATATGAGTTTGAGATGGTGGTGTGGTCTAGGTGTAGTGAGTGGTGTTGTAGGAATTTAACTTCTGCCTCTAGCTATGAATCTACCCCTAGAACCTCATTCCCTATGCATATCATTTTTTTTAGATGTAAGAAATAAGGCTACCTAATTAAACTTCCCTGGCAATGGCGCCAAAATTTTTAGGCAATTTAATGTCTTAAATTGTTCAACATAAATTATCAATCAAGGTTTGTAAACTAATGAAGTGTGGTGCACTATATGTTAGTATGAATCTTTCGTCGTAAAAGATCACTTTAGCTACGCATAAAAAATAGCCCTAACATCGATTATGGCTGCAAAATACCTTTAAGATTGCTACACAAATTCAGATCTAAACACAAAATATATTAAGCAGATAAAAAATAACATAGCTCCATAGATCTAATGAACAAGACAAGAAGAATGTATATGAAAGAATTTTGTATTATATTAAAGAATGGGGCACCTGAGAGGAAAACAAGAAAGGTGTTTTCTGGTTCTCCTCAGTGGGATGGGTTCTTGGAAGTCCTCAGTGTTTCAAATCTAGCATTTCTCTCTCTTATGGATGTGGAAAAGAAAACATAGAACTCAATGGGAGTTCACAAAGCAAAAATGGAAAATGGTGACCAAGAGAAGATCTAGAGTGATCTAATGCAATGAAGATGACTAATGAATGGGGAAAACCTCCCTATTTATAACAAAATATTGGGGTGGTCTAGAACTCGGTGCATGAATAAAATATTATTAATCGAATTCTAGAAGCACCTTTTAGGAATATTTTATTATATTTGTTGGAGGGAAAAGGATTTTTGACTTGGGTCAATTCCTTTATTTATAAATAATAAATAAATAAATGATTTATTTATCATTTTAGGGGAATGATGGGAATATGATTAAATAAATAATGATTTATTTATCATTTTAGGGGAATGATGGGAATATGATTAAATAAATAATGATTTATTTAATTAGTTATGGATGATTTAGTCAAATTTAACTAAGAATATTATTTAAATAATGATTTAAATAACTTATTTAGGAAATAATTAAATAAATGAGGGTTTACTTAATTAGTTTCCTTATTTTCGGTTAAATATGACCAAATAAGTTATTTTATATGGTGAAAGCAATTTTACTTAGGGTAAAATTGGTCTTACATGGTGTACTTGGATTCATCTAATAATAATAGGTTAGATGACCAAAAAAATGGTGTGACAGATTGCTCCCCAACGTACGAGTGTTAGGAGTAAATCGTATGACCGAAGTACGTTGTAAGAACTCAATCACTAGATATCAAAAGGGAAGTGAGAGAGAGAAGTGTAATGGTGTCTGATGTACAAAAGAACTAGACCCTGAGGAGATGAGACTTACAGGTGCAACAAGTCTCTATGGAGTGGTACCTCTGCTAAAGGCAGCGGGGGAGGCATACCTATGCCCGCCAAGATAAAGTACAAAGAATAAGGCGCTCGGAAAACCATGGAACGCAAGAATTACAAAGAATAAGGCACCTGGAAAACCACGGAACGCAACAGTGAAGCATGCGCTAGCCTAAACATGAGCCATGTAAATAACATGATGAATCCCACATACATACGATGCTTGGAATAATCGTCAGGACTTATACAACAATATGGTAGTACATGAGATACAAATACACCCAAATGCCCCCTACTCACGGGGAAGGGCTCACAACATCTGACTGGTACATGCAAATCGAAGAGGTGCTGCAAGTGGTTGAGGTCGATATCATCAAATGAGAGGAGCTGCATCAAGGGCGGAAATGAAGAATTCATCTGGGCATGTGGGGGGCTACCTGCAGGGCCACCCCCTCATGAGGGTTGAGACATTTCACACACGCTCGGGAATCACCAATAGTTGCTACTGCATCACTGCACCATCAAGTGTATAGATCACGATCATTCTGAGAAAAGTTGGAACCAAGGTACATTGCCCCCTAGACCTGTCTTCTGGAGTAAATGAGCTGATGTCGACCGAAGTAGGTCCGCCAAAGGTGAGGCAATAATGGAACCCCAACTAAGGCACGAGGGAAAATAGTAGAGCGACAAACAGAAGAATAGTAATGATGATAATGAAATGGGGGATGATCCAAAGGGGACCATAAAGAAAATGAGTACAAAATTGACACGAACAAGAATGAGTATAGAGGCAAGGTGGTGCCCCCAATGACATGTGTTGTAAGTGAGAAAATCTGATTTGTAGGAGAGGTGAATAGACTCTTCGTGGACAAAATGTGTCCTGGTGAAGTAGCAAGGTACTAAAAACTAAAAGGTACCCAAAGCTCATGAACAGGTCAGGTCGCACTTTTTGGGGTCTGTTCTATGACCTGGGTAGTAGGTATTGGGCAGACAACTGCGACGTGTCCCAGGAAATGACTTGAAAAGTGCGACTTATCAGAGAAAGAGGGTTTCAGTGATGTTTTTGGCTGAGATCTAGGATTTTTATGGTTGAGTGTCATAGGTGCCCCCAAGCATGTTGTGGTTATGCCAAAATTTATGTAGCAAACAAGGGGAATCTAAACACAATTTAATGATATGGTGTGCCATTTGTTTTTGTTATGGGTATGCAGTTTGAGAAATGAAATGGAGGATTACCAATCTCTTTTAGTACTGCATACATGAATCAAATGGGCTTTCAGTTTCTGGGTGGGCATACCTGGTGCCACTATCCCAAATAGAGGATTTGGAGAGAATGAACTGATGCTCTCTTAGAAAACCTATTGGTTGGTCAACAACAATATCTAAATTATTGGGTTGTTGATGTAAGATGAAGGAACGATAAGGGGTATCATCCCTAGAGTGATCTGAAGTGATATGGGACTTTAGAGGTTCTTCTAAATGTGGAAGAATAATGGTACTAAAGTCGGCATGACCAGATACACTAGGAGAGTTATGGAGAATTGCTTCTCTTGGTCTCTCAATATGGGTGCCCCCTTACCCAAACATGGTGTTGCAATGTAATGGCCACAAGGTGTATGTGGTTCAAATGTATGGTGGCGATGTAAGGGGGAATAGATAAAGTCAGGGGTGGGGATTTCTTCCATAATGTTGTCATCGTGATAGAATATGGGTTGATTGGTAGAAGAAATACCACCTGATGCGGCGAAGCTACCTGACTCATCATCATGAGAAGAGAGGTTCACATGTGCATCGTCACAAGGGGTGACAGAAGAGTAAGTAAATAAGGGATCTGCCGATGTTGAGTCCAGGGTGATGGCTGAAGGAAGGTCAAGTGAAACAACAGGGGAGGATTCGGAGGGAATGTTCCCTGAGGGTCGCATGGATGATGATAGGTAGAATATGGTGGACGAAGGCTCCTTCATCTTGACATCAGGAGGTGGAATGTCAATGGGAGCCGTCATGTCTAGTAATTCTGTTGAAGCAAAGCATGCAAAGAGGGGAGAGGTGGAATCGTTATGCTTGGCCTTGAATTGGCGGACCGCGGCTAGAGAGGTGTGGAAGTCCTTGAGGCGGGGACAGAGGTGGGTGTAGTGGCCATGGAGATCACACAAAGCACAGGGGTGGTTGGTGTGAATAGTCTTGGGGTTCTTGGCCGCAGTCACGGGAGGAAAAGAGGTTTCTGGGACCATGGTCTTAGGGAATGCGACATTAACCATGTGCTTGAGATGAGGCAATTCAGGATAGGTATGTGTGGTGTGGCCGACAACATCACACAAAGCACACTGGATGGTATGCTTTGAGGGCCGAGATGGTATGCTTTGAGGGCAGGATTTTTTGGGGCAGCCTTTTCCTTTGATGCCCCCTTGCGAGCTTTGCCCTTCTTACCCGAAGCAGTCGCAGTAGGAGGTGGTTCCTATTGAGGTGACTGAGGCACTGTGGCAGCGGAAGAAGTCATGGGGATCGGTTGAACCGGGGTCAAAGCAAGATAAGGTTTGGGTTGACCAGGCGGGTTAGCGGCTGGAGGATCAAGGTACCAGACGGGAATCCCAAGGGTTAGGTTAGGAAGAGAGAGGGTGGCCATGATAGGTACTGTGTACACTCCTAGTGGGGGAGCTAGGAACGGTATTTGATCAGCGGGGTAATGGCCAGGAGGGACGGCTCCAATATGGTTGAGACCTGGTGGAACCGACCCAGGAGTGTAAAGAGGCGCATGGGTATCAGCAGTAGGAGAAGGGTCAGAAGGGAGAGGTCTGGCTGGCTGAGGCAAAGGGCTAGGAGCAGGTTGCAACGGGCAAAGTTGAGGTTACTGACTAGCCAAAGCATGTTGCTTAAGGTCAGCCTGAGACGATTGCATCATGCAAACATTCGCGAAGCTAGGATCAGAGATAGGAGGAGGAGGAATACCAGGGAAAGTTCCAAGCAAGGAGGGGTCCTTGTAGATGCCGGGGGAGACATTGGTCAAAGATTCGTTGGTGTGCTTATTGGCTACAGAAGAGGTGGTCAACTCAGGGGAGGTTTGAGTTTTTGGTTCATGATTTGTCAACTGGTCAATGGTGACTATCTTTCCATTATGAGGGAAAAAAATCTTGTGGTGGACTGCGAATGGGACAACAGACATGGCATAGGTGTAACTATGCCCCAAAAGAATGTTATAATCAAGAGGGTCATCGATAACTTCAACGTCAACGCAAACAGTCTTGCCCGCAAGAGTGATAGGACAGTTGTGGAAAAGGCCGATGGGTTGGGAGGTGTGGCCATCCCATGCTCGAAGAGTGATCGTGGGAGGGGACAAATCAGGAGAGCCGATTTGTTTCCAAACCGAAGAGGACATCACACAGCTGGATGCCCCCTCATCGATGATGCAGTGGGAAATGTTTGCGGTCCGGATTTGGACTGGGATTTGGAAAGCGACGGAAGCAGGAAGAGGGGTAGACTCTGACTGATGAGCATTGAAAATAATCAATTGGTCATCTGTGGGATCTACAACACCCAGGGCCGATAGCAGAGCTTTTCTTTGAGAGGGGCATGACTGGAGGAGTTCTAGCGTTGAAATGGCAGTGAGAGATTGGGCCAACTCATCTACTATACTATATGAATGGGCAGTGTGGTCAGAGGCACCATTTCGGCGTAATGGTCCCTTAGGAATCTTGGTATGAACCTCGGCTTTGGGTGGAGGGATATGAAAGGAACTACTAGTTGTCGAAAGAGGCTCTGTAGAACCTAAAGAAGATGACTCAGGGGCAGATGAAGCAAGAGGCTGGGGGTACAGACGGGACTGAGTTTGTAGGTTAAGGTCGACGGTTATAGGTTGGTCAGAGTTCATCATGAGGATCTGGTAATCAGAGGTACCAGATGGAGGAGGTTGAGTGGTTACTGGTCCATGGGGTGATTGGGTAGCCACAAATCCCTGCGGTGCATCCACCTACTCTTGAGGGAGTGGGGACTGCTGTTGCAGGGGTTGAGAAGACACGGGAGGTGGGGGGGAAAATGCTGGAGGAGTTGGGGCACTAGGCTGTGGGTATGGATGATAATGAGGTTGGGTAACCGTGTGGTAAACCGAAGGTTGGGCAGAAAGAGAAGGCATGCCGGATCCTGGATGCATGCTACCGGGAGCGGGAGAAGTGCAGGAGGTGGTGCCCCCTCCCCTAGGAAAACCATGGCTCATGGGAGGTTGAGCGGATGGATGAGAGAGAGCTCCAACAATACCGTCGGTGGCATGAGGTACCTCCGATGTGTTAGTGCCACCAGGTCTCGGGAGGTCAGGAAGGACGGTATAAACATAACCAGATTGAGCATAGATCAAGTCATATTTCAAGGCTATTTAGAGGGCGGCTTCTTCGAATTGAGGAAAATGGGATGCGACATCTTTGCCGAAGGCGGGTAAGAGAGATCTAAGGAACCAGTCCATGTAGACACGGTCTTCGAAGGTAGGGTCTTGACATAGGCTCTTTCTTCTCCACCATTCTTTAACATGATCGAATAGGCGGGTCGCAGATGATTGATGGAAAGAAGTCAAAAGTTTGATACCGGTGTCATAACGAGGGGGAAGATGGAAATAAGATAAGAAGGTGCGGGCAAGGGTTGCAAAGGTGGTATGGGAAGAGGTGGGCTGGTCAACATACCACTTAGAAGCTTCGCCTGTAAGCGTGCATTGGAACAACCGAAGACGAATGGAATCATCGGTGATGGAAGTGGAGGAACACCACATGTGGAAAGATCAGATATGGTTAGAGGGATCTTCACTAGCAAGGCCTTCGAACTTGGGAATTTCGGATGGGAGCTTGGTTGGCATAGTAGGCCAACTAACATCGTGGCGAATAGGATCATTAATCAGTTGATTGAAATCGGGGAGACTGAAGCCAACCATATAAGGGAGTAATGGGGTAGTGGAGGTAGGTCCCGTAGGGGTTCCACTGGACACGGATCCAATAGTAGAACTAGGGTTAGGGCTAGGTCTGGAACTAGACATGGTGAAGGGAACAGGGGGGGAACCAAGAGGAGGGGGGAGGGCTTAGAACAATTAGGAAAGAGGCGGAGTGCGGACTTTCAGGAGGACGGTTTTCAATAGTGACGGAAAGAAGGAAGTCGACAGCGGCCGGGGTGAGAGGCCAGAAGTCTCGAGAGCCTTGGGCGCAATGATGACGGAAAGAAAAACAGACAAGAGCCAGGAAGAGACAAATCAAGGAGGTCAAGGGCAGAAACGTGCAGTGAATTGATTTGAAAGTCTTTTCCCGGGCGGTGGTAACCGAGCACTTGTTCACTTAGGGTCGGTGTGTGTCATGTGTTAATTTTAATTGTTTTTTTTCAAATGGTAACGTTTGAGTAAAAGAAAAAAGTGTGTTATTAATAGCGAAGAAATGCACGGGTGAGAAAGACTAAGAACGAGAAAATAGCGGCCTGTCATCAATCCCCAAACCCGAGAAGGCGGGTCGCTCAAAACTAGTCTACAAGAGGGAAAAAACTAGGCAAAGCACGCTAAAAGCTGCATATAGATCGAAGGTCTAGAGGGACTGGGATCGAAAGGGTGAATCTACTGAAAAGTGGTGCAGAGAATAGCAAAGAGGCAGAGGCAAGGTTGCTGCTAGAAAGGAGGAGATCAACTACAGATAGGAGAGACAAGGTAGTGGCCTTAGAAATGGACCCAAACAAAACAAGATGAGGTGGTTTTGAGAGGGAGAGGAGCTGATCTAAAGGGATCTGAAAAGGAGGTATCAGATCTGAGAAAAAGAGGGTTGAAACTCTGGAAATTCAGACTTCTGAAATAGTAAAGACTCGTCCACAAAAAGTGGATGGTACTAGAGCCCTAAGGGGCAAGATTCCCTCTTAGGTGAGTGAAGAAGATCAGAAACAGGTCCAAATGGGCAGAGACAGAGGCTGGAAAACCCTAACAGAAGCTTCAAACAAACCCAGAAAAAGTGCTGAAAAATTTGCAGAAAAAGGGCAGGTCGCAGGTTCTTACCTGTTTTCAGTCCAGGTCGCAGGTTTGGGGCAGAAAAGTGCATCCTGAGGCTCAAGTCGCACTTTTTGGGCCAATAAGTGCGACCTACAGATTCGGCTGTCTCGGCGACAGATTTCAGAAAAATTTTGTCGTCTTAGCTGCGGCTGATATCTGTCACCTGCGCAATAAGGCCAGAAACACACGGAAGTTAAAAATTTGACTGTTTAAATGGTTTTAGGGGTGAAAATCACCATAAAAAGAGGAAAATCAAAAAATGGAAGAGAAACCCTAGGGTCTGAAACAGCTGGATATGCAGGTATAGATAAAACGATAGTGGTTGCAAAAGAAAACCTGTGTGGAGTCGCCAATTGTTAGTATGAATCTTTCGTCGTAAAAGATCACTTTAGCTACGCATAAAAAATAGCCCTAACATTGATTATGGCTGCAAAATACCTTTAAGATTGCTGCACAATTTCAGATCTAAGCACAAAAGATATTAAGCATATAAAAAATAACATAGCTCCATAGATCTAATGAACAAGACAAGAAGAATGTATATGAAAGAATTTTGTATTATATTAAAGAATGGGGCACCTGAGAGGAAAACAAGAAAGGTGTTTTCCGGTTCTCCTCAGTGGGAAGTGGGATGGGTTCTTGGAAGTCTTCAGTGTTTCAAATCTAGCATTTCTCTCTCTTATGGATGTGGAAAAAAAAACATAGAACTCAATGGGATTTCACAAAGCAAAAATGGAAAATGGTGACCAAGAGAAGATCTAGAGTGCTCTAATGCAATTAAGGTGACTAATGAATGGGGAAAACCTCCCTATTTATAACAAAATATTGGGGTGGTCTAGAACTCGGTGCATGAATAAAATATTATTAATCGAATTCTAGAAGCACCTTTTAGGAATATTTTATTATATTTGTTGGAGGGAAAAGGATTTTTGACTTGGGTCAATTCCTTTATTTATAAATAATAAATAAATAAATGATTTATTTATCATTTTAGGGGAATGATGGGAATATGATTAAATAAATAATGATTTATTTAATTAGTTATGGATGATTTAGTCAAATTTAACTAAGAATATTATTTAAATAATGATTTAAATAACTTATTCTTAGGAAATAATTAAATAAATGAGGGTTTATTTAATTAGTTTCCTTATTTTGGGTTAAATATGACCAAATAAGTTATTTTATATGGTGAAAGAAATTTTACTTGGGGTAAAATTGGTCTTACATGGTGTACTTGGATTCATCTAATAATAATAGGTTAGACGACCAAAAAAATGTTGTAACACTATATGTGCTTATTTAACCTTCTTCTTACTTCATTGTATGTATTTTTATGTTGTTTTGGGGGTTTTTTTTCTTTATGTCTAGAACTAAGAAAGGAATCAGCTGAATCTAGTGAAATTTAAATGTGTAAAACTAATTTTGAAAGAAGGAAGAAAATGATGTGTTCTTAAGTTAAACTAATATGCATCAAAATGAATCAGAAACTATTGACTGGTTAGAATCTGATCTGAAAATAGAGTGTCTATTCTAATGAATTCTAATTTAACATTAGTCCTATTCCATGGATATGAATCTTATAACTGAAATTTGAAATTTCAATGCCACTCTAGATGAAAGCAAATTCAAAGGAAAACAACTAATGTATGTTCAATCACTCCAGCATTCAATATGGAACTATGATAGAATCACCCTCTTGAAATGATGTACAAGCAACCGATTATAATTTAGTTTTGAAAATTTAAGTCTAGGAAAGATATTAAAGTATGTGAAGGAAAACAAATAAGGTATGTTCAATCACTCCAGCATCCAGTATGGAAGTATGATAGAATCACCCTCTTGAGATGATGTACAAACAACTGATTATACTTTAGTCTTTAAATCTAGGAAAGAAATTAAAAATGCAAAGTGAAAACTCAATACTTGCATAGGTTATACATTCAAGCACTCAACTATGAAGTATGACAAGTCACCTTTCTAGCCTGATCTTTAGGAACACCCAATTACACAATTAACTGAGGATCTTAGTCTAAAAAAAAATGTAAAAGCATGTAAAAGAAAATCTCAATAATTGCATAGGTTAGACATTCAAGCACCCAATTGTGAAGTATGACAATCACCTTCTTGGTCTGATCTTTAGGAACACCCAATTATACAATGATTAAAGATTTGATTTAGGAAAGTAAATAACAGAACATGAAAGGAAACTAAACAATTGTGAGCTATATTGCCTCAAACTTAATCCAATTGGAAAATAGATGAATCTACCTTCTTGAGATGTTTTAGGAAAGCAAAGATTACACAGTCATTCTATCATTAATGTTAAGAAAACATTCACGACTTAGTTCTATGATACTGATTTAAAAGCTGCAACAAAATATTAATCTACTCAGGAAATTGACAAAATAGAGTAAGGAATTAAACTAAACCAATTAATGAAAAAACCCTCCTCCTGTGCAGGGGCCCTCTGAAATAGATTCGGTCGAGATCCTAGTTGACTATAAATGCATTAAGTAGATACTAGAACCATAAAAATGACCCTTGTATTATGAAAAGAACA
The DNA here is from genome assembly GCA_034641835.2 of Pinus albicaulis. Lineage (NCBI taxonomy): Eukaryota > Viridiplantae > Streptophyta > Pinopsida > Pinales > Pinaceae > Pinus > Pinus albicaulis. The sequence continues at coordinate 328,659,131 of CM076584.1, forward strand.
TAGTTTAAAGAAATACACAGCATTTTAGCAATTACAACTTCATTCGGTTTCTGCTTAACTAGTATTTAAATAAAATAAAACATAATCGTGATGAGATAATTACGCCTACAGATGGATATCTTAACCAAAATATAGAATTGAATTTTGACTGGTTAACTCTTGATTCACTACGTCAGAGCAAATAAATATTTCTTCTTTCTCGACTTACGTCCTTTGACCGAAATTTGACCATGACCTTAGGCATCCTTTTCTATCGATTTCAATCAAGCAGATAGGACGAAATCTATGTGGGAATAATTCTGGAGATGCCCATGTGGCTTGTTTCTCTATTTTCTCCTTGGAACCTGCAAAACCATGAAAGTAGCCATGGAACCAACGATTAGTTACAGAATAGGTTGAGTTCTGTAGCTAAATTACAAAAATCAATTCAAATAGCAAGAACATCGGAATATAATAGAGAAATAATTTAAATGCATTCCCTGAGATAAAACATGATATTTATCATTGATTGGAGTGTATGGACTTATGATTAAGTAAGGAAAAAGTGTGAGAAAGAATGTCAGAGAAAGGACAATTCTGGGTTTCAACAGGTACTCTCTATGGAGATACCTGATACATTTGGCCTATTAGGCTACTACATAACTTTAAATCCTCTATTCCAAACTCTAAATTCCCACTCCTAGTTTCTCTACTAAAATATGGAACAAAATAAAATATCATAGAATGGAGGCCATAATCCTCTTAGCATCCTCATATTTAACATAGCTAAGTAGAAAACTAGGGGTAACATTTGAATCCCTCAACCCTCAATTAGATTTTAAATTTTTGGAACTTATAAAATATTCTTGAAATTCTTGAAGTTGATTGATGTATTTTGCTACACAGACAAATCCCTCTTGCGGAGAAGAGAGATCTCCCTAGTTTCCTAAGATAAAACTACAAAAAAACAGATAATTGAATAACTCTTTCCCTAATCTTACTTCATTTAAAACATTAGAACAAGAGAAGGTGAATGGTTCCCTTACCTATTTGCGAAATTATTGATGGAGATCCTCGATCCATCTCAATGCAGCTCCTCAATGCATGATAAGATATGCAATCACAGACATAAAAAATATAAAAGGCATATGCAATATAATGATTCAAGCAAGCTTAATCTAATGATAAAGGATATTATACATTTATGTCATATTAATTAACAAATAAAATAAATATAAATAATTCATCATTTTAGTAAGATAATAGAATGGAAAAAAGGATTCATGTGTATTAATTCAGAGATAAAGAAGAGCATTACAACCATTTCCTTGATGTCATGAGGTTCCTCCCAAATGCCTCCAACCCTCTTCTTTGATGATAAGCTTCCCAATCTAAAATTAAAAGCATAAGACTAAATTTTGTGAACTCCCCTAGACCTCTAGCCTCCACTCAATTTATAGGCCAAGTAGAGGAAGTTTCAGATCCACAAAAGACGGATGAGATCCATTAATAGTGGGATTAGGGTTCCTTGATCCAAGAGAATTAGCTTCTTGTTTTGAGGGGTTTGGCTCAAATAGATATGACCCTGAAGCTTCTAGTTGGGATATATTCTCCCAACAAGACTTCTATAACTTACTTCTTCTTTTTTTTCATTGAGTAGTCTACGAAGTCTATAATGGAAGACAAAGTGTAGTTTTGTGCGAGTTTCAATGGAATAAACTACACATGGATTGAAATAGTCTAGGAAAAGTATGCAAATCATGATAAACAAGTTAAAAAGACATTTTACCCAAAATTCATGATTTGGTCAAGGAATATAAATGTTTTACTTGCAAGGGAGTGCATTGAAACATATGTATGGGTGAAGAGAGATCCATTTCAACTGTCAAGTGTCATGGTGACAAAATGATGTGTGACATATTGATCGCTAAAAAGCGAAGTTTTAAAAGTAATTAAAATATTGAAGTGCTTTATCATGAAAAAGATTAGATCAAAGACAATGTTCAGAAATTCAAGTATTACAATGCAATATTTATATAATCATCACTGAGGTAGGAATTCCCATACTCGGAGTAAAGCTAACTCGATGAACAAGTACAAAATAACCTAGAATCATATCAATAGTAGAAATAGTATGGATGCAACCATCTGTTATCGTTATTATACATAATCATGAATACATAAATCCTCGGATCCTGTATGGATGAAACTAGATCCAGGGTCTTGATGTCCATCTCTCAATCCGTAGTACGAATCTAACCATGTCAACAAATGTACTCAAGTCAAATATGGCAGATACCACTTGATTACCAGTCAATGATGTTAACTTCTAACAAGTGCGAGAGAAACCATCAATAATGACAATGTGTCTCCAGGTACTCTCAATACAATCTTTGAAGTGTGATTATGTGATCTGAAGTCAAACACTCATAAAATCGTTTGATCGAAGGCTAATGATGAGAACACATCGTCAAAGGCGAGAAGCCTTCCATTAAGCCACGCAAGTCTCAACGTACTAAAAAAGGTTTCTAGATCAACTTCCTAGATAGTGATTTGAAGTATATAGGAATTGATTTGTCGCATGAGGGCCAACGTGTTATGAAAAAATCTCACAAAATAGAATAAAGGATAGATCAACGACTTAGAAATAAGCCTCTTTGAGGGAGAAACCTCATTTACATTACATAAATGAGAAATTCATGGATGATACAAATGACAAAAGCTCCTTTCTATATATAGGAGTCCAAGGGGTCACAATATAATACTAGCCGACATAACAATAAAAATGTAAGGGCACAACAATAACAATTGTGGGCTTCTATGGGGCACAATAATAACAATATGGGGACTACATGGGCACAAAAATAACAATAAATGGGCTACACTAACAATAAAAATAATGGGATACACTAATATCATAGGGAACTAACACTACGACACAAAACTTCATGTTAATTTTTGAAGAAATTGTTTTCAAGGACTGAATCAGGGATGGTCGATGTGATTGAGGGCAAAAATTTGCAAAGGAACATGTACCGAGGTTGAAATTCTCTTGAACACATAGCGACATGAAAATTTAATTGGCAGCATTTGACTCAACGATAATACCCAAAACCAACTAAATAATTTTAATTACGTTTGATTAACTATAAGACAAATAGATTACCTAACCCAAACACGTGTGACAAAGTGTCGTGTTCAAGAGTGACATATTTCCTTATACTGAATGAAAAAATGAATACCTTTTCCCAATTCCCCCCCCCACAACTACTGGAAAGTACCTCTTTATTTTTATCAAGCTTGAGGAGTATAACATTTGCTTGTTATGTAAGCTCATCCTTTGGATGAGTCCTTCGAAGTTTCTTTATGAACCCTAGGAAGGAGTGGTTCAGTCTCATCATTATTGACGAGTCCTGCCCTGTTTAGTTTTCAAGTCCAATGTAGGGTTAACTCGATGTCATTTTAATGTTTAAAGAGTTTGAAAAGACATGAAAAGAAAACTCAATCAGTTCTTTCAATGTAGATTTTTCATGAGCCCGGAGAAAGTAAAAGTCCATTTTTTTTTTCAGTTTTAGGGAGTCATGAAACAAAGATAAGTAAACTACATAGTATTATTTTTCATAAATTTAGTCCCACAAGCCCTAAAAAGAGTAAAATAATGCAGGAGAGAACTTTGTTGACCATTCTTAGTCAACGTATACCTTTTTCATAAATAGTCTAATTCAGTTTGGAAAGGGGTAAACTTATACTAAATAGACGACTATTCATTTACTTTTACGAGTTCGAATAGTCAAGTACTCGACGATAATTTCATGTTTAGAGAGTCTGAAAAGGGCTTCAAAGAGAACTCCATGGTTTCACTTTTTTGTATTTTTCAAGAGCCCAAAAAAGTGATCAAAGTTTGCTCACATTCAAAATGGTCCATTTTTATGTTGTAACCTATATTCCGCACATTACACTCAATAAATTACCATAACTACTCAAAATCATGGTAAAAACATCGAAAATTTACTTCTAAAAGGTCAAAGGCATAATAAATAATATTTATTGACCTAAAAAGCTATAAAAGTTGAAAAGGTAACTTCATTTTTACCATTTTGAGTTTTAACCCATTTGAAAGGATAAAAAGGGTTTTTACCACAAAACTTCAAAGGTTGATTCCGAGCAAACTGGAGGACCAATCCGTAAATTGTTTTCTCTAGATAAGAGATATCTTCATTATCATGCTTTTCATCTGATTAATTTTCAATTTTAACCCTGGGTTTGATTTTTTTGGGTATTTCTAGTTTTGAAAATATGCCCATGGATGTGTGCAGTTTCCATTCATCAGGACCGCGCACATCGGTAATTTTTTACACGCTGAGAAACACGATTTTTAATGGTTTTTATACTGACAAACTGCACAACTAAGCTCTATTTTTAAATAAAAATAGCACAAGGGCTGAGGGGTTTTTGAAATAAATAAAAACATACCCAAAACTTGCAAATTTCTCTCAATCAATGTTCTAACACTCCTAAATTGTCATTTTCAAGACCTTTGAGAAATCATGTTGGAGTGGAGAGAGGGAGATCATGAAAACCATGATGTAGAACCTATGGATGACCCAACAACAATGCAAGCTTTGAAAAAATGTGGCCTCTATAAATGTTGGATTCTTCCATGAATGAAAGCTCAGTTGGATCTCATGGCATGGATGGTGAGGACCCAGGATGTCCAGGAACATTTTTTATTGATTAGGGATCATCGCCTCACCATATATGTTGATGATATGTACGTCTTGACTAGTCTATCTGGTAGATGGCTTGAAATTTCTCTATTTATCCAGAGACCAGGCGGGGAGACTACTACTTCATATTTGAGGTGATATTGTGTTGATGGTGCTAAGATCAAGGATGGTAGGATTGATATCAAAACCATCGAGCGACTTGATTTGAGGACCATTGATTTCAAAATCACCAAAATATGTTGAAGTGCAATGATTCACGTGGCCACAAAGGCCCATATGTAGATTGCAGTGAAGTGTTCGCAGTCCACTATTTTCAACTACTGTGAAACAGTAGTTTTCAACATGAAAGGACAAATAAATAGAGCCAAGAATGGTAAATTGAAGAATTTCGGTTATGGTGCCATTATCATTTCATTTTCCATAGAGAGAATTTCTCTCCTTATCCCATAGAAGATTCTCATTGATGAGAGAGGACCTTGAGATGCACGTATGATGCAGTGGGCTTCGTTGATGGGTCACCATGGTGGTGATGACCCAGTAGTATACTCATCAGTTTTTTGTGTGGTTGGGAATCCATATCATCATGATCGAGGAATTTCCATATGTAGGGATGGATTAGAGAGGGGACCTAGACATCAAACTCCCAGGAGGAATGCAGTGGAGTGATAGAGGTAAAAAATTTCATTTTCATGTTTTAATGCTTTTAATTTTATTTTTTTTAACATCCAAAGTAAACTATTTGAAATTATAGTGAAGATCTGGGCCCAGTTCAACCAGCAGAGCTACGAAGTTTTGACAAGTGAGGGTACCATCCTATATAAGTTGTAGTACCCCACTCAGATGCAGTAGACTCGACATTAACCAAGTTGGAGCACAACCTGGAGAGGTTGACTATAGATATCGCAGAGACGGGGACTGATGATTTACCTCTATGGTACCAGAGGCACGTGTTCAGGGTTCGAAGACCAATTAGGTAACTTCTAGGTTTTTTTAGAAGAAATTATAGGGTTAGAAACGAGAAAAAGGATTTGTTGATAGTAATTCGAGCATCCTTATCCCTCACTACTACCAAGGATATAAAATTGTTCGCCACTGAGATTGTTTAAAATGTTTTTGAATCCCACACCTTGGTATCACCAAGGAGGGACAATAGAAGAAATGGGGTGAGGATTTAATAGAAGAGAGCCCTCAGACACCAAGAGGATTCACCAACACCCTACTCTAGTGAAAATTTTCAAAAGACACCAATAGTTTGGTTTCTTTGAGTTGTTGAAGGGGCATGATGATGACCTCACTCATGAATTTTCCATGGCATTACATTATCAAGGAAAAGACAATGCCACCACTATTTTCAGAGGATTTTGTATCTCTCTTAGCCCTGAAACCATTAGCAGAGTGACCTCCCTGCATTTTGGGATTCGATGGAGCAAAGAAGACAAGATAGTGAGGGTCACAACTAGGAAAAATTTATTCTCTTTGAAAGAGAAGCTAGTTGAGAATAAGAATGGAGTCAAAAGAAAAATTCTACCTTACCCTTGGGATGAGGTGGCTTACCATATCCTCAAGTATATATCTTGTGAAAGAAGATTGAGTGTGGTATATTCTTACCACTTAAAATTTCTCCATGATTTGATATTCAACGTATAATTTCCTATCCCTAAAAGGCTTAGTGTCCCCCATACCCTCCTATAGTTAATCATTGAGATGAGTCAAAAGGTGAGGGAAGGAAAGCACCAACACTTAGCTTTCCATGGCCCATCAAGTTAATTTTGATGGATGCTTTGAGCCACTTAAAGATCCATGTCCTATGGACTAAATTTGTGGACATGGACATGGAAACCTTCATAGAAACCCAATCAAACACACCTTGGGAGACACCATCCTCTATCATTGGAGGTAAATAAGGAAAAATAGAGGAAGAAGAGGCAGAAAAAATAGAAGAGGAGGAAAGAAAAACAGAGGAATCAAAGGCATAGGAAGGAGAAGAAGAAATTAGAGAAGAAGAGGGGGAGAAGCAAGTAGAAGGAAGGGTAAGCCATAAGGATACTTATAAACCCAAAGAAGCAGAGAAACAACCACCTCAAGAAATTCTATCTCCAGGGGATAATGAACAAGAAGTAGCTGCAACATTAAATACATTTGGAACACCTCTCAAGCCCAAAAGAAAGAATTCAAGACAAGGTCCGCTATATTTCAAGACAAGGAAGAACAAAAAAATTAAACAAGGGAAACCATAAACTCGCACAAGGGTGTTACACCATATTTTTTCACCATCCCTGTAATCCCCATCCCGAACATTAGAGGACCATTTCAGTGACTTATGTGTATTTTCATACCTTGCAAAAATTTTCATTGAATCCCTTGGCATGTGAAGAACATTTCCTCTATTGATCATTCCTGAAGCAGGCTCTCAAAATCACATTATTTTGGGTCGGCGCTGGTAGGCAGTTATGGCCTCACACCCATAGAGAAATTAGCACTGGGCCTCATGCCCATTGGCACTATGTCTCAGTGGACTGCCTGCGTTGAACTGTTTTTGGATTTTTTTTTTAAATAGAAATGAAGTTTCCATACCCAACCACTTCGTGAGCGAAGTCATCATGGTTTGTTCGATTGAATAACATCGAAGTCCTTCCTTTGGCTTATTTTTTCCTATAATTGAGCAACTTCCCAAAGGATAAGGCCTCCCTTCCACCTTATGAGGGATCCCAAACCACCTCCTCCCCTCCTATAAATACATCCTTCTAACATAGTTTCATCTTGCTGAACAATCCTTACTATATCTCATGTGAGAATGAGGTAGAGAGGAATCCATCGTCAAGAAAGAGTTTAGGCCCATTGCTTCGCCAAGTTTGATCCCCAACGAATGCTTAAGACGCGTTTGACTAAACCTGTTGAAAGAGGGTGCAACATCAAGGATTTTTAGTTGTAAAATTATTTTCTCTATCTTTAATACAAGACTGGTTTTTTGGTTCCAATTTTTTATTTGATAATATGAAAATTGTTTGATTCTCCTTGACCAATCGAATCATTGCGAATGAAAATATGTTTTCATATGTTGTCACCATTGACTTGGTCCTTATGCAGGTACACAAAAATTACCACGGAAAGACCACGACGTGTGAAGACAAAGATCAGCAGATCGCTACTTCAAATGACAACAAAAGCATTGGACCATGGTAGGCCATATATCCTAACTCGTTTTCATTTATAAGCTAGGAGTCTGAAAGTCCAACTTGTTCCCTTGTTGCTAGACCCACTCTAGGGCTAGAGGGATTGCCTCTATCTACAAAGGGAATTTACTTGAAAAACAAGTTGGCAACCATACTGGGGATCAGTGTGTTTGTGGTCTCTCATTGTTCGGCTAGTGTTTTGCTTGTCGAGTTGACTTTGGTCATTTCATCGTTTTTATGCTTTTTTTTTCATATCTGAATGCTTTCAGCCATCCTGTTCAGTCTCAGAGTGTCAATTCTTACCTCTGCTCAGTGGTTTTTTATTTTTTCCATGGTTTTCCAGCTCGATGTTGTTATTTCTTAAACAGTCACACCGACTGGCGCATGTTGTGTTTGTCGCAGGTGCACCAACCTCTATTTAGCATGAATTATAGCTAAACAGACACTCTGAATCCTGTAGGTTAAAATTTAGCCTTTCTCCTGAGTTTTGTCTGTTTCTCTTGCCTCTGGGTTGGATTTTCATCTTTCAATCGGTCAATTGGGATTTTTTTGACTCTCTTGTCTCGTTCTTCTTAGCTGTTTATACCTCATCTAATCAGTGGAGTTTGTTATCCTAAGGTTTCTAGGTGTTTCCTGTCACTTTTATGGCTCTTTCCTCACTAAGCCTTCTGAGTTGAGTTTGAGTCAGTTTGGTCTCTATCATTTCAGTTTGTTGACTGATTGTTTTATCTTTTCTTTCAGTTATACGTGTCATTGGTTTTTTGAATGATCGTCTTGGATTTCGTTTAGCTCTCCATCTATCACCCTGAGCATAGATTACATTTCTCACTGAATTGATTCAGAAGCCCTCTTTTTCCTGAAGGAGTGCATCTTTGTTTTGAGTATGTTTGATGTTTTTATTGGATTGATCTCTTGGTTTTAGATCATTTCATTAGAATTTATCAAAACTAGTGTTTGTTTTCCCTTTTAGTGTAATAGTTCATTTTGCTTCTCATTCATCTAAAAAGACAAAATTTGCATTCTTTGTCTTAGTTTGACAATGAAAAAGATTATTTTGCATTAGTAGCTTTTAGTGAACAAGGAAATATTTTTTCATTTTCTGCTTTGGTTGCCTTAGATGCATTACTAAAATTCTTCTTGTGTTCAATTGATTGTTGCTTTGTTACGAAGTACTATCCCTCTCTTAGCTAGTTGTTCATTGAATGCGAATTATTTTCTTTTGCATGTAGTTGTGCATTAAGGATTCAAGATTACATTCGGTAAGGACTTGAAATCACAACATTAATTCAAGATCAACTTTAAAATGAATTCCATCAACCTAAGGAAGCATTGAAAACTAACGCATATATTTATAGGTCTAGGCTAGTGACGTGTTCTGGTATCATTAAACCTAGTAGCTGTCATTCTCTATCTAGCATTAGACAGTGCTAGCATGGACTTGTGCTCCTCGTACCATCGATTATATAAAAGGAGACCCTCATAGGTTACAATACTTTATCCATAGGAAGTCGAGTTTGCCACCTTATAATCGTGATACACCAACAAAAACATTAGGGGAGACTACCTGCATGTACGTTAAGTCCTTGGTAATTTCTCTTTCATTTGATCACCAAGGTGTATATTGCAGTTCACAGAAACTTGGTACACCATCTTGCTTAGATTCCTGAGCAGTCATTTTGGTCTTTTCGTGACTCTCTAAAATTGAAAATATCATCGAGCACTTGTCCTTTCATGCTCGTTCAACCTGAAAGTGAATAGAGTCACCTTTTGCCAATTTCTTGACTCTTAAAATATGAAACGACAGAGTTTTGTTTCAGTATCTTAAAAAATTAACTGCCCATGAAATATTCCTGGTTCAAGTTATCTTCCTTAGTGATTTTTTGAAGGTTGTTTCTATTGACAACGTCTTTGGAATTTACCAAGGAATCTCCTCCGAAGGGAATCCTAGTCCTTTTCCTACTTTTTGGAATGTTGGCGCTCCTTATATGGCAACATTGTCCCTTGCTGGGTTAACTGTTGGTTTGCGTGTGTGGTTATTTTTTACCTCGGTGGTCTCGAGTGGTTAGAACTCTGTTCAACCATCTCCTTTGACTGAACAACTCATGTTGATTCTAAGGTATACTTATCACCTTCTTCGCCTATTTCTTCGTCCTCCTCTTCTACTTCACCTAGTGAAAGTTTGGAATCCAGTAACCAGGAGTCTAAGAAGAAGAAGATGATGATGATGAAAAAGAAGTCAGATAAGTGAGAGGCCAACCCTACAACTATTGCTCCTAAGACACCTACCATCGATAAACCATCCAACCTTCCACAGAAATTCAAATTCCCTTGCAAGCTATGTAAGGGTGACCACCTTCTTCAAGATTGCCCTGGCATCCCCAAGGTGCTCGAAGTATGGTTTGACGACCATTTGATGATGTTGGTGATACATCTCTGGATACTACTGATAAGACTCATAGAAACAAGGTAAGATCATGAATCCCTGTAAGTTTTGTGAAGGGCATCATCCCAGTCACCTTTTTCCATACATGGATGAAGCCATAAGAGTGTTGGATAACCCTACTACTTCTGTGTCTTGCCTTCCAATTGGTTACCAGAAGATTTATTTGAGTCCTCTGATAGTTGATCAAATTATACTTCAAGATTCATCTTTGGTCGATCTCGCTCCCCCATATATTCAAAATCACGAATCCATTCCTGACCAACCATTGGTCATGGAATCGGTTGATCTGATCCCGCCTATGGTTCATCAGGTCTTTTCCGTCGAGAGTAGATCGCGTACCCCTCGTGGTATTCTTGTTCCTTCAGATTCCTCAGAATTGGAGAAAGATCCTCCCATTCCTATGGTGCAGGAAGATGCTCCTCCTGCTCCAACACTCGTGGTCCAAGAGGATGATCCTCTTGCTCCCATAATAGAAAGTGATGACCATACTAGTCCTATGGTCCCCCTTCCAAGTAGCTTGATCTCTTCTTTCAATTGGAGTCGATTTGCCGGATAACTTCTTCCTTCTTATGTTCCCTTTGATATCATGGTGCGTGCCTTCAATTTGGTCATACCTAGCACAATTATATATGAAGGTGCGTCTGTTAGTATTTTGTCTTCAACTACTTGGCAAGATTTTTGTTCTCCATCGCTTGTGCCTGTCACGCAGAATCTATTGGCTTTTAACATAGGAACTAGTAAACAGTTAGGGATCCTTCCAAATTTGCTGATTACTTTGGGAGGGAAATTTGTCTATATAGATGTGATGGTGGTCCAAGGCCCCTTGGATTTTAATCTACTCTTTGGGCAAGACTATTCTTATGCCATGGGTGCGCTTGTCTCTTCCCTCTTTCGTGTGATCTATTTTCCACATGAAGGTCGGATTGTGACCATTGATCAGCTTTATTTTTTTTTCCTAATGTGACATCTGGTCCACCATTGTCTCTTTCGAGTCTTTATCCGCTGGTTGCATCTTCCCCCCCATGGGTTAATTATGTGGCCATTTTTTTGTTTCCCTCATCCATTGATAGTGCCATCGAGTACCATCTACTAGGGGCATTCAATCGCAATTTCCGAGTTGTTGTTCTCCCATCAGATGAGAACCTCTTGGAACCCATGAATTCTTATTTGACATGATGATTTTTTGACGGAGCATAGTTCATTTTCTTGTGTCAGTCTCCTTAAAAAACGAAACAAATTATTTGGATCATAGTTTTTTTTCTTATGTCGAGCACCTTAAAAAGGTGTCTGAGGATAGTTCTTTTACTAAGTCAACCTCGTTAAAAAAAATGAATTAGGTCATGAGGATAGTTATTTTACTGTTTCAACCTTGTTAAAAAATGGAACAGGTCCCCATGTCAATTCGGATCTTTGATTAGATATCGTGACATCCGAGTTCAGTCTTCGCCTAATCTCGTAATTGAACCTTCACTCCATCCACCTTTCAGTAACTAGCAGACTACTTCGGTGAATGGACTGAAGCTTGGGGGGCATGTACCTCAAATTGAGTCACCATGTTGGGGGCATGTCCACTTTTCAAGCATATTTTATCTTTATTTCAAGCTTGTGTAAAAATGAAACCAATCCTAAGCATAGTTTACCTTTGTTTTCAAGCTTGCATAAAAATGAAAACATTCTTATTTTTTGTCTTGGTGTGATTTGCGAGAAGTATTTTCATGCTTATTACGTTGTTACTTATTGTGTAGATGTTTGTCACTCCTTATGTTGGTTTTGTGGATGGTGCCTCCAGCAGTACCCAAAATCTATCTTCTGCAGCCTCGATGATTTATAATCCTAATGGTGAGTTGATAGATCTTCAAGGTATTTTTCTAGGATGAACCACAAACAATGTCGCTGAATATAGTGTTGTCATTGAACTCTTAACTAAGGCCATTGCTCTCGACATTCGTGCATTAATTATTAACCTAGACTCTCAAATTTTTGTTCTTCAGCTTAATGGGCATTATTCTGTTAGATCTGAGACTTTTGTGATCCATAGATTAGATAAATGTCTTTTCGGATTAATCACATCATTAGGATTTGGGCACTATTCTGTTAGAGATCCTCAAATCTTAAGGTTGTATTTACGTGTTCATTTATTATAACAGAATTTTGATTACATCACATATCAACATATTCCTAGACGAATGAATGCGTTAACTAATACAGTAGCCAACATTGTATTAGATAGATATTTGCGTAATTTGTAAAACATCATCATCACATAATAAGATTCATACAAGAAAATAGGCATATATATATATATATATCAAGTGTTTGTATCCGTGTGCATCATAAGTTCAAAAAATATGTATGTTTTGGTTACATCCTCAGATATCATGTCTCTCAAAAAATATGCAGAAATAAAAGCTTAGGTGTCTATTTAGCATGATGCTCATGGTGGCATGTCACTGCCCACACAAGTCGCCTCAATAGGCGGTGAACATGACTTGACACCCCTATAGTATGTCTCTAGTATGCATGAAGAACATCATCAAATATCTCATAGTCAAGGATTCTACTGGTGAGTCCCTTCAGGTTGTGTATGATTTCCTCCTCCTCGCTTCCCTCACCATGAGGGGCCACATCAAAATCATGGGGAATCCTCTGTGCTATTGGAGACATTCCTGCAGGTATTTCTGGGCCGACATCTACAAATACATGGATTAAAATCAGAACATATATAATCAAAAAATTATAATACTCATCAAAATCTGAGAATGAGTCTTACCCAATGCTTCATCCCAATCCTCTCCTGCAGGGAGTGGCAGATCCTCATCAATCGTAAAGTTCATGCCAGAATAGAGCCAGTCCTCCATGACAATCAGTTGTCGACGGAGCCACTCAAAGAACTCCAATATCCAGGACATTTGTTGACCTCCTCCTTATATTGGCATCAAAACTGCCTAACGGACCATCCATGGCTCTTGGACTGGTGGTGTAGGAAATATCACTTCCTGACGTTGAAAAATTGGTAAATGTTCCAAGATGAATGGTACCAAGATGGACCCATAACCGAACTGTTTTAGCTTTCCGTTCTTGCAATTTGTCAATTGGAATTTCATATTTATAGTTACCACCTCTACCCAGTTGTAGAGAGTTGGTGCCATACAATCTACTGCAAGAAGTAGTTGTATTTTTGTGGCCTCATGCAGAGATTGAGATCCAATTATAGCTCGCGTGAAGGTGTGCAGCACTACTTTTAGTTCAAAATTGGAAATGGTTTCGGTATCCACCTTCCCACTTTCGGATCCTTTCCTTGCCCCTCGACAAACTCTATCGATGACTATGCTCATGTTTTCCATTCTAGGCCAGGTACCTATCAGGATTGGTACTACTCCCCTCCATGATAATCCAGTGATAAAGCAAACATCTGAGACCTCAATCTCTAGCTCCTGATCATGAATTATGAATCTTTCTTGATCAATGTCCCATACACTGATCAGGTATTGTAACAGCTTTGGTTGAGCTCGGACACATGGTGCCATGAATTTTTTTTTAAGCCTGCAGTCCCTGAGAACATCCATGCATCTTACATTGCCCAAGGCTTGCTCATCTTCTTCACTGTGTTCTCGAATCTCTTTCCTTCTATTCGATCACCATTTTGCTTTTTGACACCTGCAAAAAGATCAATGTGGCTCACATTAGTCAAATTATTTGCTATTTCAAGTGTTCAAAACAGGTTAATTGGTTGAATTTACACAAAAAATTAGTGGTCGTGTTCGCGCCACTTTTTTAAAAAATAGTCGCCCCGAGTTGCGCACCCATGTTTGGATTCAAGGCAGGTTGGCGTGAGTCCGTGCCTGAAACCCGAGCTGACCTCCATGTGCTAAATTTAACAAACACCCCCCACAGATCTGAAAAAATGGATTGCAGGTAATGAAATTTACATGAAAATGCAGGCAAAGAAATGAGCTCTTACCTAGAAAAGACGAATTCATGATTGGTCCTTTGGATTGTTTGTCGTCAGCTCCACAAAATCACAGTGAAAAAGGATAAAAGTAATCACAAGAGGTAAAAGTGAAGAGTAATTTATTTTTATCATTTTTGGCATTTTATAAACTTTTCATAACCTTAATTAGGTTTTTGAGCATATTTTTCAATTATTTTGCTATTTTATCTCGAAAAATGGGTTTTATGTGCATTTTTTGTGCAGCAGCAGGTCCTCAACATGATGATGATGAAGTGACGAGTTGTATTTTATACTTTTTTGGACTCGGTAAAAACATGAAAATCACCTCCTGGAGTCATCTTTTAGCTCTTTTCTGACTCTCGAAAACTGAAAAGATTTCTGAGGCTCTTGTCATTTTGAACTCGTTAAAGGCTGCGAAACGATATCTACCCAATATACATTTACCCCTTTTTCTAGCTAGGATAGATTATTTACGAAAAAGGAATACCTTAGCCTATCGCAACTAAGAGGTTCTCTCAGATATGGTTTTCTACCTTTTCGGATCAGTGAGACTACCTACAAATGGGACTTGCAGGAGTTTTCTTTTCCGCTTCTTTTCAAACTCTCTATGAATGAAAAGATGATGATTTATTCCTTGATCAGACTCATTAAAACTTAATTTCCATTAAAAACCGTCACCATGACATAACCAATTTCCTCCTTCCTAGGGCTCATAAAATGTACTAGTATGGATTTGTCCGAAGGACAAACTTACATGAAAAGCATATGCTATCCCCTTCAGGCTAGTTTTCCAAAAATAATTTCGGTATTCTCCAGAAAATGTGGGGGAAAATGGAATTAGTTCTCAGTCTTGTCTGCAATATGTCGCTCTTGAACATGACACTCGTCTGTAGTGCGTGTCGGGTTGGGGACATCCCATTTCGTCATTTTTTGCCTCCATGGGTTTGGGTAATATGTTTTGACTTCTCATCTACTCTTTGCCACATTGTCATGACCTCAGATCCCTTAATGTCAAATTCTTCCAAATTCCGAAGTCGTGTCACCGATATTTTCAAGAGAAGTTTCCTTTTGCAGTTTTCAAGCCCCTGATCCTCTGTTTGGTCCTGATTCAATATCATATTGTTCCTCTGTCTTGTGTCGATGATGTGGGAAACATTATGGCCCTCCTTCGACCAGGTCACTTCCTATCGACATCAACTCATTATCCAGGAAGCTGATCTAGAGACTCCCTTCCGGTACCTTGGAGCTTGCATGCCTCAATGGCAAGTTCTTCACATTCGACAACATGTCCTCATCATTTTCCTCTGATCAAGTGATTTCGCAGGTGTTCGATGCTAGCTCACAGTTCACATTTTGCGGATTGTACTTGTTATACCTTGAGAGCCATTTTCATTATTTGGTGGTTCCTCTCACGTCTGTTAACAACTTTCATCATTGGCTAGTAATCAGGCGAATTTCTTACATGTTCGACTTCAGCTCACTCATTCGCATGCTTGAATTTGTACTTGTTCAGGTCGAGATGGAGCGCAAGACCCTGGTTTTTGTCTGATAAAATCTAGTCTGCGAGACATTTTGGTTTATCATGATTATATGCATGACTCTTCTGATTGGATGGATACGACCATACCTGATTCTATTTATTGATCCTTCTTGCTGGATGGCTGCATCCATACCTCAGATCTCATTTTTATATGTTCTCTTTTATGGATGGTTGCACCCATGCCACATATTTATGTATGAGAGAATCAGTTATACTTGTACTTGCAGGTCTTCCAACAAAGGTGTTTGGTTTGAACACTTTCTCGTAAAGCATTTCACTCCTCCCTCTCTCTCTCGGACCTCATGCTTTAGGGGGCATCTGTTACACAGTATTTTTTCACCATCCCTGTAATCCACATCCTGAACATTCAAGGACTATTTCAGTGACTTCTGTGTATTGTCATACCTTGCAAAAAGTGTCATTGTATCCCTTGGCACATGAATAAAATTTACTCTGTTGATAATTCCTGAATCAGGCTTTCAAAAACATATTATTTTGGGTCGACGCTGGTAGGAAATTATGGCCTCGCTCCCATAAATAAATTATCACAGGGCCTCGCACCCATTGGTGCTTTGTCTCAGTGGACTGCCCACGCTAGTGTGAGAATAAGGCAGATAGGAATCCATCATCGAGAAATATTTAGGCCCATTTCCTATCCAATTCTGATCCCCGAAGAATGCTTGAGATGCAATTGACTGAACTCGTTGAAGGAGGCTACAACGTCAAGGCTTTTTGGTTATAAAATTATTTTCTCTATCTTTAATACAAGACTAGTTTTTTGGTTCCAATTTTGTATTTCATAATATGCAAAGTGTTTTATTATCCTTAACCAATTGAATAGCTGTGAATGAAAATATGTTTTTGTATGTTGTCACCGTTCACTTGATCCTTGTGCAGGTACACAGACATTACCACTAAAATACCGCGATGTGTGAAGACAAAGATCAATGGATCGCTATTGAAAATGACAACAAAAGCATTGGATCAGGGTAGGACATCTATCCTAACTCGTTTTCATTTATAAGCTAGGAGTCTGAAAGTCCAACTTGTTCCCTTGTTGCTAGACCAACTCTAGGGCTAGAGGGATCACCTTTTTCCATAGAGGAGATTTACCTGCACAGCAAAGGGTCCCTATCATTATTGATGAATCACCAAGTAAAAAGGGAGAAGTGGGATTTAGTGAGGGAAATATTGAGGAGGTCACTTCTCCTGAAACTAAAACCAAGCCACATGTAGCATCTGTGGGTAGGGAAACCACTAGGTCAATTACCTTCAAGAAACCCAAGACACAAGCTTCCCTTGAAAAAAAAGAAAAAGAGAAGGTATAGGAGGATTGGGGTTTTCCACAAGAGAGACAGAGTTTGCTACAGGAGGAACAAAGGAAGCTACAGGAGAAAAAAAAAGGAATTACAGGTAGAAGAAACCACCTCAAAAAAAATTTAAGGGACCTCCAAGAGCTCCAAGAGCCTGATCCACAACCTAGCTTGTGGTCTGAAAACAAATTCATTGAAGGAAGAAGGATTATTCCTAAAAAATTTGCAATCCCACTCCTCTATGAGTTGGAGATAGAGAGAGGAAGACCCCACAGGTGGATGAAAATTTCTAAATCAAAGAATGTAGAAGATGTGGGACTTATGGAGGAGAAATTAATTACAATGGGAAAATAATGGGATGATTTGAGATTGAGGGAGTCTATAATGAAAGAGCAGCTATAGGAAAAAAACTCAAGGCTGAAAGATAGGCTACAAGAGAAAGAAACACAACTTTCCACCATGGAAAGTCTCTCTATGGAAGCCCTGCAATGCATGAAACCTTCAAAATATTATGCTCTCTTCCTCAAATAACAATGGTTTCAGTTCCAAATAATGACTCTATAATAATATGTCTCTCTTCCTTTTGAATACTAGATGAATTTTATTGAGTTTGCAAACAAATTAGTATGGAAGACAGGGCCAAGTTAGCTCAATTCTACGTGCACAATTTCATTTTGACAGATCTAAATTTCTGGGATCGCAATTCAAGATTGGGAGACATGAAAATCATGGCTTTAGAATCTTGTTTGGATCATGAAGAGAAAAGGGATGAGTAGGTGAAAAAGGTAATGACGCAAGAGCATAAGGAACCCTTGTAAATCAGATCAAAGCTAGTGAACCCTAAGGTTTTCATTAGCAATCATAACCTCATCTCCTCTAATGTTACTTTAGAACCCAAGTATTGCAACCCAGGAGAAATTCATTATACACTTTGAAGACACCTTTAGAATTCTTAGAATAGAAAGTATGCAAGCTTTCTAGAGAATATGGCATGTCTTACCCCATGATCTACAAGTAAGATAATATCACTCTCCTGAAAGGCTAAGGAATGCCATGGAGAAAACACCATTTTACAAGAGACTCATGCAGAAGATGAAAATCAATTAGATATGACTAAAACTCAATCCACCCTTCCTGTTAGCCTTACAATAAGGAAATAAAAAGACACAGGATCACAAGGAATAGACTGAGATAAAGACAAATACAAGATTTTACCCACTAGAAGGCACACCATCTTAGGTGTCTTGGGATGTCAGAGAGGCTACCAGGGTTGTGAAAGAGATTCACATGGATGACTGAGTTGATCAAAGGATGAGAAACACCTTCAACATGGGGGTGATGATGAGTCCCATCACTATATATATTTTGAAGATCATGATGCTATCCTCCAGCCTTAAAACTGTCCTTTTCTTACAGTAATTCACTTTTTTGGTCATATTGTACTTAGTAAGAAGAGTAAAAGGTGTTTTTCATAGTTTGTAGCTTAATGTGCTTTAATTATAGGAAAATGAAGCATTTTTTTAGGCATTTACTATGCAGGGTCTCGATGGAGACAACCAAGAGGGAACATAGGGGGTTTTCCCACCTCCTTAAATCTATAACTCAGCTTGGGATCACAACATCCTCTCTCACTAGTTTGAATTCATTGGAAATCGAGTCATTCCTAGTGCAATTGAAGCTCAAGAAGGACAAGATCCACTATTTTTGAGATCAAGGAGGCAATCACTCCTATTTTCAAGGGAACTACTATCAGCTACCCTTTTGTATAAATAAACAAGATTAGATCTCATTAGAATTTGAAGTTTTGATTCAGATAGGTGTAGCTATTGAGCTCATAGCTTGACACTGTAATTTTAAACTTTTATGTGATGTATAAGACTTTTACTTTATAATAATTAGAAGTTGGTTATCAAGCTACATCTGAGTTAGTTTTAGAGGTTTGAGACCCTTCGATTTGGGCCTAACACATTAGCTTAGGTTCATCTTGTGTATTTCTATTTTTTTCTTAGCTTCAAGGATTTCATAGATTTCTTTCATTCCAATAGAAGTTAAGATACAAAAGTTTTTTATTGGAATATTTTGCATCACCTCTCTTGTGGGAGAATGATTGGAGGGATTCACAATCTCATTCAAAAGATATTGTGTTTATGATTTCTTAAAAAGAGACAAATGTTAGTTTCCCTTCTTCATATTTTATTTTAGTAGCTTAGAAGTTAGTTTTGTGATCAGAGTAGTATCAAAGCATAGAATAGATGTTATTTAAATTCAACTCATATTTTTTTTCATAATTATTATCAGTGTGTTGATGATCAATGAATGAATTTATGTGGATGATTGTTGGGATGTGTTAAGTTGTAAGGAAGTGCATCTCTTTCACCTCCATCTTGGACTTCTCCATCTCTCAATCTTATATCTAAATGTTTTTTTCCATAGTCACTTTGCCAATAAAAAGTAGGACACCACGGGCATTCATCCTGGTGCAAGACATACCTCTGAGAGGCCTTAGTCTTGCCTAGGAAGCTTCCCAAACCTTCCTTCACTCTCCCTAACCTTGATCCACCTCTTCATGCATTCAAGACTTCATCTCCACTATAACACCCTCTTCCCACATTTACCCAAGCTACCTGGTCCACTAGGATAAACATGTGACGAGAGGCTACTATGATTTGATTCAAACTCCTAGGTCACCTTAAGGAAGTGGAACCACCACCAAACAATAATACATACCTTCTTCACCTATTACAGGACACCCATGAGCCATCCAAACCTTCCAGGTGGCCAGCCTGAGAGACTCAAACTGGCCTTTTTTTGGATCAATCCTCCAGTCACTCCCTTGATATGGATAAGAGTGCGACTGGAGCCCTCTAGTCTCTCGCACAACATGGACATGCATGTGACTGTGGACTTTTCTAGGTAGTTTTGCGCCTGCGACCCCGATTTATGTGCCAATTTTTCAAGACTAGGGCTTAGTTAACTGCCCAGAACTCCATGACACTTCCAGAAATGAAAGGTAACAGTGGAATATTAATGATGTAAATAAAATCACTTGAATAAGGATTTCACTAGACCCCTACTATCCATGACAGGAATTTAATCAAACAAGTCTCAAAAATGTAATCTACAAGTTTAAACAACAGATCTCAGCATAGGGGTCTCACACTTATCTAAGATTCACTAAGAAGCATTGTTCCCTTATCAAATTATATGCATTATCATATATTAGGTCATATATTCATTTACAAATCAAAACATGATGAGATAAATACATCATCATTGTCATAATACATTCTTATATCCAACATAATAGAAACAAAAATATCAAGGATACATCATCCATAAATGTTACATAGAATCCAGTACATTTACACAAAAATTACCAGGGAAAGGAATTCTTATTAATGAATGAAAAATAAAACTCAGAATGGGACTATTACTTTCCACCCAACCATAGATTGGCTGAGCCAAATATCTCTTCATCTAATCACTCATGTGCCATATTCCAAGCATGAATGTGGGACTCAAACCAAAATAATCAACCAGGGCTTCCCGAGGCTAAACCACCTCACCCTCATCAATATAAATCAGCTTCACCGCAATCCTCACCGGATAACTAGGCCAAAACAATAAACATGTAATACTAGGATTTACCATGATCTCCAGTGGATCTATAAATTTATGTAGATATTCTATGCTTGATGCAACTTTACTTTTGATCCCAATATTAGACAAAAATCACATAAAAATAAAGTAAAATGCGGATAGAACATACCAGTAGATCGACAAAAGCTAAGCTAGAAAAATATAAGTGTGTTGGTGCGTTACAACAGTCAACGGGATGCTTCAAACAAAAAAGTATCAATATGGTCAGCCAACCAGCAATGTCACACAACCCTCTAGGACAGCCAAAATGGTCAACTCAAAATTCAACCAAAATTCAACACTCTCAGTCAACGGTCAATGCAGACAGCAACAACAGCTAGATGAACACAGAAAAGTAAAATTCAATGTATAGCCTTGGGAATAGTGCCAAAAAATGTGTATTTGGAAAATCAAACTTTTGGGAGAGTTTCAAGTATTTTTGACCTTGCATTGACCAAAGTCAACGCTGGTCAAAGTTGCTACAGAAACCCTAGACCGAAATCAAAAATGTGTTGCTGCTGAAATTTTCCCACGTGTGGAGAGAAGAGCCTCCAAGATCATCGAGCCAATCAGATGAGGAGAGAGAATGTGTGAGGATGAGATGAGTTTAAATGTCCTCTAACATTGACCAATTTATACCCATCAGTGAGGATGTGTGACACAACTGTTGGGGCACAAAATCTTAAGGCCGACCTCCACATATTTTGAATAAATTCAAAATAAATGTTATGATCATCAGATTAAGATGATATTTAGATCGATCTTGCACCTCTCAAAAAGAGGAGTCCAATAAAATTATTGGCATCTTCATCTGAGCATCACAACATGGATTTTTGACCTAGTTTTCCAAAATCAACACTCCCTCTCAACTAGGGAGAACTCCATCCACCCGTGCAATCCAAACATCGTGTGTCATCCCACTGTAACTTGCTTTGTTGGCTTATTTATTTCAGAATAGAAGTGGGTCAGTCACAAAGACATCATTCTTGGCTGACAGATTCAGCTGAGTGGTCTAAAACCTCTATAGGACTCAAAAAGAGTCTCATACCAACCTGAAGTTGGTTTATCTGACCCGAAGTCAGTAGGAGGTCCAAACCTAAATAGATTTGATCCTCTTAGGTTTCTGTTATATTCTTTCGGTCCTTACTTTCCGGTGGGTGGACCCGTCCATGGTTTTATGCATGTGTTTGTACATGGTTTTGGGGCATGATGGTTTTTGGCCTCTGGTATTTTGAATATATGGTCAAGGGAACTACAGTTATGTTCTAATTCAGGGTTAATGGATTGGGGTTTATGTATGCTTCGGCATGTATATATATGTGTTATAACACTAAAAGTAATATAATGAAAAATAAAGCTAGTCGTCTTGATTTGGGATCTAGGGGAAAACCTTTCTATTTATATATTTTATGTTTATGCTCTTAGTATTGTTTATTTTCTGTTTTAAAGATTCTTCCGTAGATAATTTTTGTACAGGGTTAAAACCTACATTTGGTATCAGACCAGTTTCGGCTTCAAGGGGGTGCCTTTACTGCTAAGGGGTTTTTTTCTCGGGCCTGAAGTAGACCCTATTCAGTGGGAGATCTGCGAGATCATTTCTTGCGGTGAAAGAAGATGGTGAGCGGTGGGAAGATAGAGATCGAGAAATTTAATGGTCAGATTTTTGAGTTGTGGAAGCTCAAGATGGAGGATCTGCTCGTGGATAAGGACCAGTGGATCGCAGTAGATCCGAGTACTAAACCAATGGCAATGTCAGATGAAGACTAAAAGAAACTGGATCAGAAGGCAAAGAGCACAATACAATTGTGTGTCTCAGATTCAGTATTATTGAATGTATCTGGGGAAGCTACGGCGAAGACCGTGTGGGAAAAACTTGGGAATTTGTACCAATCTAAGTCTCTGGTGAATAAATTGTTCCTCCTGAAAAAGCTATATAACCTGAGGATGAAGGATGGAGACTCAGTGACAGAGCATCTGAATGCCTTCAATACTGTGGTAAGTCAGCTGTCATATGTTGATATTAAAATTTCAGATCAAGATAAGTGCATCAGTTTGTTGTGTTCTCTACCAGACTCGTGGGACAGTCTGGTTACTGCAATAGGTAGCAATACAACTACCTTGAATTTTTATGATATTGTCTCAGCCTTGCTATCGGAGGAAATGAGACAAAGAAATATGGAGGGCCAGAATGTAGATGCCTTATCTGTACGAGGAAGGTCCCAAAATAGAAACAAGAATAAATTTTCGAGTGGGAGATCTAAATCTAGAGTGAGATCTAATTCTCCTGGAAAGTTTGTAAAGGTGTGCTGGAAATGCAGAAAGGAAAGGCACTACAAAAAGCACTGCAGATATAAAGCTCTTGGGAAAGGAAATGGATCTGATGATTCTCCTTCTGTAGAGGAAAAAACCACCTCGGATGAAGGTGGGGATGTGTATTTGGCTTCTTCTTCAAATACACATGTAGATCATGAGTCATGGTTGATTGACTCGGGTGCATCCTTTCACTTCACTCCTCATAGGGAGTGGCTCTACGAGTATGAGACATATGAGGTAGTGATGTCTTCTTAGGTGATGATAGGAAGTACAGAATCGTCGGACGTGGAAAATTCAAGCTGAAGCTACAAGGTGGAAGGATTAGAACACTTCCTAGTGTTCTGCACATTCTTGCATTGGCCAGAAATCTTATTTTTGTAAGCAAGATGGATGATGCAGGTGTAAAAACAATGTTCGAGAAATATGCCTGTAAGATGGTTCGGGGAGCACTAGTATTAATACGGGGAGTTCGGATTGGAACTCTATACAAGCTTCAAGGCAACGTTATTATTGATGGGTGCAACATTTCTATGGATCCTGAAAGTGGAGTGGAAATCCTAGCAGTCTCTGGAGAAAAGAACATGCTATGACATCAAAGGCTTGGACATATTGGAGAGAAGGACCTTCAGATACTTCATGGAAATGGTATGGTAGAAGGTATGTCTAATAACTCTTTGGATTTCGATTTCTGTGAACATTGTGTATATGGGAAGCAGAATTGAGTGAGTTTTCCTTTTAGTGCTAAGAGGGCAAACAAGATATTAGAGCTTGTGCACAGTGATGTGTTTGGACCTGTGTCGGTTCCATCGATGGGTAACTCTGTGTACTATGTTTCATTCATAGATGAATTCTCAAGGAATAGATGGATATATTTCTTGAGGAATAAATTTGAAGTCTTTGACAAATTTAAATAATTTATGGCTTTGGTGGAAAACCAGATAGAGAAGAAGATAAAGGTGTTGAGGATAGATAATGGTGGGGATTTCTACAAGAAGGAATTTGAAGAGTTCTGTAAGAAGTGTGGTATAGCACAACAAAATACTACTCCATACACACCTCAACAAAATAGAGTTGCAGAAAGAATGAATAGAATGCTGATGGAAAAGGCAAGAAGAATGCTCAGTGGTACCAGGTAAGGACAAGAATTTTGGGCAGAGGAAGTAGAGACTGCATGTTACTTGGTTAACAGATCACCTTCATCAGTGTTGGAGGATAAGACTCCACATGAGGTATGTACTGGTAAGAAACCCTCTCTTTCACATCTAAGGGTATTTGGATGTGATGCATATGTACATTTTCCAAAGGAGAAAAGGAGCAAGTTGGATAATAAATCTGAACAGTGCATCTTTATTGGGTATAAGGATGGTTTAAAGGGTTACAAGCTTTGGAACCCAGAAAAAAGGAAGGTTGGGTACAGCCGAGATGTGGTGTTTAGAGAGGTGAAATATATTGTTAAACATGAAGTCCTACCAAAGGAACCTGAGAAGATAGAGTTTGAGCTAAAGGAGGATGAATCAGACTCTACAACAGAAGAAGACTGAGAAGAGGAAGAGCCACAAACTCCAGTTGTTAGAAGATGAGTTCGGGAAAGAAGACAACTAGAAAGGTATATTCCATTTGCTTTCTGTTCAAATTTTTCTTTAACTATAACTGATGATGATTCCAGAACCGTCAGGGAGGTGGTAGATTCAGAGGATGGAAAACTATTGAAGGAGGCCATGGTTGATGAAATGGCATCCTTGCATAAAAATGAGGCATGGGATTTAGTGGAGTTGTCAGTTGGAAGGAAGCCCATCAGGAGCAAATGGTTGTTTAAGAAGAAGATGAATGTAGAGGGCAAGGTGGAGAAATAAAAAGCTCGGTTGGTAGCAAAAGGTTATTCCCAGATGTTGGGAATTGATTTTGGTGATATTTTTTCTCCTGTTGCCAAATTTGCTTCTATTAGATTAATTTTATCTGTTGATGCTGCATTTGATTTTGAGGTAGAACAGATGGATGTGAAGACAACATTTCTTCACGCAGATCTGGAAGAGGAGATCTACATGAAACAACCTAAAGGCTTTATGGTGAAGGGGAAGAAAGAGCTGGTATGTAGGTTAAAGAAGTCTCTGTATGGGTTAAAACAGTCACCAAGGATGTGGTATCAGAAATTTAATACCTATATACAGGGACTTGGCTTCACCAGAAGCAAGGAGGATCACTGTGTTTATTTTAAATTAATTGGTGACCGTGTTATTTATTTGGTATTGTATGTGGATGATATGTTGTTGATTGGAAATGACAAAGAAATTATCCAAGATTTGAAGACCCATCTGTTCTCCAAATTCGACATGAAGGATCTTGGTGCTGAAATCTATATTTTGGGCATGGAAATTAAGAGAGATCGGGTAAAGAGGGAGCTCTGGTTAAACTAGAGGAAGTGTGTGGAGACTATATTGTGGAGGTTCCATATGCAGGATAGTAAACCGGTGAATGTTCCGATTCCTGTAGGTACAAAGTTGTCTGCTGAATAGTGTCCCAAGACACAAGAAGAAGAGGAGGATATGTCCTGTGTTCCATATGCAAGTGCAGTGGGTAGCCTAATGTATGCAATTTTCTGTACTAGACCAAACATTGTACATGCAGTGTGAGTATTGAGCAGGTTTATGTCAAACCCAGGGAAGGAGCATTGGACAGCAGTGAAGCGGGTTTTTAGATATTTGTGTGGCACTAGTGATTATGGCTTGTGATACCAGGGAAGACCAAGATTGGAAAGAGTGTTGGACATTCATGGTTTTTTTTATGCAAACTGGGTTGGAGATCTGGACCAAAGAATATCTACAAGTGGGTATGTGTTTGGCCTATTTGGAGGTGCAGTCAGTTGGATGAGTAAAAGACAGTCTGTGGTTTCTCTTTCAACTACAAAGGCAAAATACATGGTAGCCACTCATGAAAGTAAGGAAACAGTTTGGTTGCAGAGATTGTGTTCAAGTATGGGGTTGGTGCAGCAAGTTATAAGGATAGATTGTGATAGTCAAAGTGAAATTTTTTTGGCTAAGAACCCTTATTATCATTTAAAGTCAAAGCACATTGATGTTCAATGTCAGTTTGTGAGATATATGGTTGAAGCTAAAAGGGTGTTGCTGGTAAAGGTGGACACTTTGAAGAATGTTGCAGATGCATTGACAAAGTCTATGAGCACTCAGAAGTTCTCTTGGTGTAGAGAAACAATGGGTGTTGCAAAGCTGGGCTAATGACTTAGCTCTCCTATGGCCCCCTTCAGAAATAAAACAACAAGTGGGAGAATTTTGGGTTTGTTTTATATTCTTTCCATGACTAGTCATGCACGGGGGGGTAATAGGGGGGGTGATAGCCCCCTTGTCGGGGTCGGGGGCAATGCCCCGGGAAAAAAAAATTGGTCCTTATTTTCCGGTGGGCGGATCTGCCCATGGTTTTGTGCATGGATTTGTACATGGTTTTGGGGCATGATGGTTTTCAACCCTTGGTATTTTGTAGATCCGGTCAAGGGAAATACGGTTATGTTCTAATCCAGGGTTAATGTATTGGGGTTTACATATGCTTTTTCATGTATATATATGTGATGTAACACTAAAAGGAATATAATGAAAAATCAAGTTGGTCGTCCCGATTTGGGATCTAGGGGAAAATATTTGTGTTTATATGTTTTATGTTTTATGCTCTAGCTATGTTTATTTTCTGTTTTAAAGACTTGTTCGTAGATAATTTCTGTACAGGGTTAAAACCTATAGATCCCAGATAAAGTGGTTGGATCGTGCCATTATATATAGAGAGTACATCAATCTTTGATGCGCCCATCATTCTTTGCTACTAGTCTCTAGCTTTTCCCACCTCACTGGCCAAATGAGAGGTACTTCCCATGAGCCCTAAACCCAATGGGTAGGATGCATACGGAGCATAGATAATGAGAGGTGAACTAGCTCAGTCATCACAATGGTGGGGAAGAAGAACACCAACAAGGTTCAACAAGCCTAGCCCTATGGTTGCTTATAGCTCCGAGAAGCTATCCCCAAAGCCCGCCAGAGCTCCCAGAGCTCATCATCCAACAAGACCCTCAGCATAGTGTTAGGTCCCTATATTACTAGTTTAGTGCCTTATTTTTATTAATGTAGCCCACTTATTGTTATTGTTGTACCCCTGTAACCGTAATATTGTTATTATTGTGCCCTTACATTGTTATTGCTAGGTCCGTTAGGATTATATTGTGGGCCCATGGATTGCTATATATAGAAGGAGGTTTTGGTCATTTGTATCATCCAAGAATTGTTCATTTATGTAATTTATTAGAGGTTTCCCCCTCAAAGTGGCTAATTTCTAAGGCGTTGATCTCTCTTTTCTTCTATTTTTGGAGTTGGTTTCATAACATTTGGCATCAGAGCTTTGGATTCTAGGGTTTCATTGCTCCAAATAGGTCATCGTGGCATTTTCTCAATAACATTTTCTTCTACAAAATTTCAGAAGATGAAATTTGTATAGTGCGAAGTTGAAATCTAGAGGAACCTCTGGTAAAAATTTCAGATCTTGGTTTGCAATATTTTTGGAGATATGACCTGGGGAAGTTAGGGTTTTTTCAGGCTTCTAAATTTCAACTAAAATAGGTCATCGTGGAATTTTCACTATAACTTTTCGTATAGGAATTTTTAGAAGCTAAAATTTTTACAGTCTGAAACTGAAATCCTGAGGAACCCCCTGTAAACATTTCATATCGTGGTTCACAATATTTTTGGAGATATGATATGTGAAAGTTATGATTGTTTCAGGCTCCCGAATTTCATCGCAAATAGGTGATTGTGGGAAAAATGTCATAACTCTCTCTCTAAGCGTCAGATTTGGATTCTGAAAAAAGTGGCCACAACTACACGGACTGCAGTTTTTGTTAAATCAATTTTAGATCTGAAGGATGAAACATGGACACGTGGAAAGTCTTACAAGTTTGCTCTACTGAACCAGTCCATAATTAGGTCATCGTGGGATATTGGGCATAAATTTGCCTTGAAGAATCCAAATCAGGTCAGACCTATGGCATTCAAAAGAAGATTCAGAGGGCTATGTCAGGGCTAAATTTTAGATATTGAAGATTTGAAATCACAGAGATAATTCAGTTTCAATATTAAGCTCCTCAAAAGCAGGAAAAAGGTGTGTATTTTTTTTTAATTACATAAATCTCTTTTGAAAAAAAAAATTACTTTGAATTTATTCCAAGGGCATATTGAATAATAGATATCAGTATTGGGTTCTAAAATTCCCCCTAAAAATAATTCAACACCCATTAAGCCTTTAGAAGGCTCTACTATGACTCATGAAGATGAAGAAACACAACATGAGATATCAAAATTACAAGAGCAAGTGCACCAAATTTCACTATCGAAAAGAGCAACAAAAAATGAAATGGAAGTTTTTATGAAAGGTGTGGAAACTAAGATGGATGGTTTGAAGAAAGGAATGGAAGCTAAGATGAATTTTTTGGATGCTAAGATGGATGGCATGGAAGTGGGCATGGAAGCTAAGATGGATGGCATGGAAGCTAAGATGGATGATATGGAAGCTAATATCGATGAAAAAATGAAAGTAAACATGGAAAACATGAAGAATGATTTGCAAAGTTGATACAAGAAATGTTTCCTAATGAAGAAAATATAGTAGAGGAAACTCATGATGAGAATAAAATAAATGTTAATCGTGATTTCATAAACTCTAATGTTGGATGGAAGAACCACCATATTCCAAAGATGGATATGAGGAAATTTTATGGCAAGGATCTCGTAACATGGATACTACAGATGGAGCAATATTTTGATCTCAATAATGTGAAAAAAACACAAAAGTTACGCATTGCAACTTTACATTTAGAAAAAAATACATTTGTATCGTATCAATGGCTTTACTCCCATAAAAAATTTTTCACTTGGTCAATTTTTACGGAGGAAATGATAGCACATTATGAGGATACAAAAAGAAACACCTTCTTTAGCCAATTGATAAATCTAAAACAAAAGGGTTAAGTGGTGGAGCACATTGAGGACTTCCAAAAATTGAATATAAGGGTAACTGATATTCGAGAGGATTACAGTATTGATGTCTTCATTAGGACTTTAAAGGATAACATCCAACATGAAGTTTGCATTTGGGAACCTGATTCATTGGAAAAGGCATTCAGGTTGGCAAGAAAAATTGAATGTAAAATTATGGAAACAAGGAAGCCTACCACTCATATATATAAATATGGAAGTGTTGCTACTCCTAGAATTCCACAACCTACAAGTTTGACACCACAAAAATTGGAAGAAAAAAGAGAAAAAGGGCTTTGCTACAGTTGTGATAGAAAATACACTAAAGGTCATAAGTGTGCTAAGAATAAATCATTTTACATAGATTGTGAAGAGGAAGAAGATAATGAACAAGAATATTCAAAAGAAGAGGATATACACCAGGAACCAACCCTAGAAGAGGAAGAAATGAGTCCAACCATATCATGTAATGCATTGGCAGGAATTTACACTCCTTAAATTCTCAAGATCGAAGGACATATCAAGAAGAAAAAGGTAATATTGTTGATTGATTCAGGTAGTACCCATAATTTTATTCATTGTAAGGTAGCCAAGGAATTGAATTGTTTCCTATACCCAACACCAAAATGTCAAGTGATGGTTGAAAATGGAGGAACTATAAATTTCTCTAGAAAATGCCATTATATCAAGCTAACCATGGGGGAATATGTATTGAATAGTCCAATGCTTTCCATTCCTATGGGAGGTGCTGATGTTGTACTAGGATTACGATGGTTACAATCTTTGGGGACAATAGCTTTTAATTTTCAAAAACTTTTCTTGAAATTTTTTTCAAAAGGAAAGGAATTTGAATTACAGGGTATCGTAGGGAAGCCAAGAAAGATAATAAGCTCTAATGTCATGAAAAAGCTTATGAAGAAAGAATAATGACGCGTAATTTCACAATTATGCTCAGTAGAAATTCCAACATCAAAATCATCTATTTCTGCAGATCTCCAAAAAGTCTTGGACAATCATTCCAAGGTGTTTGAAACTCCCAAAGGACTCCCACCTATTCATGATCATGATCATGCTATTAATTTCAATCCAGGAAGTGTTCCTCCAAACATTAAGCCTTATAGATATCCTTATGTCCAAAAGAGCGAAATTGAACGTATGATTACAGAAATGTTAGAGGCTGGTATAATTCAACCTAGTCAAAGTTCTTTCTCTGCTCCAGTAGTATTGGTGCCCAAGAAGGATGGATCATGGCGCATGTGTTCGGATTATAGGGAGCTCAATAAGCTCACCATTAAAGATAAATTTCCCATTCCTATGATTTATGAATTATTGGATGAATTACATAGAGAAATTTATTTTACCAAGTTGGATCTTCGTTCAGGATATCATCAAACTAGAATGAAGACTGAAGATATTTTGAAAACAACATTTCGAAGTCATGAGGGTCATTATGAATTATTTTTCATGCCTTTTGGCCTTACCAATGCACCTTCTAAATTTCAAGGGCCGATGAATTCCATTTTCAAACCCTTCCTTAGAAAATTTGTGCTAGCATTTTTTTATGATATACTAATCTACAGCAGGTCTTGGAATGATCATGTTCAACATCTTGACAGGGTGCTCAAGCTATTACAAAAGAAACAATTATATGCAAAAACATGCAAATTTTTCTTTGGAGTATAAGAGGTGGAATATCTAGGTCATATTGTATCTCACGAGGGTGTTAAGGTAGACCATAACAAAATTAAAGCCATCAAGGAATGGAAATTCCCCACAACCATAAAGCAGTTGCGAGGATTTCTCGGCTTAATAGGGTATTATTGCAAGCTTATTAAGAATTATGGGAGAATAGCAGCACCACTAACAACATTATTGAAGAAAGATGCATTTTCATGGACTCCTGAAGCAACTAAGACCTTTTAACATCTTAAAGAGGCAATGTGCCTAGCACCAGTCTTAGCTACGCCAGACTTCCAAAAAACCTTTATTTTGGAATGTGATGCCTTGGGAAATAAAATTGGTGTTGTTTTAATGCATGAAGGAAGACCCATTCCTTTTGAAAGTCATCCAATCAAAGGAAAGTATTTACAGAAAGCTATTTATGAGAAGGAAATGTTAGCAATACTACATGCACTAAAGAAATGGGGACCTTGCCTAATGGGAAGACACTTCAAGGTAAAAATTGATCATGATAGTCCTAAACACTTTTTGGAGAAAACACTATCTTCAGAAGAGTAGCAAAAATGGGTCACAAAGATGTTGGGTTATGACTTTGAAATAATATACAAAAAAGGGAAGCTAAATGTTGTTGCATATGCACTCTCAAGAAAGAATGAAGAGGTGGAAGCCTTGCTTTGTGCCATTTCTATTATCCAACTAGATTGGATAACCAAAGCAAGGGATGAATGGAAGAAGGACGAAAAAGTGTGCACACTCAATCAAAATTTGCAGCAATATCCTAGTACATCTGATACATTTAGTTGGAAAAATGATTCCTTACGGTACAAAGATCGCTTATATCTTTGTAAGAATTCCCAACTAAAACAAAAGATTCTTTTGGAATTTCACACTTCTCCTTTAGGAGGACACCCAGGATTTTTAAAAACTTACCACAGGGTAAAGAAAGAATTTTTTTGGATGGCCTTAAATCTGATATTCAAAAGTTTGTGGCGAAATGTTTGGTTTTCCAGCAAAATAAATTTGATACAATTAAGACCCCGGGTGTTCTACAACCTTTTTCCATTCCAAGTCAATGTTGGAAGGAGATTTCAATGGATTTTATCACAAGTTTACCTAAGTCCGAAGGAAAGAGTGTTATCATGGTGGTAGTTGATAGACTTACCAAGTATGCACACTTTTGTGCATTATCTCATCCATTTAAAGCAATTACAGTTGCTACTACATTTATGGACACAATTCAAAAGGTACATGGAAACCTAAAGGTTATTGTGAGCGACAAAGATCCCATTTTTACTGAAAATTTTTGGATGGAGTTATTTTCTTGTTTGGGTACTCAATTAGCTTATAGCTCATCTTATCATCCTCAATCCGATGGTCAAACTAAGATAGTGAATAAATGTTTGGAAGGATATCTTCATTGTTTTGTATCTGATAAACAAACACAATGGGTCAAGTGGTTTCCTCTCGCTGAATGGTGGTATAACACTTCCTTCCATACTACAACAAAAATAACCCCATTTATGGCACTTTATGGATATCATCCACAATCCATCACATCATCTTAAAGAGAAAATTCTAAGGTTCAAGAAGTGGAAGATCACATCGAACATCAACATGAATTTCTCCAACTCTTAAAGGATAACCTAACTTTGGCACAAAATTGAATGAAACAACATGCAAATCAACATCGCAGCGAGAGAATTTTTGATGTAGGAGACTGGGTATTTTTACGGCTACAACCATACAAACAAATGTCCCTCAAGAAAGATAAGAAGGATAATAAATTATCTCCAAAGTACTATGGTCCTTACAAGGTGTTGCAAAATATTGGTACTATGGCATACAAATTGGAGCTTCCTGCTTCTTCGCGAGTGCATCCAGTTTTCCATGTTTCATGCTTAAATAAGGTTATACGTGAAAATATTCCAGTTCAAAAAATATTTCCAAAACTTGATGAGGAAGGAGAAATCATATTCGAACCTGAAGCAGTCACCGAAACAAGAACTCGACAGCTACGAAATCGATCAATTTCAAAGTATCTCATCAAGTGGAAGAATTTACCCACTGAAGATTCTACATGGGAGGATGAGAATTTTATACAGAAGCACCCAGAGCTACTCAAGCGTTGAGGACAACATTTTTTTGAAGGAGAGGGGCATGTTAGGTCCTTACATTACTAGTTTAGTCCCTTATTGTTATTAGTGTAGCCCCCTTATTGTTATTGTTGTACCCCTGTAACCCCAATATTGTTATTACTGTGCCCTTACATTGTTATTGTTAGGTCGGCTAGGATTATATTGTGGGCCCATGGACTCCTATATATAGAAGGAGGTTTTGGTCAT
Organism: Pinus albicaulis; assembly: GCA_034641835.2. Classification (NCBI taxonomy): domain Eukaryota; kingdom Viridiplantae; phylum Streptophyta; class Pinopsida; order Pinales; family Pinaceae; genus Pinus; species Pinus albicaulis. The sequence goes on from CM076584.1 coordinate 328,692,258, forward strand.
TTGTATCATCCAAGAATTGTTCATTTATGTAATGTATTGGAGGTTTCCCCCTTGAAGTGGCTGATTTCTAAGGCATTGATCTCTCTTTTATTTTATTTTTGGAGCTAGTTTCATAGCACATTGGGTCATTCCACGATAGTAAGACTCTCACAGAAGGTTAGGAACTTGACCTTCCCTAAGGGCTTTGTGAGAATATCCTAGACCTGCTCATCGGTTCCTATATGATCGAGCCTTACAGAGCCTCGCTGTACCATATCTCAGTTAAAGTGGCACCTGATATCAATATGCTTGGATCGATCGTGGAAAACAGGATTCTCAAAGAACTAAATCCCACTCTAATTATCACAGAGTATCACGGTGGTATCTAGCACATGCCCGAACATCTCACTGAAGAGATTTCGCAACCAAACTGCTTCACAACAGGCCATACTCATTGCAATGTATTCAGCCTCCATGGTGCTCAAAGCCACTGAATTTTGCTTCCTTCTCATCCATGATATCGAAGGAGAACCAAGTGTGAAGCAGCATCCCGATGTGCTCTTATGATCCACCACACTGCCACCCTAATCAACATCAGTATATTCATGGAGTGTCATGCTTTTGATAGTGTATCTCAGTGCATGGTTTATTGTGCCCCAAAGATATCTCAACAGATTCTTGGCACCAACCCAGTGAGTATGATGAGGCTCAACCATGTGTTGACTCAAATTGTTCATTGCAAAACATACGTCTGGACAGGTGTTCACTAAGAACATTAGTGCCCCTACGAGTTGATGATACTTAGTAGGATTTGCTAACATGGGCCAAGTAGCACTGCCACTCAACTTCTTAAAGTTGAGCTCCATCGGTGTCGACATGAACTTACAGTCCACCATACCAAAACTTTGCAGAAGCTTCACAATGTATTTTCCTTGAGAAAGGAAAATCTCGCCAGGTCTCTACCAGACCTCCAGGCCTAGGAAGTAATGCATCAGTCCTAATTCCTTCATCTCGAACTCAACAACGAGCTCCCTCTTGCACTGATGAATGAGAGGGTCAACACTTGTCAGGAAGAGGTCTTCTACATACAACACCAAAATGAGAGGCTTTTCTCTATCAACCTTGAAGTAAAGTTTCGGATCAGCATTACTACGAGTGAAGCCGAGCTTTATCAGGTAGCTATCTATCCTCTCGTACCAAACTTTGGGTGCTTGCTTCAACCCATAAAGGGATTTCTTCAACCTAAAAACATGGGTGTCCCGACCCTGGACTTCGAACCCTAGAGGTTGCTCCACATACACCTCATCCTTTATCACACCATGAAAAAATGTGGTCTTCACATCCATTTGATGAAGACTCCATCCTTGCATAGCAGCAAGGGCTATGATAGATCGTATGGTGGTATATCAGGCCATAGGTGAAAATTTATCATCATAGGTTATGCCTTCCTTTTGAGAGAAACCACAGGCAACGAATCTTACCTTGAACTTTTTAGCACTTCCATCGGATCCATGCTTGATCTTGTAGAGCCATTTCGAGGTGACAACTGCTTTGTCCTCCTGTCTTGGAACCACATCCCAGACATAATTCTTCATTATGGACTCATACTCTTTGGGCATAGCATCCTTCCAGACTTGATGCTTAATGGCTTCCTCAAAAGATCCAGGCTCAGATTCTACAATAGTACTCATGGCTTCTAGATACCCTTGGCATCTATTCGGCTTCTTGCTTTCATGGAATGTCCCTCTTGGGGCCATATGTCCCTCGACATCCTCAAGAGTGTCCCTAAGCCATTACGGTCTCTTCCCCATTTAAAGAGGTGGATCAATCGGGTCCATCGGTCCTTCAGCATCGTGCATCGTCTCATCCTTTGGTTCTTCTTGATTTCCAGTCCTTTTTTCATGATCTTACTTAGATCTCGGAATATTAACTACTTTCCTCAGGGAAGCATCTTCATCAAAGGTAACATCGTGGCATATATCCACTTCCCTTTGATCAGGCACGTAGAGTCTATAGGCCTTCGAAGTTTCGCTATAGCCCACAAACATTCCCTTCTTTCCAAAAGCATCCAGATTTCTCCTCTTCTCCCTTGGCACATGAAAATAAATAGGACATCCAAAAAATAAATTTGAGACATCATGTTTCTTACCAGAGAAAAACTCTTCGGGAGTTTTGGAGTACAGATTGGAATGCAGGCATCGGTTTTGTATGTACACAATAGTGTTCACAGCTTCTCCCCACAGAAACTTCGGTAGACCCTGGTCACATAGCATGGCACGGGTAGCTTCCACAATGGTCCTGTTCTTTCGTTCAAAAATGCCATTCTACTCAGGAGTATAGAAAGTTGTGGTCTCCCTCTTGATACCAGCTTCTCTGCAAAATTTCTTGAAATCATTCCTCTCATATTCAGTGTCATTATCGGTCCTCAATATCTTGATCTTCTTCCCAATCAGATTTTCCACCAAGGCTTTGAAGGTACGAAACCACATGAAAGCCTCATCCTTATTTTTCAAGACGTATATCTAGGTTTTGCGAGAGAATTCATCTATGAATGTCATATAATAAGAACATCCTCAACATGATGTCATGGGAAACATCCCAGTTAGATCAGAATGTATCAATTGCAAGACATCAGATGTATTTGTGACACTTGAGGGGAAAGTTCCCCTTGTATGCTTTCCTTTGGCACAACCCTGACATACACCTTCATGATTATTTGAGAACTCAGGCATCCTCGTCACTGCCTTCCTTGCTTCGGTAAGGGCCTTGTAGTGAAGGTTTCCAAACCTCCAGTGCCATAGTTCAGTCTGTGGGATAGTATCATACGTCATCGCTCTGAGTGGACTTCCTTCAACCTGGTAGAGCGTATCAATTCTAAACCCAATCGTGATAGCTTCCTTGAAGTTCTTCTTCCATATGCACACCGTCCTATCAATGAATGCTGCATTGAAACATTTTTATTCCATGGCTGATATAGACACAAGGTTCTTCTTCAAATTAGCTACATAGAGTACATCCTTCAGGCGGATGACTTGACCTTGAGAGAAGTGGAGGGTCGCAGTCCCTGTCCCTTTCATGGGATATGTGGCATGATCTATAAGGATAATTTCCAGATTAGTATCCTTCTCAACCATATCATAAAGTGCTTCCTTGAACCTAGTGATGTGCCTTGAGGCACTACTATCTATCAACCAGACATCCATAGTGTTGGGTGGAGATACAACAGAGAGGGAAGATACAAGAATGAATTCATTTATTTTACCAACAACATTTGATTCCTCATATCTGGAATTTTTCGACCTTTTGAAAGGTTGACCATTTCCGCCAAAGAGAGCCTTCCTCTTCCCCTTGAACCTATTGTTTCTTTGATTGCCATTCTTGCAGTTGTTGTTATTGTCATCATCATCGGGAGAATCCTTCTTGAAATGACATTCTCTAGCATAGTGACTTGGCTTGTGACAAGTGTAACACTTGTCCTTATTTCCTTGGGCCCATGCTCTTCCTTTTTTCCATGGACCACCAAATTTACTCTTTCTACAATGAGAAGTGAAGGCAACATTTCCTTCATTTTCATACCCCTCCATCCTTGTCTCTTCTTGTACGCATCTCGATAGTACTTCGTCAAATTCAGGTATCACATTGTTATTGAGAATGGTAGTATTGAACACATGCCATTCGGATGAGAGACCTCCAAGTGTGGTGAGAACCATATCTCAATCAACTATTATCTCCCCAATAGCCAACAGATTATTCCTGATCTCGTTCAACTTCAGAAAATATGATTGAACGGACTCATACCTGCCTTTCTTCAGATTCTTCAATTGATTATTTAAGAATAGGACTTGATTATAATTTTTGGCCTTGAACATATGGAAAAAATTCTCATACATCTCCTTGGATGTGTCTAGCTCAAAGATGTAGGCAACCAGACTCTTGTGAATTAAGTCCCTGATCATCAGCTTTTCTTTAATTTCCCCCTTCTTATACTTTGTTTTGGCAACAACGGTTGCGGTGGATGGAGGCTCTTGGATTTTACCTTGCATATAGTCCATGACATCTTGGTATTCCAAATTAATATCCAATGTCATCTTACAAGCATGGAAGTCATCCTTACCAATCAATTTATCATCAGCCTTAAAGTGATTGTAGTTTGAGGAGCCCATCCTCTTCTTCGGTGATTGCTACAAACAACGGCATTGTCTTCACCTCAGCTTTGATACCATGTAAATTTATGTAGATGTTATATTCTTGATGCAACTTTACTTTTGGTCCCAATATCAGACAACAATCACATAAACAATAAATTAAAATGTTGATAGAACATAACAGTAAATCGAAAGAAGACAAGCTAGAAAAATATAAGTGTGTTGGTGCATTACAACAGTCAACAGGATGCTTCAACCAAAAAAGTCTCAATATGGTTAGCCAACCAGCAATGTCACACAACCCTCTAGGACAACGAAAACATTCAACTCAAAATTCAACCAAAAGTCAACATTGTCAGTCAACGGTCAAAGCAAATAGTAGCAACAGCTAGGTCAACGCAAAAAATTCAAATTCAACTTCTAGCCTCGGGAATAGTGCCAAAAAATGTGGATTTTGAAAATAAAACTTTTATGAGAGTTTTAGGTCTTTTTAACCTGGCGTTGACCAAAGTCAATCCTGCTCAAAGTTGCTGCAGAAACCCTAGACCAAAATAAAAAATGTACTACTACTGAAATTTTCCCACGTGTGGAGAGAAGATCCTCCAAGGTTATCGAACCAATCAGATGAGGAAAGAGACTGTGTGAGGATGAGATGAGTGAAAATGTCCTCCAACATTGACCAATTAATATCCATCAGTGAGGGTGTGTGACACAACTGCTGGGGCATAAAACCTTAAGGTCGACCTGCACATATTTTGAATAAATTCAAAATAAATGGTCTGCTCATCAGATTAAGATGATCTTTAGATAGGTCTTGCACCTCTCCTAAACAGGAGTCCAATAAAAATATTAGCATCTTCATCTGAGCAAAACAACATGGATTTTGGACCTAGTTGTCCAAAATTAATAAGATCACTAGGAAAAAATAAGCATGAATGCCACTAGATTTATCCACCTACACCGTGAGGAATTTTCCTATCTCCTAGTCTCTAGGCTTTACCGCAATCCACAGAAGATCAATAGGCCCTAACAAAGACTCCACCCTCTAGGACAGGGGAAATTTTAAGGAGGGAAGTTTTTTTTAAAGTTTAGAAACCTTGGCGAATCTTACTAGCCTCTAATAGACAAATTGTAAAATCTTTGATGATATTTTTGTAAAAATATGTAGATTTATGATTATAATATATTCATATATATAATATATTGGAAATTTTTTAGGTAAATTAATTTCATACTCTAAAAATTTGGCGAATATTTTTTAGAAAAAAATGTAAATTGGCGAATCCTTTTTTTGGAAAAAGTATAGGAAATTAGCCCACCTGTGAATATTAGCCCCAAAAATTTTCCCTGATCTAGGATTTACCGTATATCCCATCTTAGGATTCCTAGGTCTGATGGAGAGAACCCACCTCTATTATTTATCATATATATTTCCATTCACCGGTTGAGGATTCCTAGGACCACAGAGGCACACAATACCTAGATTTACCGCAACCCACAGTTCGATTTAGGGGTTACTAGCCCAGTTTCTTTACCACAATCCACATTCTGGTTCAGGCATTAATAGGCCATGTGTTATTTCATTCAAAGATGCATCTCATTTAGTTTTTAATACATCTGGAAATCCAACTCAACCAAAGCATGAGAACCCCATCACACCATGGCTATCCAAAAACAGAAAGGCAAGGATGAATAACACTGTCACACTTGGAAAAACCCATGCGAGTGATAGCAAGAGAACTAAGAACATACCATCATAACCATGCATGCAAAATATAGGAAGGAAATCACACATGCAAATTGATACCTGCAAGTAAACCCGTTGTAGCTGCTTGATCTTGTTTTTCCTTATTTGATCTATGCTTCCTCTTTGCCTTCTTTTCCTTTCTTGATCTAATGTTGAAATTATGGAATAAAAATCTAAGTATCCAAGAATGTGAGAGAGAGAATAGAGAGACAACTTACCATAACTGAACTGAAAAAAATGTACGAACTGATCCTCAGAGCCTTTTTATCAATTAGGCCTCTATTTTCTTCATTTTCTATTATTTTCCTTCATTTTCCTCCTCACATGAAACGTGTGACCTTTTACCTTTATTTTCCCCTAATTTCCATTATTTTCATAAATAAATTTCCAAATATTCCATTTTTCCTTTCCAAATGCCTTTTCCATTTCCTTAGCCATAATAACCAAATGAACACCCACAATAGGATGTTTTTCCCAACATTTAACTTGGAATAAGTGTCCCATAAACATGGTTATTATTTTGCCTTTATTAACTTTTATTACATGGAATTTTCACCAGGGCACCCTAAAAACACCCTCGAAACCCATCCTGTAGCATTATAGGTCCTTCTGTAGCATTACACGACCTCTTGTAGCATGCTTGTAGCACCACTTTCGTTCACCTAATTTGCTCCACACTTCAACCTTAGATCATTTAGGATGAATAATGACCCCTAACTATGATTCCATGATCAATATAAGCTCCTAGACCGATCCAAACATGGCTTTTCCTCACTCCAATAACAAAGTAGAATTAGTCTTCCAATTACAAGCAAGTTACAAGTTAGATTTCTGATTTTTGAGCAAGTGTGAAGTAGATAGATGATACATGTAATTATGTTATTAATTTGATGAATGATGCAAGTTAGATTTGCTTTCCTTCTGCAAGTAGATTAACTTTATCTCCCCTTCATGAAATGGTAGTTAGCATCTACAAATTAAACAAAAGGAAATTTTTCTTTCCTAGTTAGAGTCAATTTTCAATTGTACTTTCATCATCAAGTTTTCACTATAGACAAGTAGGAGGAATGGTCTATGAACAAACTGATAAAATGTCATAGTTGAGGGTGGCATGAGTGGAATGAAATCTACTGCACATATAACATTGTCACCTCTAAGTTTGTACGAACCCTGAGTTGATAATTTAAGCTGAGGAACCCTTGGGAGTTGCAACACTCTTGGTGCAATAACAAGGCTCACCACTTGTCAATCATATAATTATGTAAAATGAGCTCATTTATCTTAAGAGAGATGAAAATTTGAGGGACCTTTTTTTATATTTTTTCAGAATTATGGTTGTGGTTGAAAATAATCATTTTTGGTAAGGTTCTACACCCTTGGTTTATTTCTAATCCCCAAATTGAGGACCTAAACAAATGTATAATTTCCCTATGTTGAGGTATCATGGCCACTCCTAGCAACGAGAGGGTAATTTTCACTTTATTGATATCATTAAAAATATTATATGCCAGTTTTTTAGTGGATGAAATACATCCTAATCCCTTCAAAATTTAATTGCAAAGTGTTGGGTCTTTTATTTCTCTAGTGCTATTTGTTTTGGATGGAAGGTTTGGCCAACAATATTAGGTTCAATTAACGTTCACTTTGATTTAACCATTTAACATGAGACATGATTCTTAGGATTGAATTTATTTTCCTATAGTCTTAGTCTACATGATATTTTCTTGATAATGTAAATCCACTTTGTATCAAAGTACATGGCTTTATCCATAAATTCATTCCCATAAGTACTCGTGATTGAATCATCCTAATGAGTGGAGTCATATTATTGAGACATGAGTCCACCATATTTTTCTTGTTGGTAAACACATTCATTTTCTTCAAGTAAGTATTTTCCATTGTGTTTTGTTGAGAATTTTGCACTTGTCTAGAAAAAAATGGTCTCTATCCTTATAGGTTCATTGTTAATCCCCTTCCTATGTATATATGATATAATCATTGGGAATATATATTATAGCCTTGGTTTGATATCTTGACCCCTCTTCAATTGCATCACCTTGCTTTAGAGATTTCAAACCATCCAGTTCAAGTCCCAAACCTCTATATCATGGTAATGGTGGGATGCCTTGTTAGTCTTAGGAAATTTGTACATGAGGGGGTTTTCCATGAAAAATTCCCTTCCACACACTTTATATATTTTTCATTTAACCTCTTGTCCTCAAGTAGGGAAATTAAGTGGTGAGGGAGATTGGGAAAAGAAGGGATGTGACCTCAAAAAAAATTTCACCATAGAAATTTTATCCACAATATATATCTTAATTTTGTTTGAGGGCCTTTCTTTATTTCTAGTGATAAATCCTTGGAATATTTCTAGAGTGGATAACTTAAAACAATGTCTTAGTCTCTTGAATCATTACCATTATAAAATTGGTTTCAACCAATTTGGGGTGCTTGTTTCAAGAATGCATGAGCTTAGGATAGTCTTAGGATATTACCATAGTGAGATGGAATAAATGATTTATTGTTTTACTGTGATCTTCTAAGCCAATGTGTTACATTGATATTATATCCTTGGCCTCATATATTGATCACTTTTCAATGTATTACATTGCTTTATAGCTATCAAGCCATCTAGTTCAACTTCGAAAGCTCTATATCATGATTGTGGTGGGACACCTTGCTAGTCCTAGGCAGAAATCTCCTTTCCCACACTTTTGAAATCCAATGTAGAAGGCATTTCTTTTGAGATTAATAAGAAAACCATCCTTTTTAAATTTTTTGCTAATATAATATCAATATTGCCATTACGTTTAAGTGTATATTCCTCCATTTCATGAGCCTCTCACATGGTTTTCTCTAATGTGATCATACAAGTGCCTTCTAGTGTTCACCTTCAACGGCATAACATTCATATGGAGTCCAAAAATCACCAAATCATTTTGACCTTGGCATATATGTTTTCATTGTATATCTTTAAAGGGTATATGGTCAAAAACCTTGGTTCTTTCACCATTCTTAATATGATTTGAGTGAGCTAAGTGAGTATGGTATGATGAGTGATTGGTTGGGCATGTTAGGTCAGTAATACCTCCTCATGGTCATTAAAAATATTGATGAAGCACTCTAGCATGAACCAAAACCAATCTAAATTGGATCCACCAATGGTTGAAGGAAGAGCCCACTGTGAATCATGAAATGCATGTCAAACTTACAAAAAATCTACCCATATTCATTTAAGGACTTCCCAAGCCATGACCATCGAGTACGAGAGACAATTCAAGGTGATGTTGGTACTAGTTGTTGTTCTTCAATCAAAGTCGAAGGGCCCATCCTTGACCTTCTTCTTCGATTTCATTATTGCTCTCTATTGGGTGGTCACATAACCTTAGGTATTTCTCTACGTGTCATTTCAACCTCTTGTCCATGTGTAGGGAAATTACATGGTGAAGGATATGGGGACAAGAAGGGATGTGACCTCAAAAAATGTAGGTTATGGAACAAGAAGGTAGGTGACTTCAATAAGAAATGCACTGTAGTAAGCATCTTAATTTTTTCTATGGTATAATTTTTTACTTCTAGTGAAAAATCCTTGAAATTTTTGTAAAGTTTCCAACTTAAAACAATGTCTTACAATCTCTTAAATCATTACCTCTAGAGAATTAGTTTCAACAAATTTCATTACCTCTAGAGAATTAGTTTCAACAAATTTAGTATACATGTCCATCACTTAATTTCCTCTTGTGAAAGTATGCTCTAAGAATACATGAGCATAAGATAGTATTGAGATATTCCCATAGTAAATTTTATTGTAATTGTATTGGATCCCCATAAAACATCAAATAATGATTAATTGTAATCGTATTGGATCCCCATAAAACATCTAATTACTAACAAAGTTGCCAAAATGTTGATTTATTTTCTAAGCCAATTGTTAATTGTATTGGATCCCATGAAACATATAAGTGGTAATAGAGTTTCCAAAAAGTTTATTGATTTTCCTTTTAGAAAGGGCTCAACATTGAGGAAAATCCTTAGGAAACTCAAATAGCAACCTTGGTCAATGGTTGAGTTCCATAAATTAATAGTTTGATGGCATTCAGAGTATAGAAAAGGATAACTACCACAAATTCAAAAAGAGTTGTATGACCAATTTTAATGGGTGTTGTCTATGAAGGTGGCAAATTTTCTTAGATTGGTCAAATTTTCCTTAAAAATTTTGAGAGTAGGAATGTGTGATGTGTGAGTCTTGTTTTTATGGTGGAAATCAATTCAACACCATAAAATTGGACAACTGTAACAGAGATTTCTCAACATTTCTACCAAATTTTATAAAAATCTTGTTAAAAATTCAAAACAAATTTGAAATCTCTTTAGAGTGGCCGATTTTAACAACCTAAAGATTATTGCAAAGACCAATGCAAGAAAAGTCTTGCATGACCAGCTTTTAGAGAGGGGGTAAATTGAAATAAAACCAAATAAACAAAGCATCTTTCCGAGGGCCAATCTTTCGAAGAGTATCTTGGAAATGTTCAACTGCCTTAAATGATCGTCATGGTATAATATTTCTCATTGAAACCCAACTATTTCAAATATCAACGCTTGAATGACGATATTGTCACAAGTTTTGTCACTGAGCCCATATTGCGCCTATCACGGGACAAAAAATCTCAAAGATGTCGGTGAACCGTGACACCTGCCCTGGAATTTTATATTCAAACCGCCCCATCTTTCACACATTTTATTTACATTAAACGTTTGGTTTCCAATCTCGATTCCACTTCGGCTGCAAGTTGCAAGGACAACGCCTTCTGTCGATTAGGACGGCGGCTTTTGAATGTGAATGAACAGGTCAACACAGCTGCAAAGCGTGCGAAGACAACTACCACTGTCCTGCAGCCATCGGACTTTACCCTAATAACATGGATGGGGCCGTGCCCAGTCGCTGGGGTCGGGTCCAGTCCCCCTCTGCCGCCTGCGCCCGTGTTTTTTTTCACCTTCACATGACAAGTTTGACTGTGCGATCTGTAGCTATAATGAGAAGAATAAAAAAATTGCGATCAGATAGGTTAGGTATAGGTTGGAATCCTATAACTTTTGAAACATATTTTAAGAATTGTTATTTTGAAGAGCGAATACTTTTTAACCCAATTATAACAGAAGTTGTGGAATAAAATTATACAATTATTCCTTCTTATTTTAATAATTTTATTTTAAATTTCAAAATATTTTTAAAAATGTTTTAGAAATTGGTAAGTATAACTGAAAAACATAATTCAAATTTTAATAATTCAAACCTAAATTCTAAAATATTTTAAAAATGTAATAGATATGAACAAAGTTTTTTTTTTTCTTTTTTTTTTCTATAAGATAATGTAAATGATTTTCATCAATGAAAAAGGATTTACATATGACGCAACATACCAAAATGGCATAGTCTAAATTCTACTTCTTATTATACACTTCATTACCATTCAATTCAGATTAGTATTATAAATCTGGAAACTAAACTCTAACCACAAGAACTAATTACAAATGGCTTTTACAATTTGACAATTAAGTCTATTAGCTAAACAAACAACAAGACATAATAAAACTATAATAGCCAAACATCACACAGTGTTAAAGATATGAACAAAGTTAGAGTAATTAATCTATTTGTTTTAAGTTTTGGAAGTTTTTAATTTTACCTAGAATCAGGTAGGAATTTCTTGGAATCACAAGTTTGAGTTGTAAAATCTCCATAATCTAAGTTCTCCAAATATTTTTTAGGATTCTAGAATCAATAAATACAACCAAAATAGTCAAAAACCTATTTAAAAAAACAAAAATTAAGATTTAACTAAAAAATAAATCACCAAATTTAACCTAAAAACTCTAAAATGTAATATGTTTATACAACTTTTATATCTTAATTTAATTCTAACCATTATAAACCACAAAAAACATCAAAATACAATTTAAACCTAACAAAATTAGAAGTGAACATTGTTGACATTCTAACAGCAAGATGAGAGAATTTGCCAAAATAATTTTAGAAAAGTGAGAAAATTTATCAGAGAATTTGCCAAAATAAAATTAGAAAAGTGAGAAAATTTATTAGAGAATTTGCCAAAATAATTTTTAAAAAGTGAGAAAATTTATGACAGAATTTTCCAAAATAATTTTAGAAAAGTGAGAAGATTTACCATGACACACGGCAAGCCATTTCATCATAACTTTCCTTGCAATCAAGAAATCAAAATTTCTAAATTGCTTTGAAATTGGATGAATGTTTTAAAAACCACTTCATATAACTTTCCTTGACAATCAAGAAATCAAAATTTCTCAATTTCTTTGAAATTGGATGAATGTTTTAAAAACCAACCAAACAAACTATAAATCAAAATTTCTAAATTACTTCTAAATCTAACTCATCTTTAAAAAAAACTTTTTAAAAGCCACAAAACAAATTAGAAATCAAAATATCTAAATTACTTTTAAATTTAACTAATCTTTAAAAAAAAAATTAAAAACCATAAAACAAACTAGAAATCAAAATTTTTAAATTGCTTTTAAAATTATTTAACTATTTAAAAAAAAACTTCAAAATCTTAGAGTGGGCTGAATTCAAAATTTGAGAATTAGTTCAAATGGAAAAGACCCTGTTGTGGCTATTGGAAAAACTTCAAAATTTCAGAGTTAACTAAATTCAAAATTTGAGAGTTAGTTCAATTGAGAAAGTTCCTTTGGTGGACTAAATTCAAAATTTGAGAATTAGTTCAATTGAGAAAGTTCCTTTGCTGGTTAAATTCAAAATTTGAGAATTAGTTCCATTGGGAAAGGTATGTAGTCGCTATTGAAAAACTTCAAAATTTTAAAATTACCTAAATTCAAATTTTGAAAGTTTGTTCAAGGGGAAAGATCCCTGTGGTGGCTACTGAAAAGTGACAAAGTCAACTGTTCTCTATACTCTGGTCCAAAATAAAATAATCCCTTAACATGGATCTACCTAAATATTTCCATCAATTTAACAATATTTCCATCAATTAAACAATTTATGAGAAATTCATGTCAAAATTTTCGCTCTTGCAGAGAAAGTATTCCTAATATTAATATTATTCTCGAACTTGCAGTAAAGAATCGTCTATGGAGCGGAAAAATTCCCGGAAAGCCAATAGTGGCCAGAATCCGGGAATTTTTTTTTTAAGAAATCGCAGTAGCATGAATCAGATTTTTGATGGCGCGAAGTCAATAGCAGCGGTTTTGAGCTCGGGTTTTGAGCTCGGATTACTGCAGTGTGAATAAATTGAAAGTGGCGATTTGTGTTCAAGGAAGTAAACAAGCACTCACAACGGAGAAGCCGGTAAGAGGGTTCCCTCTGGAGTCTTAGTATCCTTTGCTTATAAGTACTAACTCTTCACAACATATTTCCCCAGCCAAGTCTCCCATCTGTCAGAGTTCTCGCTTTCTCATACTGACTCACATTCTCTTCTCCCGCAAATATATTCGTCACTTATCATATTGCCCCTCTTTTTTGCAATCAGTGAGCTTCGATCCTATATTATATCGTTCATCACCTAATATCGATCGGATATTATATTGTTTATCTGCTAACACTGAGCTTTAAGATGAAGAGACTTATCATGGCTACAATCTTGTTCCTGCTTTTTTCAAGCCATAGTTGCAGTGGCAGAGTGCTGCACAACAATCTATTTATAGCCCCGGACAATCCATCAGCCCTCAATCCCAATCTCAATTCCATGGTCGACGATGGCTGCCGCTTGGAGAAAGATGCGGTACTGCATTGTGATGAAGAAATAAGCCCCTGGCGCGGCTCGTCCAGAAAGAATGTCGCAGAAGATCAGAAGAAGTTGTCTTCCTGGCTTCGGTCGGCTATTGTTCAAAATAAAAAGAAGGCCGACGAACCGCTGGTATCAGACGTAGCCGAGGCTGTATTCTGTCTATTGCCGAAGAGAAAAGTGAGGCCGTCGGGAGCGAGTCCAATAGTGAATTCCATGGTGACAGAACAACGCCTCTCTACATCGAAGCGTAGTCCCGGGGTCGGTCACATGCAGATGGTCCGCGCTCAATCTCCAACAATAAACGGCGACATCCTCAAATCGCATGATAGCAGTGGAGATGATAGAAGAAATAAACGCAACCTGCGCTCTACCCCAAGCCCAGGACAGGGCCATTGATGCGTATCAGCTGAATACAGAACATCAATAGAACAGAGTTTGCGGCAAGAATTTGGTCCCGATCGATATAGCCAGGCAAATCTCAAGTACACAACAACGTTTCCCATTATGGTCCTTCAAGTTGAGATCCAGTTAAAGGATCAGAATTTCCATCTTCTGTCTGGGATTGTTGGGAGTCAAAATTCAATATATTCATTATTAAGCAAGTATTTTTTGAAATGTAAACTTATGCATATCTCCCCGTTACAGGGCCTCCCGGCTATCAGAGGATGTCGTTTGGTTTTCGTGTGTTGTTAGCGAGGGGACAAACGCTGTCTGTGACAACCGGATTAGGATAATATGGTGGACTCGAGGATTGTAACTTTATATATGAATTGAAGAAAACCTCCTGAAAATTTACCAAATATTCCGATGGTTGTGTGTGGAACATTGAGTGCCTTTATTTTTTCATTTTTTAATTATTAGGTAAGATTTCAATCAATAAAAATTTATCACAGATCTGGCACATTTAGGTGTTCTAATTAAAAACAATTGCAATCAAGATACTAAACAGCACTGGATTTGGTAAGGCAGCCTCTTTTATTTATATTATTAGTTGAAAATTGCCCGTACAAATAAATTGAAGCTATTAAAACAGAAAACAAACACTGAAGCACAATCATTGACCCTGGATGGATCCACCAACAAATGTCACCATGGGAAACACTGAAGCACAATCATTGACCCTGGATGGATCCACCAACAAATGTCACCATGGGATTTTCGTCTCGCGATCAAGCTAGAACTGACCATGCCAAGTTCCCGACAAAACACAAATAGATAGACAAGTTCTTATTCCTTTTTATAGGTTAGATGGACCTCATTTTATTGTTTTCCATCGAAAAACGAAGGCTGATATCATGGGCAAATACCACGATAAATGTCGTGGGCTGATTCCGTCCACTTTGACCTTATAAAAAAAGGGAATAATACAAATCCTCCCGCCCAAAGATTTCTTGTCCTCAAGCAATCCACTTCTATCCACAACAGAAGCATTTGTATATTGATACCAAAATCCCATACAACCCGGTGTATTATTCCATCTCTCCATGCTGAGCAGTTCTGAATGGATCCTTCGATACCTGGATCCCAAACAATCCTCCAACCAATCCTTCCCTCGATAGATTTACATGGATCTCAATGCCACCTATGTCCTAAGACCTGTGGGTTATGGCACCATCTGAGCCCTCCATCACTGCTCATGCCAAAGGGTCCAAGCTGCAATATGCCCTTGGTTGCGAGTATCCTCCTAGGAATAAACCCATCGATAGAGTTCCAGCTTATAATTTATCGCCAATCCATGCATTGGGAATGATTAATACTTGCAAATCTACTATCTTGGTGCTACTTGATGCTCAACTCATGTTGCTCTACTCGTTAACCCAACATGATGCATTTGGAGAACTCTGCCCCGCTCTTCCCAATGTATAAAGGTGGGTTGTTGGCGTTCAAGCCTTATCTATGTATTCCTGTAGCGGTTTGCTCTGGAACTCCCAATTGTACTCCTCTTGTTGCCTTGTGAGGGACTTGAGTCATTTCTCAACACTTGACAACTTGTTCATCGATTCGGCACATACCCCTATCATCTCCTCAATTTTTCTATTCTCCTATAAGACGATATCTTAGACTGTCTGGACTCTCTGCTTCAACACCATAAGATTTCTCTTGAAATGCATGATCCTTTCTTGAAATTCTTCTACTGGAAACTCTAGTGCCCTGCTAAATGTCTCTATATTTGTCTGCATGAGATGCCCCACAACTACTACTTCAACTTGAACCTTTGAATGGCCCTACAGAAATGACTCATCCTACATACTATATTTTTCATGCTAACCTATATCATCATGCTCATCATATCGATTTATTATTACTGGCTCCTCATTTGAGTCTCCTTGAATGTCTTCTTCTTGACCCTCTCTACATGCGAGGATAAGTTGTCCATCCTCTGTAGTTGTCAAACATGATTGTACTGGTATACTGTTGTCTATACCTAGTTTCCCATACTCTTTACGGATGTCCTCTGGGATATCTATAGACTCAACTACCACAACTTCAGGAGGAATTGCCTCCTTCCTTTCACCATGTACTTTGTCAAGTCAACTGATGAACTCATCCTGCAAGTTTCTCTGAAGAGCATGGTGTTGCTGCTCACCATTTGTACTTGACTGCTCAGATCTTGAAAACTAGTGAACCCAACTATGGACGAATCTCCATTATCTAAAGAAGTCTCTAACTTCTCTGCCCTGGTTGCCTCCTTATCACTTGGACATGAATGGTCAATGCCCAAACTTCCTTACATACAAAGCATAAGCCTTTCATCCTTAGTTCATTCTTGTTGTCTCCACAAATCTTTGTTAGTTCCCCCTTTGATAACTTCTTTCTAAGTAGTTTGACATTTTGTTTGACCAATCCCTCAGCTAGTACACAAGCAGCAAGTGATACAATCAGCTCCTTCCTCCAAATGGCCAATAATTTGGATTTCAATTGTTCGCATATAGCCTTATCTTCTCCAGCATCGGGGACATGCTCTTTTGCATGTCTGTTTTGATAAAGTTTGGATGAGATGTTGTAATTCCAATCAAGAAGTATTGGAGCATCTCAAATATTAAGTCATCACACTCTAGATCTAGCACAAGTATACCAAATCTAAATTTCACCATGTGTTCCAAAATTGTGCGCTTCTGAAAAAAAGTAAGAAGAGTGGTGTTTTCCAACCCATGGAGTGCTTCTACCATTACCCAAACAATTCTCCTCATGATTTCATCATTGTAGGGCAGTAGTGGTGTTGTTAAGGCTACGATTTTACTAAGATGAGAAGCGGTTGTGAGTCTAACCCTTTCACAAGAATTCTCCAGGAACCTAGGTTGTATCAAAGAAAGCATGGATGGCTTCAAGGCCCAACTTGACCCTTTCCATTGTGATTCTTTTATCAATTTCAAATCCATATCTAATGTGTCCAATTGTAGGAGGACATCTTCTGACTTTGTACCCTACAATTTGGATTCAACTTCAAAGAGATACTTGCTTCTTACGTCTTCCTTCTGGATAGCCTTTGATTGTTGGAGGATAACATGGACCTTTCGAGAGAATGGTTTGTTGTTTTGCGATCGCTTCATTTTTATATTTTGTTGCCATATGTGATCCACAAAAGCATTGTAACCTGGAGAATCGACTGATGTATCATTATGTTGATTCTTGTAGCGTTTCCAAAAGTAAAATGATGACATTGTGGTTTGGCATCAATGGATCTCAATACTTTCTCTCTCCTTAGCTTTCTTCAATAAAACTAATTTACCTCAATCTATTCTGGGATTGCATCTTCAGCCTCCATAAGGAAATTGAATATCGAGCTCCAAACACTTCTTGTCCTGAAATTCTTCATTATCCTTGTATGTTGGCAGGAAGTCTCATGACCAAACTTCTCCACAATGTTGGGTTCAAAAAATCTGCAATATATTTAATGAAGGAAATGTTGCTATTGTAACACTAAAAATAACCGTACCATACTTAAAGGAAACCACACTACTGTGATATTGAATTCTTTCCAATAGAAGATATGCATTCCATAGCATTATATTACAAATGGGTTCAGGCCAAAAGAAAATTAATCTTTATTAAGTTTGGCCAATGTGAACAATGCTTGATTTCTAAGTATTCCCCAAAGACTAGCTGTATGGAGGAGTGGACTTCTCCTTCCTCTGGTCATGTACGGATAGTTCAATTTTCTAAGTAAGCATCGGTAATTTCCACCACATGCTCCCTAACAACGATCCCTTACACTTCTACATTATACGTCTGAATAACAGAAAACAAACACTGAAGCACAATCACGGACCTTGGATGGATCCACCAACAAATTTCATCATGAGGTTTTCATCTCGAGATCAAGCTAGAACTGACCACACCAATTTCTCGAAAAAAAACAAATATATAGACAAGTTGAGGATGTCGCCTCTGTCTTTCCCTTATCCCTTTTTATAGGTTAGATGGACCTTATTTTGTTGTTTTCCTTTGAAAAACGAAGGATGATACCATGGGCGAATAATACGGTAAATACCATGGGCTGATTCTGTCCACTTTGACCTTATAAAAAACATTAAATATTACAAATCCTCCAGCCCTAAGATTTCTTGTCCTCAAGAAATCCACTTCTATCCACAACGAAAGCATTTGTATATTGATATCAAGATCCCATACAACCTGGTGTACTGTTCCATCCCTTCATGCTAAGCGGTTTTGAATAGATCCTTCGATACATGGATCCCAAAAAATCCTCCAACCAATCCTTCCCTCGATATTTACCTGGATCTCAATGCCACCTATGTCCTGGGACTTGTGGGTTATGGCATTATCTGAGCCCTCCATCACTACTCATGCCAAAGGGTCCAAGCTAAAATATGCCCTTGGTTGCGAGTATCCTCCTAGGAATAAACCCATCGATAGAGTTCCAGCTCATAATTTCTCACCAATCCATGCATTGGGAATGATGAATACGCGCAAATATACTACGTTGGTGTTGCTTGATGCTCTACTCATGCTGCTCTACTTGGTTACCCAACATGATGCATTTGGAGAACTCTGCCCTGCTCTTCCCAAAGTATAAAGGTGGGTTGTTGGCGTTGCAAACCTTATCTATGTATTCCTATAGAGGGATGCTCTAGATCTCTCAATTTTACTCCTCTTGCTGCCTTGTGAGGGACTTGAGTCATTTCTCAACACTTGACAACTTGTTCATTGATTCGGAACATACCCCTATGAGCTCCTCAACTTTTATGTTCTCTTGTAAGACAATGTCTTAGACTGTCCAGACTCTCTGCTTCAACAACATAAGATTTGTCTTGAAATGCATGATCCTTTCCTAAAAGTCTTCTACTGGATATTCTAGTGCCCTACTGAATGTCTTTGTATTTGTCTGCACCAGATACCCTACAACCACTGCTTCAACTTGAACCTTTGACTGGCCCTCCATAAATGACTCATCATGCATATTATATTTGTCATGCTGGCCTCCATGATCATGCTCATCATATCGATTTATTATTACTGGCTCCTCATTTGATTCTCCTTGAATGTCTTCTTCCTGGCCCTCTCTACATATGAGGACAAGTTGTTCATAATCTCTAGTGTCAAACATGGATGTACTGGTGGACTGTTGTCTATACTTGATTTCCGATACACTTTATGGATTTCCTTTGAGATATATATAGACTCAACAACCACAACTTCAGGAGGAATCGCCTCCTTCCTTTCACCATGTGCTTTGTCAAGCTGACTGATCAACTTGTCTTGCAAGTTTCTCCTTAGAGCATGGTGTTTCTGCTGACCATTTGTACTTGATTGCTCAAATCCTTCATAGGTTCCCTCCTGAAAACTGGTGAACCCAACTATGGGCGAATCTCCAAGATATGAATAAGTCTCTAACTGCTCTGCCATTGTCGCCTCATTATCACTTGGACATGAATGGTCAAATACCCAAACTCCCTTGCATACAAAGCATAAGTCTTTCCTCCTTAGTTCATTCTTGATGTCTCCACAAATATTTGTTAGTTCCCCATTGGATAACTTATTTCTAAGTAATTTGATGTTCTATTTGACCAACCCCTCAACTAGTACAGAAGCAACACATGATACAATCAGCTCCTTCCTCCAAATGGCCAATAATTTGGATTTAAATTGTTCGCATATGGCCTTATCTTCTTCTAAGATCGGGGACATGGTATTTTTCAAGTATGTTTTGAAAATTTTTGGACAAGATGTTGTAATTAAAATGCAAAAGTATTGGAGCATTTGAAAGATTAAGTCATCACTCTAGATCCAGGATAAGCATACCAAATCTGAATTTCGCCATGCATTCCAAAATTGTGTGCTTCTAAAAAGAAGTAAGAAGGGTGGTGTTGTCCAACCCATGGAGTGCTTCTACCATTACCCGAAAAATTAGCCTCATGATGTCATCATTGTAGGGAAGTAGTGGTGTTGTTAAGGCTATGATTTTACTAAGACAAGAGGCAACTGTGATTGTAACCCTTTCACAAGAATTCTCTAGGAACCTAGGTTGTCTCAAAGCAAGCATGGATGGGTTCAAGGCCCAACTTGACCCTTTCCATTCTGATTGTTTTATCAAGCTCAAATCCATACATAATGTGTTCAATTGTAGGAGGACATACTCTGACTTTGTACCCTGCAATTGGGATCCAAGTTCAAAGAGACACTTGTTTTTTACATCTTCCTTCTCGATAGCTCTTGATAGCTGGAGGATAACATGGACCTTTCAAGAGAAAGGCCTGTTCTTCTGCACTTGCTTCTGATATATATGTTTTTTCCATATGTGATCCACATAATTATTTTAGCCTAGAGAATCGATTGATGTATCATTATGTTGATTCTTTTAGCATTTCCAAAAGTAAAATAATGACATCGTGTTTTAGCATCAATGGATCTCAATATTTTCTCTCTCCTCGACACTCTTCAATAAAACTGATTTACCTCAATCTATTCTAGGCTTGAATCTTCAGCCTCCAGAAGGAAATTGAATACCAAGCTCCAAACACTTGTCTTCTTGACATTCTTCATTATCCTCTTATGTTGGGAGGAAGGCCCGTGACCAAACTTCTCCATAATGTTGGGTTCCAAAAATCTGTAATATCTTTAATGAAGGGAATGTCGCTACTGTCACATTAAAAATCATTGTAACATAATTAAAGGAAACCACACTACTATGATATTTAATTCTTTCCAGCAGAAAGTATGCATTCCATCGCATTATATTACAAATGGATTCAGGCCAAAGGAAAATTAGTATTAATTAAGTTTGGCTAACATGAACAACGCTTGACTTGTAAGTAGTCCCCAAATATTAGGTTGTGTGGAGGATTTGACTTCTCGTTGTTGGAATTTCGAATGATCTGATACCATGTTGGAAAAAATACGAGAATCTCAAAAGAAACAGGGGAAATGCTTTTCCCTCAATACACAGTTTACACAGTTATGCGGAAATGCAAAAATAATTTACGGAGCCACACACAAAGACAAAAAACAAGAGAATTGAGTTTTCCCATTCATTCTCTTAATTCATATGAAAAATATCTTTTTTAATACAAAATGGCGGAGCTTGACAATTTAATGTCAATTCAATGCTTGAACAGACATGTAACCACAAAAATGTCCTTCTACCGTGAAAAGCTATTTCTTCATAAAACAACGTACAGACCTTAAAATCCCGGACTTGAAATCCTTTAGGTTTCAGCTTTGAACGATAGCGCATCCATCCTGATATCGCAAATCGTCTTTCGGCAATGTCAGCACTGACCTGGGCGCTATCCTCCTCAGCTTTTGATTGCGATATGCGATGGAGATATCACATCACAACTTTCAACACTTAACCCGCGACAACTTAATGGAAAACATATAAACTGGTGATTGCGATATGCGATGGTGATATCGCATCGATACTTACATCAAAAAACTATGATGTGTTAACACTTAAACAAAATGATCACTTATTGTGATGTGTGACGCACTAAATGGTGGGCAATGTGAAAAGGCATGGGTTAGGAAAAATAGGAAAAACAAAGGTTTGTTGCAGAAATGGTAATGTGTATAGGTTAGAGGGGTCCCACCGATATCGCATCGGCAGAGTTGTAGGATTTTTCAATTTTGTTAGGAGGAAAGGCTAAGGGTTGTGAGGTGCGCAGTGCGGTCAAGAAGGTAGGTGACATGGCGAGAAGGATTTAAAAGAGAGATATGGGTGGACATCATTTCTGAACATTACGGAAGTTGCATAAGTAAATAAGATTGCAGATTAAATGTTTGCCCATACAACATTTACTCTGCCTAGAGATTTTCCTTCTCTACAAACTCTATCTACCACCTGCAAAAAACATTTAACTAATGGTATGGTTGCTACCAATTTATTCAGGGTGGTGGTTGGGAGTAATTTCCAACACTCCCCCTTAATCACAACTATCGCCATTGACCATTCCCAAACATTCTCTGAGATAAACAATTTTTTTCTATACCAATGGATTTGTGAAGATGTCTGCAAATTTTTCCTCTGACCTACAATGTTGTAACACAATTTCACCATTGTTAACTAATTATCTTATGAAATGATATTTAGCATCAATGTGCTTTGTCCTCTTGTGGAAAACATAATTATTTGATAGTGCAATTGCTGAACTGTTATCACAGAAAATTGTGGTTGCTTTGTCTTGCTCATGACATAAATCCCGCAACATCCATCTCGTCCAAATTGCTTGACACATTGTTGTTGTTGCAGAAACATACTCAACTTTTTCTGTTAACAATGAAACTATCAGTTGCTTCTTGGAAGCCCATGAAATGGCTCCCGAACCCAAATGAAAAACATATCCTGATGTGCTCTTTCTGTCATCAACGCTTCCTACCCAATCATTTTCAGTGTAATTGATCAGCCTAAAATCATTATTTGCAGAGTATAGAACACCATACTCCTTCGTCCCATTGACATACTTTAAAATTCTTTTGGTTTCTTGCCAATGTGTCTCCTTGGGTGTCTCCATGAATCTCGACACCAGAATCACTACATACATTATATCATACCTAGTTGCAGTCAAATACATTAGGATGCCCACCATGCTTTTGTATAATGTCAGATTGACATTTTTGATACAATATTCCTTGCTCAATTTCAACCTCATGACAATTGGAGTTGGTAATGACTTGTTTTTCTGCATATTAAACCTCTCTAAAACTTCTGCAACATATTTTTCTTGAGAGATAAAAACTCCATTTTCTGTTTGATTCACTTCTATGACCAAAAAATATCTTAACATCCCTAAGTCATTCATTTCAAACTCACTTTTCATGACTTCTTTGAAATCAGCAATGAGATAGTCATCACTGCCTATAAAAATCAAATCATCTACATACAAAACAACAATAAGAATCTTACCGTCATTTTCTTTGATGTAGAGAGTAGGTTCACCATCACATTTTTTGAATCCATTGTCCATCAGGTAAGCATCTATCCTGGTGCACCATGCACGTGGTGCTTGCTTCAACCAATAAAGAGCTTTCCGCAAATTAGACACCTTATGTTCTTGGCCTTCTACCTCATAGCCAGGAGGTTGTTCAACATACACCTCCTCTTTCAGCACTCCATTCAAGAATGTTGACTTCACGTCCATTTGATACACTTTCCATTTTTTTGTGCTATTATTGACAACATTGTATGCACTGTCTCCATCCTTGCAACGAACAAAAAGGTTTCCTCATAGTCTCTTCCATGCTGATGTTTGTAGCCTTTGACAACTAGCCTTGCTTTATGCTTTTCTATCTTGTCTTTAATGTTGCTCTTGGTCTTATAGACCCATTTCACTCCAATGACTTCTTTTCCTTGCAGAAGGTCCACTAACTCCCATGTGTCATTCCTTTCTATTGCTCCTATTTTTTCATTCATTGCTTCAACCCATTTCTCTTCTTTGAATACATCTTCAAAGTGTATTGGGTCATCTACATGACAAATAATTCAAATAAAGAATTATGACCAGCACCATTATAAACTTCTTCTTGCTCATAAATTTCACTTAAATTTCTTAATTTTGATCTTCTTATACTTTCTAGAGATGAGCTTGGTGTTGAGCTTGAAGTAGAAGGAGTTGCAGATCTTTGTGGTGTTCTTGGAGAAGCACTTACTTGATTGCGCAATTATGTCCTATTCCTTTCTTGTGGTGTAATTTGTTGAGCTTGTGTGGGTGGAGGAGGAGTTACTGTTGATGAATTACTTGCTGCAGTCAATTCCTCTTTGTCTTCATGTGACATACATGTCTTCACATTTACTGTCTTCTCTAAACTTCCATCCAATGCTTCCTCTTCTATGAACTAAAAATCTCTACTGATTATTACCTTCTTGGTTAATGGATTGTAGAACTTGTATGCCTTGGATTCATCATTATATCCAATAAATATTCATTTCTCCCCCTTGCTATCCAACTTCTTCCTCAACTCATCTAGGACATGTGCATATGCCATACATCTGAACACTCTCATGTGAGTGACAAATTACTTTCTTCCACTCCATGCTTCTTCAGGAACTCTATTCATGACACTTTTGGTTGGACATATATTAATGATATACGCTGCACAAGTGACAGCTTCAACCCAATAATAATTTGGCAAATTCTTTTCCTTCAACATACTCCTTGCCATTTCCATGATGGTCCTATTATTTCTTTCTGCAACACCATTTTGCTGAGGTGTATACCTTGTTGTAAACTACTTGCGAATTCCATGATCCCTGCAAAAACATAGGAAGTCATTTGAGATATATTTTCCACCTCTATCAGTCCTTAACACTTTTATGTAGTGTCTAATTTGCTTCTCAACAAGAGCTTTGTAGTGGCGAAAGTGGTCAAACACTTCATTTTTCCATTTTAGAAAATAGACCCATGTCTTCCTTGTGCAGTCATCTATGAATGTCAAAATGTAATGGCTGCCACCAAATGATGGTGTTTGCATTGGTCCACATAAATATGAGTGGACAATATCCAAAGGTTCTTTTTCCCTTATTGACTTTCCTACTGGAAATGACTCTCTTTTTTGTTTGCCCAAGATGCAACCTTCACATAGGCTGTTTGGTTTTTCTATGAGTGGAAATCCTTTCACCATACCTTTCCTATGCAAAAAATTCAAACCTCCAAAGTTGAGATGTCCAAATCTCAAATGCCATAACCAATTCTCATCTTTGAATCCTTCTTGAAATTTTTCTTGTGTGACAGCTGCTATAACACCTTCTTCCTTCAATTCTGATCTTATCTTGAGACGAAACATTCTGTTGTTTGTCATATGAACTTTTTCAATGAGCTCTCTACTTGGAGGCTTATCCAAGATTTTGCACACATCATCTTTAAAAAATACATTGTAGCCATTTTGCATGAGTTTTCCAATGCTTAGGATGTTATGTTTCAAACTAGGAACAACATAAACATCTGGCATGAACTTCTTCTCTCCCTTCTTTGTTAGTATGTATACTCTTCCTTTTCCCATGAAAAAGATCTTGCTATTAGTCCCCAATGTTACTTCTAAATTCACACTTTCATCTAGATTGGAAAACATTGCTATGTTTCTAGTCATGTGGTTGCTACACCCTGAATCTAAGAACCATAAATCCCCTTGTTTTTCTTGTGCAATATTACAAGATAAAAACAAGCTATCATGGTTCTGATTTTCTTTTGTGAAATTTAAACTTGGTTTGCTACCCATGTCATATTTCTTCTTTCTAGATTCATTTTCATAATGATCATACTTCTTACAATAACGACATTGAACTTGAGATTTATTATACCTCTAAATTTGTGCTCGATTCTGGCTTGAGCCTTGACTTGAATTTTTATTGCTCCCCCTTCCACTTGACCTTGAAGGGCTACTTCTTCCACCTCTGTGTGGGCTTCTTCCTCTTCCTTGGTAGTTTGATCTTCCTCGACCTCTACCTTGACCAAAATACACTTGTGTCTTGAATGCGTGCTCAAATGAGGATTTTGTTGCTTTGATCAATCTATGCTTATGAGACATCAGTGATGCATGAAGCTCATCCACCAAAAACTGTGAGAGATCCTTTGTCTCTTCTATGGACACAACTATGGCATCAAACCTTGATGGAAGAATTCTTAAAAATTTCTCAATTATTCTCCTTTCCTCAAGTGTCTCACCACGAGACCTGTTTTGGGTAACCAACCCAATCACATGTGTAAAGAATGAGTCTATATTCTAGATTCTTTCATACATAATGTTTCAAAATATCTTCTCAACATTTGTAGTTTTGTTGTCTTCACCTTTTCCATGCCGTGGTAGGTTGTCTGGAGGGTATCCCATGCTTTCTTGGACTTCGTTGTTGTTGCAACCCTTGGGAAAATACTTTCATGAACTTCTTGGAAAATATATAATAGGGCTTTGGAGTCCTTCTTATTTTCCCTCAACAAATCTCTTTTTGCTTGTGTCAAAGCATTGTATGCAGCTGCATCTGCTGGTTCATGGAAACCATTCTCCACTAGTTCTCAAATATATTGTGAGGAAAACAGGGCCTTCATTGTAATAGCCCAATATTCATAATAATTTCCATTAAAATGTGGTATTTGTGGATTAGTCAAGCTTGTGCTTGCTGTTTCCATTTTCACCATGTAAACAAAAACCTTCTCACAGCTGGAGAATCCGTTTCTCAAAACAAATTTCAACTCTTCAGTAAAGAACACTTTCTTTCAATGAGAGATTAAACACACTCTGATACCATGTTGGAATTTCGAATGCTTTGATACCATGTTGGAAAAAATACGAGAAGCTCAAAATAAACAGGGAAATGCTTTTCCTTCAATACACAGTTTACACAGTTATGCAAAAATGCAAAAATAATTTACAGAGCCACACACATAAACAAAAAACAAGAGAATTGAGTTTTCTCATTCATTCTCTTAATTCATATGAAAAACATCCTTTTTAATACAATATGGCAGATCTTGAAAATTTAATGCCAATTCAATTCTCAAACGGACAGGTAACCACAAAAATGTCCTTCTACCGTGAAAAGCTATTTCTTCATAAAACAACATACAGACCTTAAAAGCCCAGATTTGAAATCCTTTAGGTTTTAGCTTTGAACAATATCGCATCCATGCCGATATCGCAAATCGTATTTTGGCGATGCCAAAACTTACCTTGGCATTATCCTCCTGAGTTTGTGATTGCAATATGCGATGGAAATATCACATCACAACTTTCAACACTTAACCCGCAACAAATTAACAGAAAACATATAAACCGAAGATTGCGATATGCGATGGAAATATCACATCGCAACATACATCAAACAACTGCGATGCATTAACACTTACAAAAAATGATTTCGATTGCGATGTGCAACGTGATAAATGGTGGGCAATGCGAAAAGGCACGGGTTAGGAAAAAGAGGAAAAAAAAATGTTTTTTATGGAAATGTTAATGTGAATAGGTTAGAGGGGTCCCACCAATATCTCATCGGCAGAGTTGTAGGATTCAACAATTTCATTAGGAGGAAAGGCTAAGGCCTGCAAGGTGCATAGTGCGGTCAAGAAGGTAGATGACATGGCGAGAAGGATTTAATACAGAGAGATGGGCGAACATCATTTCTGAACATTATCGAAGTTGTGTAAGTAAATAGGCTTGCGGATTAAATGTTTGCCCATAAAGCATTTACTCTACCTGGAGCTTTTCCTTCTCTGCAAACTCTATCTGCCACCCGCAAAAAAACATTTAACTAATGGTATGGTTGTTGTCAGTTTATTCAAGGTAGTGGTTGAGAGTAATTTCCAACACTCCTTCCTCGAGTCATGTACGGAGAGTTCAATTTTCTAAGTAAGCGGTGGTAATTTCCACCACATGCTCCGTGAGAATGACCCTTTACACATCTACATTAGGCGACCGAATAACAAGTCCTTCCTTCCTCCGAATCTACTGCGAAATGGGTCTTTTATCACTTCCCTACTGCAAATGATTAAACCCTTCGTAAACCTTCTCAGGTATGGTTCATGTTCTTACGACTCTGCAAACAGCTGTGTTGAAAACATATATACTTCATAATTTTTCACATCGTAGAACATCATAACCATATTTTATCTACTCCAGAACATCTGGCTGCCTTAGATTATGCATGCAGGCACCTTAGCAATCGAGCCACTCACTGACCACTTTTGCTTACGGCTACCCTAACCTCCTCCTTGGCTGTCTATAAACTGAAATGCGTCCAACAATTGGGAGATCATATAATATTCAAAAAACGCATAATGATTACACCCATACTCTTTGACTTCTTCCAAGTGTTGGGTCCCTCTAGTACTGCAATAAAATAACTCAGCTCTACTAATGTTAAAGATTGCTCCTAAAAAAAAAAATTTGCTTGAATTTCAATTAATAACTTCGCCTTTATAAAATAACATTTGCTTTAGACCCCTATTTTAGAAGATTGGCTATTGGCATTGAGTTTGTGGCTCCATGGCACTCGAATCCCCTGTGCAATTGATGTATATACAACATGATAAATGTGTTTGCATTCATACACCAGATATGCTGCCAGCGGCCTCAACCCTGGGCCCACTAAAAAAATAATAATGGATTGTTTTTTGTGAATCTGAGAGGGCTTAATCTCAGCCTCCCAAACCTGAATGTGAATCAGAAGATTTGTAGATTTAGATCTTGATGCGACCCCCGAACCTTTCTGCTACTAGCAACATCCTCGATCTTACCTCAACATCGTTGTTCCCTTCACTGACGGTTTTTTTAAAAGTTCCTCTTAGATTGATCTACGTGCAAGTGATTGATTTGGTGGCTCCAACATCTATGGTCGGTGTGGATGGCTTCAAGGATGTTGGAATTTCTGAATGGTTCCAAACAAACAGAGGAATAAAAATTCCCCAACTTCAACACAGAGATTCAATTAAAATTTTGCTGGACAGAGGTGCATAAAAAATTTCTTTCATTAAACTTAAAAAAAAATTGTTACAAATTGAAGGCTTTCCTCAGAACTGTTAATGTTCTAGCTTTACAAAAAAAAATCCCAGCTACTACACAACACAGTGTTACAACAAAAAACTTGATCTTTGTTTTACATACAGAGTCACACAGAGTCACTACAATTTATTTTCAGCCTTCAGGCTCACAAAAATACAATGCACTTTCTATTCTCTCCCTTACTGTGTTAATATAGAGTCTTTTTATTTTCTGTATTACAAAGCCTTCAGGCTCACACAACAATACACAAACAGTCAAATGTTCAATGCTCTTTGTTGTTGTGTATTTATATAACACACTTCTGATATATATATATATATATATATATATATATATATATATATATATATATATATATATATATATATATATATATATAATTCAAGGGTTTTTAAGATAAAAAACTCTCATGGCACTTTTGAAACAAAGTAAAAACATTTGACCCTAAGTAAAAAAAACTTAAAACTTATGTTGTCGCAGCATGACATAAAACTTTAAAACATTAAAACATATGCGAATACATTTTTTGTGGATTTCAAAACCTTTGAACAAAATTCCTTTTTATGAAATTATCACAACCAATTATCGCTGGTAGTAGACCCCACACGGACTTCAAAAAAGTCTTCAAGCCTATCGCATCGCAATCTATATGATTTGGTCTACGGGAAGTTCGGGTAATAAACTTAACACCTTGTGCATGCGATATGCGATATGCAATATCAGCAATATCGCATCGCAAATGGAACAACATAACTTGCGATGGTGCAGAAAGATAAGTGATAAAGCTTCGAAATGCGTTCTGCATTTTGTGGTTGGTGTGAAGTTTAATGGCGGTTGGTGCAATGTTTTAATGTAGGGATGGCGAGATTTGATGGCAGCATGGCAGAATTTAAATTGCAGATTTGAAGGCTGTGGTTGCGTGGTGATTGAACCACGGTCCTTCATTGTGTTCGTAGGCTATGACCTTAAATCAAAATTTAATTTTAGAGTTTTAAATGCGTGCAATGGAGTGCACTCAATATATTTTTTTTCGCTGTTGCATCCTTCGAATTCCCATCAGCATTCAAGCTTTCGTCCTCCTACACAGTCTGCACTATTGCAGTTAGATTTAAAAATTCAACACTCCCTCTTAAGTTCAAATGATGGTTCTCTTCCATACCCAAACACTTTCTCAAATATTTAAAACTTTTCTGCCCCAATGGTTTTGTCAAAATGTCAACAAACTGCTCCTTTGTTCTGCAATGTTACAAAACAATTTCCCCATTGTTCACTAGCTCTCTAATGTAGTGATACTTGGCATCAATGTGTTTCGTTCTTTTGTGAAACACTGAATTCTTTGACAGTGTTATTGCTGAGTTATTATCACAATAAATTGTTTTGCCTTTTACCTTTTCATGACACAAACTCCTCAACATTTTTCTCATCCAAACTGCTTGACATGCTGCTTCTGTAGCTGCCACATAATCTGCCTCTACTGTAGATAAAGCCACAATTGGCTGTTTCTTAGAAGCCCATGAAATGGCTCCTGAACCCATATGAAAAACATAACCAAAGGTGATTTTCCGGTCATCTATACTTCCAGCCCAATCATTGTCAATATATCCAATCAATTCAAAATTGTCTGAAGTGGTGTATAAAATACCATACCTCAGAATTATTTTTGCTTCTTGGCAATGTGTCTTCTTTGGCCTTTCCATGAATCTGGAAATTAAAATCACAACATGCATAATATCTGGCCTAGTTGCAGTCAAATACATGAGGCTTCCAACTATGCTCTTGTACAAACTCGGATCAAAATCCTTGCTGATGTACTCTTTGCTTAACTTCAATCCCATCACTGTAGGAGTAATTTATGCCTTGCAATCCTACATATTAAATATTTCCAAAATTTCATTTACATATTGAGCTTGAGAGATAAAAACCTTATTTTCATTTTTCTCTACTTCTATTCCAAAGAAGTATTTCAGCAATCCCATATCAGTGAGCTCAAACTTGTCTTTCATGAGTGTCTTAAAATTCTCAATGAGGTAAGCATCATTACCTGTAAAGATCACATCATCAACATATAAAACAACAATCAACATCTTACCATCTTTCTCTTTGATGTATAATGTGGGTTCTCCTTCACATTTTTCAAACCCATTCTCCAGTAGATAGGCATCTAACCTACTGTACCATGCTCTTGGTGCTTGTTTCAGCCCATAAGGATATTTCTTCAATCTACAAACTTTGTGCTCTTGGCCTTCCTTGTCATAGCCCAGAGGTTTTTCAACATAAACCTCTTCCATCAATACTCCATTTAGGAATTTTGATTTCACATCCATTTGATAAAACTTCCACTTGTGTTGTGCTGTTATGGACAACACTGCTCTTACTGTTTCCATTCTTGCAACCGGTGCAAAATTTTCCTCGTAATCTCTTCCTTGTTGCTGCTTATATCCTTGGACAACAAGTCTAGCCTTGTGCCTTTCAATATTACCTTCAACATTTCTTTTGGTCTTGTAGACCCACTTTACTCCAATGACTTCTCTTCCTTTTGGGAGATCAACTAATTCCCATGTTTTATTTTTCTTTATGGCATTCATTTCTTCATCCATAGCATCTATCCATTTCTTATCTTTTATAGCTTCTTCAAAATGAATAGGATCATCTACTTGACAATATAATGCAAATAAAGAGTTCATACCTTCATTTTCTTCCTCTTTCTCATAAATGTCATTCAAATTTCTTAATCTGGTTCCTCTTTCACTTGGTGTACTTGTGCTTGTAGAAGCACTCAAATCTGCTCCTTGTGTTGTGCTTGGAGAAGCACTGTAATCAATTCTCAAGGGTGTTCTCATACCTACTTGTGGTGTCCCTTGCTATCCTTGTGTTGGTGGAGGTGGTGCTGCTAATGAGGGATGTATTTCAGCCATCTCTTCCTCATTATCATCATGAGACAAACAACTCTTCACATTGACTGTTTTTTCATTGCTTCCATCCCAAGCTTCTTCTTCAATGAACTGCACATCTCTTCTTATAACAGACTTCTTGGTGGATGGGTTATACAACCTGTATGCTTTGGATTCTTCACTGTATCCAATAAATATGCACTTCTCCCCCTTACTGTCCAGCTTCTTCCTTAGCTAATCTGGAATGTGTGCATAAGCCGCACAACCAAAAACTCTCATGTGGGTGACACCTTGTTTTATGCCACTCCATGCTTCTTCCAGAAATCTGTTCATTATAGCTTTGGTTGGGCATCTATTCAAGATATATGCTGCAAAATGTACAGCTTCAGCCCAATATTCATTTGGAAAATGTTTTTCCTTCAACATACTTCTTACCATGTCCATGATGGTTCTATTTTTCCTTTCAGCAACTCCATTTTGCTACGGTGTATACCTTGCTGTAAATTGCTTGTTTATGCCATTTTCTCTGCAAAAACGCAGAAATTATTTTGAGATATACTCTCCTCCTCTGTCAGTCCTTAAAAAATTAATATGCTGCCCACTTTGTTTCTCTACAACAGCCTTAAAGTGGCAGAATTTCTCAAACACTTCACTTTTACATTTCAAGAAATAAACGCAAGTTTTCCTTGTGAAATCATCAATAAAAGTCAACATATATTGGCTGCTTGCTAATGATGGTGTTTGCATTGGTCCACACAAAACTGAATGGACAATTTCTAAGGGTGCCTTTGCCCTTATGCTCTTTCCTGATGGAAATTTTTCTCTGTGTTGTTTGCCCAAGATGTAGCCTTCACATAGGCTATCTGGTTTCTCAATCAATGGTAATCCCTTTACCATTCCTTTCATATGCAACAAATGCAGAACTCCAAAGTTGAGATGTCCAAGTCTCAAGTGCGATAACCAATTTTCATCCTTTGCTTCTGTTTGGAATGTCTCTTGTGTTACTGCTGCCATTTCAGCTTCTTTCTTCAAATCTTCTCTCATTTTGAGAGGGAACATTATGTTCCTTGTCATCTTCACTTGTGCAATGCATTTCTTGCTTGGTGATTTATCCATGATGGTGCATACATCATCTTCAAAGAAAACATTGTACCCCTTTTGAATGAGTTGTCCAATGCTCAATAGGTTACACTTCATACTAGGCACATAGGATACATCTGATATGGATCTTCCTTCTTCTATCTTTGTCAAAACACTTTCTATGCCTTTTCCCATGACAGAGACCTTACTGTCTGTCCCCAATGTTACTTGAGACTTTACATTTTCATCTAACATGGAAAACATGGAAATGTTTCCAGTCATATGGTTGCTACATCCTGAATCTAGAAACCATATATCTTCATTCTTCTCTTCAGCCATATTACATGCTAAAAACAACTTTTCTTGACTGATATTTTCCTTAGTAAAATTAGCACTAGGTCTATTACCCATGTCACTCTGTTTCTTCCTACATTCATTAGCATAATGGCCATAATTCTTACAGTAATGAAATTGGACTTGGGATTTATCATACCTTTGTCCATGTGCTTGATTTTTTCCACCTTGCTGGCTGCTGCCTTGGCCTTGGTTCTGATTTTGATTTCTGCCCCTTCCATTTGCATTTGCAGGGCTATTTCTTCCTCCTCTATTTTTGCTTCTGCCTCTTCCTTTTACTCTGTAGTTTCCTTTGCCTTGACCTCTTCCTCTTCCAAATGACATTTAGGTCTTGAAAGCATGCTCCAAAGATGAGTTTGATGTTCTACCCAATCTTTGTTCATGTGTCATCAATGATGCATGAAGCTCATCAACTGTAAACTTTGAGATATCCTTTGTCTCTTCAATGGTTGTGACTATCACATCAAACCTTGAGGGTAAGCTCCTCAATACTCTCTCCACTATCCTTATTTCTTCAAGTGTCTCTCCATGAGACCTTATCTGGGTAACCAACCTAATCACATGTGTGAAGAATGAATCTATGTTATCAGACTCTTTCATACATAGAGTTTCAAAGTCTCTCCTCATCAATTGTAGTTTTGTTGTCTTCACCTTCTCCATACCTTGATAGGCAGTATGGAGGGTATCCCATGCATCCTTGGACCTATTAGCTACTGCTATCCTTGAAAACACACTTTCATGCACTACTTGATAGAGATAGAAGAGGGATTTTGAGTCCTTCTTCCTATTTCTCTTCAGCAAATCCTTCTCTGCCCATGTTAAGGCATTAAATGCATTTTCATCTACTAGTTCTTCTAGACCATCTTCAACAAGCTCCCATAAATCTTGAGAGGTAGACATGGCTCTCATAGTGATTTCCCAATAGTCATAGTTCTTCCCATTGAACTATGGGAGTTGATTATTTCCAATACTCATGCTTGTGCTGGCTCCTGCCATGGCTAGCTCACTGAAATATGCTTTAAACTTGAATGTGATTTTAAATAAATTGTCTCACTACTTAAGAGACAAACTCTGTCTTCAAAAATACTTCTCTGGACTGCACTTTTTAAACACAAAACAAAAACTTTGTTTTCACAAATACCTGGACTTTTGCTGAGTCTTCACACTGTTGGAGAACTGATTCAACAAATCCTTCCTTCAACTTCTTTGAAAAACTTCAAAGAGCCTGGACTAACTCCGATACCATGTTGGAATTTCTGAATGATTCCAAACAAATAAAGGAATTAAAATTCCCCAAATTCAACACAGAGATTCAATTAAAATTTTGCTAGATAGAGGTGCATAAACAATTTCTTTCATTAAATGTAAAAAAAATTGTTACAAAATGAAGGCTTTCCTCAGAACTACTGATGTTCTGGTTTTACAAAAAAAATCCCAGCTGCTACACAACACAGCATTACAAAAATAGCTTGCTCTCTATTTTACATACAGAGTCACACACAGTCACTGCAATTTCTTTTCAGCCTTCAGGCTCACAAAAATACAATGCACTTTCTGTTCTCTGCCTTACTGTGTTAATACATAATCTTTTTCTTTTCTATATTACAAAGCCTTCAGGCTCACACAACAATACACACACAGTCAACTATTCAATGCTCCTTGTTGATGTGTATTTAGATAACACACTTCTGATTTTATATATATTATATACATACAAACATATATATATATATATATATATATATATATATATATATATATATATATATATAATTCAAGATTTTTTAAAATAAAAATATCTCATGGCACTTTTAAAACAAAGTGAAAACATTTGACCCTAAGTAAAAAAAACTTAAAACTTATGTTGCCACAGAATAACATAAAACTTTAAAACATTAAAACATATACGAATACATTTTTCGTGGATTTCAAAACCTTCGAACAAAATTAATTTCGATGAACTTATCGCATCCAATTCTGGCTGGCAGTAAACCCCACGCGGACTTCAAACAAGTCTTCAAGCCTATCGCATCATAATCTATATGGTTTGGTCTGCGGGCGGTTCGGGTAATAAAATTAACATCTTGCGCATGCGATCTGCGATGTGCAATCAACAATATCACATCACAAATGAAACAACATAACTTGCGATGGTGCAGAAAGATATGTGATAAAAGCTGCAAAATGCGTTCTGCATTCTATGGTTGGTGTGAATTTTAATGGCGGTTGGTGCAATGTTTTAATGTAGGGATGGCAAGATTTGATGGTGGCATAGCAGAATTTAAATTGCAGATTTGAAGAATGTGGTTGCGTGGTGATTGAACCATGGTCCTTCAATGCATTCATAGGCTACGACCCTAAATCAAAATTTAATTGCAGAGTTTTAAATGTGTGCAATGGAGTGCACTCAAAATATTTTTTTTTGCTGCTACGTCCTTCGAATTCCCATCAACATTCAAGCTTTCGACCTCCTGCA
Source organism: Pinus albicaulis (assembly GCA_034641835.2). Lineage (NCBI taxonomy): Eukaryota > Viridiplantae > Streptophyta > Pinopsida > Pinales > Pinaceae > Pinus > Pinus albicaulis. The sequence goes on from CM076584.1 coordinate 328,727,657, forward strand.
CTGTCTGCGCTGTTGCAGTTGGATTTAAAAATTCAACAAAGGACAACCCAACCAACACACAACTCCTTCCTGCGCTTAGAGATTTGTTGTGAAAGCAATGAGGCCGACACTAAGGTTGTATGAACTACCCAAAATCCATCGAGTCATCATAGTTTTAGTAGGGGGTTTTCCCACAACACGTCCCAGTGGTGCTTGGATGCTGCTCAGAATTTCTGCGAAGTTACCCACTGGATTGGCAAAAAGCTCATAACACTATCAACAACTCCTTGGTCCTTGCCCGACGAACTAGTGCAGCTCCCGGCCCTTCCACTGGATTGGCGCTTTCTCGCCAAGATCGTTGCTTGATGTGTAGAATGGCACTGCTAGTCTACAAGAGGTTTTCGTTCCAATTCTTACCGTCCGCCGAAATAGCCAATGCGCTCTCACCACAACGTCCCTTTCACTACTACGCACTAATGGATGATGCTACTTTATATTTCGATTGACTTGAATTTCTGACATATTCAGCCTCTTAGACGATCAACTCTCAATATAAGGAGACAATAGATTGACCGCTTGAAAATTGATAAACTCATCTCCTTCAAAATGTGTGAGTCAACCTGCACATGATATTAAATACTTAGTACTTGCATAATGAAACCTTCAGTGAAAAAAAAGTGGCCACTAGAGTTTGGAGAAGTACGAAAAATTTAAAGATATGATTCCCTCAATGGAGCTCAATAATGGATGTAGAAATTCTCTGCAATGGTCAACTAAGGTGGCTATGGAAACACTGAAATTGACAAGATCTAAGTTAGGGTGACCCAGGAGAACCACTAAAACTAATTCTCTTCAGTTTCAATTTAGAAACCCTAAGGCTAGAAGGAAAACCAACTCTCGTTTCAGAGTAAGATTCTAATCACTAAAAATTATCACAGATCTAGCACATCTAGGTGTTTTAATTAAAAACAATTGCAATCAAGATAATGAGCACCACCGGATATGGTAAGGCAACTCGTTTAATTGATATTATCAACTGAAACTAAAATACATTCCCATACAAATAAATTGGAGCTAGATGGCATTTTTGGCTACTTTTTAAAACAGAAAAAAAAAACACCAAAGCACAATCGTGGACCTTGAATGGATGGTTTTTAGTCCCAAGATCAAGCTAGAACTGTCCACGCCAAGTTCCTTAAAAAAAAAAAATAGATAGACAAGTTCAGGATGCCGCTTTGTGTGGCTCTTATCCCTTTTTATAGGTTAGACAGATCTTATTTTATTGTTTTTCTTCGAAAAATAAATATAGATACCATGGACTGAACTGATACCATGGGAAAACACCATGGTAAATACCATGGGTTGATTCCATCCACTTTAACCTTATAAAAAAAAAATATTACATATTAACAATAAATTTTACATTTTTAATAAATATAAGTGTTTTTCTTAATGTATTAAAATTTAAATTTATTTTGATTCTCTATATAATATAGTATAAAAAAATTTAAGTTCAAAAATGGTTTTACATCTTCATACATTTAATCCCTTCTCTTTATGTTATGTTTCATAAATTGGAAGTTGAGATGAGTAGATTAATAATCTAACATTAGTTTGATTATTAAAAAAATAAAAAAATAATTTAAAATTGAATGAGTAAATATTTATTATAAAATAATTCAAAACATTCAAAGTAATAAATTAATTATTTGAAAATTATAGTATTTATAATAAATTAATTATTAAATTTAATGAAATTTATAATTTAAAAATTATAATATTTATAATTTCTAATGTCTAAATCATTTTAAATATTATTTCAAAGTCCTTCACAAAAGTCTAAACTAACCTAACAATTATAATATAAAAATATTGGTATTTTTCATTTATACTATTTAATATAATATTTTGTATTATTATATTTATAATTGCTATATAAAATTTTGTATTATTATATTTATAATTGCTATATAAAATTTTTTATTATTTTATTTATAATTGCTAATGTCTAAATCATTTTAATAGCAATTTTTCTATTCACATGAAAACTATTTTGAATAATAAAATTTTATTAAAAACTCAATTAACACACCTTGTTATAAATTTGTTGAAAATTTTGGAAAGTTTTATTTTTAAATTTTTTAAATTTTTAATATTAATTTAGATTTATTTTAATTTTGGATTTATTTAATAAATAATTAAATTTCTTGAAGTGCAAATTTATTTCAAAGTGTAAGGAGATTTGATCTCTCTAAAATCTTGATAAATTAAGAATTAAGATGAATTTAGACTAGTTTAATTATTAGTTTATATTATTATTATTATTATCAAATTTTAAGGTCGCAAATTGGTGTATGAGACCCCATTGTTTTTGGGACAAGGGATACCCTTCAGCCGCATCGATTTTACTGCTAAGTCTACAAAAGCATACATACTCTACCCTTCTAGTTTTGAACATGTGATCTTCTAGGAGGAAACACATGCTCTTAACATGTGTGTGCATAAATTGCTCTCATTTTATATTTAAAAGAATTTTAATAAAAAAATAAAAATATATATATTTATCTATTCAAAAATGTTTTAAATATTTTTTATTGACTTAAAATGTAGAACATATTCTTAGGTGTGTAGTAATTAACTGTAATACGATAATTAACATTTTACATTTTAAAACATTTTTTAAGTATATTCTTTAACTAATTCTACTTGCTATTAAAATTGCAAGAACCAATCAAGATCATCACAATTAAATTAATGTATAAACATATAAAATTAAATAAATATTTTTTGAGTAATGATTTCACTTTGAATTATAATATCTTAAACAATATTCTAAAAGAACAACTCAAAATTAAAAATAAAATAAAATGTGACCATATTACCAATTGTACAACATTATTACTCATGTAAGTAACATTTTAAGAGAAATTATATGCATTATACTAATTTTGATTAGGGTTTCCAGTGAGGAATGCTTACTTGGAGAAGCTCTCCACCATGAAGGTGGAGATTGTTCATAATGAAAAGAAATGGTGAGAAGAGTTTCTAGGTCAACTGGATGTTCATTAGTGAGAGGTTTCCACAAATAATATTGTGAAGATGAAGGCGGTTCACCATTTGAAGGTGGAGATTGTTCACAATGGAAAGAAATGGTGAAAAGAGTTTCTAGGTCAACTCGATGTTCATTAGTGAGAGGTTTCCACAAATAATATTGTGAAGATGAAGGTGGTTCACCATTTGAAGGTGGAGATTGTTCACAATGGATACAAAATGGTGAGAAGAGTTTCTAGGTCGACTGGATGTTCATTAGTGAGAGCTTTCCACAAATAATGTTGTGAAGATAAAGGTGGTAAAGTCTAACATATAAGCTTTTGAGTATGATAATGGTAAATTAAAACTACAAATTAGTAATGTGAAACTCTCAATGCTATAACTCTCCTTCATCACTTTTTTTTTTCCTTGGATTTTTTTTTAGTAAACAATGTTTTAAAAATAAAACATATGTTAAAATAAATTATTTAAAATTTAAAATTTTGAAATTTTGAAAAAATAATTACAAATAATTCTAATTAATAAAAATGTGTAGAATTAAAACTATTTTATAATAAAAAATGAACTTATTAAACATTTTTTTTTAAATTGCCTCAATATTTCATATAATATTTGAAACTTCAATCTTGCGCATAGGTTAAATGAAATAGTTTGGGAGATTTCATTATAGCTAGGAATATTTAAATCTATATATTTTACTTACTATGCAAGATTAAATTAATGTCTAAACAGAAAATTAAATAAAGTTTTTCTTACTAATGACTTTTTCTTGAATTGTAATATATTAAACAATATTCTAATGGAATAATGTAAAATTTACATAAAACAAAAAATAATTATATTACCCATTGTTCAACATTATCACTAATGTAAGTATCATTATGAGAGAATTTATACATATTGTATTAAATCTTAAGGTTTCCCATGAAGAATGATTACTTGGAGAGAAGCTCTGCAACATTTGAAGGTTGAGATCTTCCATGGTGGAAAAAAATAATGGAAATATTTTATGGGTGGAAAATATATTCATTGTAAGAGCTTCATGTAAGTAATAATGCCATCATCTAAGGATGAAAGTGGTAAATTATATTAAATAACCTTTTGAGGATGACAAGGGTAAATTAAAATTACAAATTGTTATCCTATCATTTAAGGATGAAGCTGTTAAATTCTAACATATAAAATTTTGAGGATGACTAGGGTAAATTAAAATTACAAATTGGTAATTAGAAATTGGAATTTTATGCCTAAAATAGGATACCTTAGAGAAGAATAACATAGGAAAAACCACTGGTTGTCAAAACTCATAGCTTAAAAAGAACAATTATTTTATTTTATTTTATTGTTATGTAATTTGACTAAGTCCAAATAGTCAAAATGTTTACATAACATAACAAGACAAGACAAGAAAAGACACGACATTACAACAACTCTTGGATGCTAGTTTAATTAATTGACCCTTAGATAAAAGCCTAGTCCCACAAAATAATTAATCATGGTCAATTAAAGTCATAAAAATATGATCCACATGTAGTGAGACATAAACATCAATATTTAACAAATAGTAGGCACCCTGGTTTCCATAACACCATGGAAAACTTTGAGTTTTGGTCCATCATTTTTCCCCCTAGATTTATAAATCACGAATTAATTAATTAGGGTTGATTCAAGTCCAAGAACATCTGAGCCCATGCAGCTAAAGTCTAGGCTTCCCCTTGTAGTTGTTGATCCAATAGAGAAATCAAACGTTAGACTGTAACAAATAGTAAGAATGCCCCAAAACAACATGATAAATTCTTGGTTTTGAGACATCATTTCTCTTCCTATACTGATAAACAAGGCTGAGTTTTATTAACCAGCCTAGATCCATCTTAAATTGAGGAAATGCTTGCACCTCCATAGATTTGACCCCTCTTAGCACTTTATAGATATAGAGTTATGATGTATCTAGAGTGGTTTAATTGTAAAATTAAAATAATATTATTTTCATATTTACATATATAATACAAAAAAATTATTATAGCTATAAAATAATCTTATCCTATAAATTTTTGTTAAAAAATGGAAATTTACAAAAGATTTAATAAAATATATGAAAAATTAATTCATTCACAAATTTTAATCCAATAAAAAAAGAATCATGCTAATCCAGATACAAAATGTAACCCCTAGCCTTAGGTCGAAAATTAAATGCACAGTATTTTTCTTGTCTTTTTGAGAAATTAGAAAGGGAATTAAAAACCCGTCATTTTTGGCATTGTTGTCGAGGAGTTACTAAAGGCACATTTTTTCTTTTATTGGTTTCAATTTCATATTTTTGCATACATAATAATATTGTTTTCTTTTTTTGTTTTTAAATACATGATATAGGTCACGTAGATATATTGATTGAGTTTCTAAATATTTTTTTTGGTGCAGTACAAGCCACCCATAGTATTAACTTTTATTGTGTAAGTAGCTTAGAAGAAGGAAATAAAAGCATTGATGAATATAGAGGAGTCAAGGGGTGTCTAAGCCTTCAAGCTTGAACTTGGATTCATCATCAAGCTATGTGATACATTATTGATTTCATGGATTTGGTAGCTTGGTTGGAAAATTATTCTTTCTCATTGTTTATGCTCCTCCCCTGTTCATTTTCCATTCACTAACCTATGATTCTTTTCTGCAATACAATTAGCTTCTATATTTTTGGGAAAACGTACCCTAAATTAATAAATCTATGTTTAAAAAATTAATGATTGGAAAAAACACTTGAGTCTGCTTGGTAAAGTTAGATTACATGTCTCATCTCCTCTATTTTCTTGGTAAAATACTATTGTATGAGTGACATTGGTACACCCCCTAACTAGAAAATTGGCGAACACCATGGTTCGGTACCTAGGTGTCTTGGTAGATGGGATTTTTCTGATAGGATGAGAAATGGTTTATTCCTTACATCAAGGCTAATGTTTGGTCATGGAGTATTGTAGGTTCTTAGTCAAATAAACCAATATACTAGTGTTTGGACCAAAGGTACGATTAGTTCCTAGCTAGTATATTTCTCCTAACCATAACCTTGTAAGTGAATAGAGGAATATCATCATCTGATAGATTTAATCTAATATCTCTCAATAAAATTTCATGTTTCATATTCTCTAATTTTTTCTTAGCAAATGATATCTACTTAATGAAGAATTTAATATTGACATCCCATATCCAAATTATTCTCCTACAAAAGTTGCAAGCAACATGGTTGGAACCTAGGTGTCTCGGAGAATGTGAATGTGTTCGTAGGATGACCAATACTTAATACATATTTTATGTTCTTCCTTGGAGTACATTGGTTTCCATTTAACTTATACTAGTGTTCATCCCAAAGATATGGTTGGTACGAAAGCCAAAATTTTCTCCAATAATATTTCTTTTCAATTGATCTAAATATGGAGCTAAACAACATGATTTTCCATGTAACAAGGAACTTCATGGAATTCTTTGATCGTTAGGTTAGGATCCCATTGCTACCATCCCATCATTTCCATATCATATTTTGAATTAAAAGAAAAATAATGTTCATCATTTTTTTCTAGCATGTTGGCTTAACAAATTTACTAAAATTGACTTGGGAAAGTACTATTTTGAGAAACCATATTGGTATATTTTTAAAACTTATTTATACCTCAAAGAGCCCTTTGAATATAGTCTCTTTTTAAATTTGAATTTTTCAATTTGGGTACAAAACAGAAACTTTATGGTCAAAATAATCACTCAAAATTAAATAGGAAATATGTGATAGAGTTTTGATAGTGTTGGAACATGCAATTTTTGGATAACTAAATGAATAGATATTGAAAACTTACTTATATGGTATATTCTCATATGAATATAGTTTACAACATAATTTGAATCACTCCATTTTGATTTCATACAAGAAATTTATCCTTGAAATACTAATTTATTATCCTGAATATATGATAACTAAAACTTTGTTTCCTAGTATATTCACTTGCATATTTGACTCATCAATTTTTATTCTTATTAAAACATGATTACTAATATATATACTTATGTCAATATAATTTAACATATAATTGTAATTATATCAAGTTTTCATCAAATGAAAGGGTTATACCTAAATTCAAGATTGTTGGTTTAAGATGGAGAACAAAAACAACTTTATCATACAAGTTGTTCCAAGCATGTTTGGCGCATTACTTCATGGAATTTAAAAAAATATTATACCGGAAATATGATAATGAATCTACTTCCAACTCTAATTCAAATTATTTCAATCAATTAACAACCAAAAAACTTACACAGTCTAAAATAGTAAATGTTGGTCTATGTGGGAATTTCAAAATAGCTCAATTATGTAGGTTGTTTTTAAGTAGATTTGACATAACATCTCATGGAATTATCAAAACTTGTTTGTACTATATATATTCATATAAATATACTTTATTTTGGCTTTAGAATCACTTTAACTATACATCAAGAAAATAATATACTAGCAAAAAACTATCGGGTAGTCTAGTTGGCTAGCACTCTTTAGCAAGTAAAATTTTTTTTTTTTTCCTTTTTTTTTTCTTTGGATCTATATTATTTACCATTATTTGTGATATTTTTATAGGTATTTGAGTGAAAAAATACTAATCACCTTTTTTATACCAAGATATGATTTTTTTTACAAATAAGTTCTAGTTTTTAGGTCCTTAGTGTTATAGCATCAGTTATCACCTCTATATACTTGATGACTTATGCATTGGCCTTGGGCAAAAATTCCATTCAGACCTGGTCACATTTCTCAAAAAAAAGTATTTTAAATCCATACGTGACTCTGCCCAGCTTTTTCCGCGTGCACACGAGGGTCCATCTATAGCTGGCCCGCGTATGCTATTTAAAATATTAAAAAATATAAAATTTCCCTATTATTGAGGTGAGGTCTACAATTTTTCCTGTAACTTAACTACCCCATCCTGTGGCCTAGCTATTCCCCAACTGAAAAAACTAATTTGAGGAAGTATAAATACCCCTCAAGGGTATGTCCAAATGGAGGAGAGAGAGAATTATCGATATTATAGTGTGTTATAGCCCTGATCAAGTGTGATATTTCCCCTGTGCCTCCTGCACTTCCCATATTTTCAGGAAACCCTTGTTTCCTTGTGATGATCACCCTCATTCTATGTGACATCCTTTGTGCACCATTCATGGAAGAAGCTTTGTGAGGCTAGGGCCGGATGAATTCGGAGGACTGTTTTTCTCAAGGCCGCGACAGATCTCAAGTGATTTCTCCACTATTATTTTATGTACATGTTATCAACAAAAGAAGTACCATCCTGTTCCTGATGTTCATGTTTCATATATCTCTTATACATGCTTAAAAATATTGAATAGTTTATTTCATGTTATCTTTATGAGATCATGCATGCTATTTTGCTAACATCTAGGACATATATGGTGTACAAATAGGTTTTTGTTCTTGTTCTTGGCTAATTTGCAGGTTCTGGAGTACAAGGAGTTGCAAGGGGTTTGAACCCTACGGGATCTACTACAAACGAAGGATAAACGGGTAAGATCTGTGATCCTCACTTTCTAGTTTAAAGCATAGAAGTTGGTTATTTGAGTCCTTCTTGTGATGACATGCCCCTGATATGTGAGGTTTATCAACCTAGGTCCTTATGGTAACATTTCCCGTAATAGAACTGGCGACTCTACTGGGGATTACATTTGCATAATTCCTAGTTTTTGTTGTTTTTATCTGTCTTGTAGGTTCCCTGACAGGTTAATCAAATTTACAATCTAGTAATTCTTTTTCCCAACCAGAGAGAAGCCCTGATCTCTTGATCAGGCCTAGATTTTTCTTTTTTTACTTATTTCTATTTATATACGCTACTTCGGTTGTACAAAATCACTTATTCCCTCTGTATTCTCCAAAAGGACCCCTTTATACATGTGTTTCTTTGGTTATAGTTGCCTATACATGCACGTTGAACACAACGAACCCGCATATGCCTGGGAAAATTTGAAAATCTGATTTTTGAGGCCCTATCACTCTTTCTTGTATGTAGTTGAGCACTCCTATGGTGCCTTTTAGGTGTATATACTGTGTTTATTGTGGTTGTATGTCCGTTTCTCTGTTTTTCTTGTGAAGACCTAGTCATTTGGTAGTTTTTCCTGTTTTGTGAAATTGCAATTGCAGTTATAGCACCAAGATCTCTTCCTAGAGTTCTTGGCTATTTTGACCATTTAGAACAATGAGCCTTTGCTTGTTTTCTCATCTTGGCCTTATGAATTGCTTCACTTTTGGTTTTTTCATCTTTTGACTTCTTTTTTTTTCTTGACTTCTTAGGACTAGCCTTTTAGCGAATCTTAAAGTGACCTTTTCTTGTTTTTTTGATTTTTTGTTCGGTGAAGAGTAGGATACAGTTTTGAATCAGTTTTTTGGGTCTTTTTCTTCTTCTTTCTTGTTTGAGTCCCGCTACAAAAGTAGCATAGTTGGCTTATGCATTTTTAATCCTTTTTGTGACTCATTTCCTTGATTCTAGTTCTTGAGTAGTTTTATGCTTGTCTTTTTGAAATATTTTTCTTTCCATTATAAGTGAAAAGCCAAAAAGAATTTCTTGTTTTCCGTTGCTTTTGCTTTGATTTCCTTTTTAAGGTTTTTATACATTTTGAAGCAGTTTGATTAGTTTCTTGTTTTTGGTTCATTTTCTTGGTCATGAAAGGAGTATTTTTCTAGATTTCTCTCTCTTTTATATCAAGTACATTTTGGCATTTTCTATGCATAGGAGTTCTTGTTGGGACTAGCCTTGCTTTTCTGTCAAAAGTGATTGAACCATTTCTCTCTATAAACTCTTTTTGCTTCCTTAGTTAGAGATCCTAGAATTTTCATATCATTGGTAGTTTTTGCATTATTTGGACTGAAGAATTTTTGTCTCTTGATAGTTTTCTGATGTGTGTGAAGAGTGATTAAATGAAAAGAAAAACAAGTTATTTGCTTATTTAGTTTCATAGAACCCATATAGAAATCTATTTTCATTGAAAGAAAAATATTGCATTTGCATGTAGTAGGTTTTCATTGATTTCTTTTGCGTCGATAAACACCATCAGTTTCACTTCCATATACCTTTAACTTAAGTAACAACCAATTTAAAATCAAGCGCTATAATTAAAATAAACTAGATTTTTTTGTATGTTGTCATTTATCATACACTAACTAGCTAAGTCATAGGGTTTGGAATAGGTGAGTGGAGAGTTAACTCTCCAAGGCTGCTCAAATTGTTAAACATATAAATTTTATTAATGAGTGAAATCCAATTCCATTAAGTGGACCAGGAAAGCTCTACCTCCAGAGAATTAAGCACCAGGGAGAGTGAAGACAGAGAAGAGAGATACCCCCTCTCCTATTTCATGAATCTTGACCTAAGACCATTATGCCTGGCTGTCGATATGGATTGGTGCCCTTAGTTGCCTAGGGAGCACACAAGTGACTGCGGGGGGGAATACCCGTGGTACCTGAGACAGACGTTGCATCACTTTCATCAGTACTTTTGAAGGGTGCCCTTGCGAAGCTTGGGGACTTACATCGATAAAGGTTGTTCTCAGGAGGTCAGCATAACTATTTCTGTTACCTTCACTAGTATGCCAGGGGCGTAATTACCCCAGATTATTTTCAGAAGGTCCCCTTATTTCTCTTTCTTGTATTTTGGTGTCCGGTCCTAATCACCCAGAGCGGAAATACCTGAAGGCTGCTTGAATGACTATATCTTAGGAAATTTTTAGAGTGTGTTCTTTGCTCCTATATTTCTTATCTTCTTATGTTTTTTTATTCTAATATTAATCTCATAAAATGGCTGACCGATCGCCTCATCGATCAAGGATGCTTCATGGGCTTTCTCCTGCGAGTGCCGAGCCTTCTTCAAGAAGGCGTAGGAGTAATTCAGTGGGTGATTTTTATCTGGTAGTTTCAAACGCAATGAAGAGTCTCTAAATACTACAACTGGTTTCACTCTGTTTCAACTAGTTTATGGGTTGGAATCTATATTTCCTATTGAATGCGAAATTCCTTCCCTTAAGCTAGAATTTGAGCTTCTTCCTGACACTTATAGTCTTGAAGAATTCCTCATCCATTTAGAACATTTCGACGAGCAGCGCCAAGATGCAGCTACAATGAATGAGGCGCATAAGAAATGGGTGAAGGTTCAGTACGATAAGGTGGTAAAGCCTAGGGTTTTCTCTAAAGGTGACCTTGTCTTGGTTTATGCCCAAGAGAAGGATGCCTTGGGAGCAGGTAAGTTCAAATCTATGTGGTATGGCCCCTTTATCGTCAAAAAGGTCCAAAAAAAGGGATATTATGCCTTGGTTGATTTTGATGGGAACGTGTTGTCAGAGCCCAAAAATGGGCTCTATTTGAAGAAGTATTATGCGTACAGGCTTCAGCCTAGCATCTACTTTGTTGTCTATATCGTATTTTTTTATATGTCTATTTTTCTATTTTTTGTGTGACTTTGATGATTTTTTCTGCTTTGGCATGTATTATTGGATGAGATGAGTCATTTTGGCTTTACCAATGGTGCTAGTAGACATACTCGGAAGTTGACTTCTGCGTCTTGCGTAATCTACTATCCATCTGGTCAGTTTTTAGTTTCAAGAGGTGTCTGCATTGGTCCTGCTTTGAACAATGTGGCAGAATACACTGGAGTGGTCAACCTACTCGGAGGCAATATCTTTTGGTGTTGATTTTTTAGTAGTTTACTTGGATTCACAACTGGTGGTTTCACAATTAAAAACACCTATCATGTCAGAGACCTATTTTTTCATCGATTATTTTTAGGGTGTGTTTGTTACAATGTTCATTTCAATTTATTATATTCATTCATATTCCTCGATCTCATAATTGGTTAGCAGACTCATTAGCTAATCCGACACTTGATTGGAACATTAACCATTCAATACTTTAAAAATATCAAAACATCATTCATCATTGTACATTTGGGACAATCACATAATATAAATTTCCATGTGTGTGTTTGTATATATATATATATATAGATCAGAGTGTTCAAAATATACAAAATTTGGACCATCATTTCCTACAAAATTAGGGTTTATGCATGATCATGTCTGTCATAAAAAATAATATTACTGTCATCTGATCAAATCTAAGTCTACTCATGAGGTCTCTACCCAACATTGGTGTTCCGATAGAACACAATAGTAGTAGCTACACGGCAGAATAACCGCACCCAGTCTCATGGTACTCCAACCACCCTCCTCTAGATAGCCTCAAGAAGGTCCTTTATAGCTGCCATGCCTACTTGGCGAGTCAAACTCTCCAAATTCCTCTGGATGGCATGGAGGGTCCTTCCTGGGTCTTCAGCCTCTATCTTGCATTTGCGACGCTTATATCTTGGGTAGCCCTCTGGTCTAACTGGTCCCATGTCTGCATCATGATCATTAAAATTTTGTAAGTCATATTGTCCTATCAAAAAAAAAATTTCATTTTTCCCATAATTTGGAAAAATCAATAAAAAAATCACATAATCAAAACATCATTGTGAAATCTTACCAATTTCACCCCATGCTGCTTTGGGTGGAAGAACCAAATCAGGATCTTCTTGAAAATCCATCCCAGCATAGGGATAGTCCTCCACTGACTCGATGACCTATTATGCCCACCACTAGAAGAACTCATCGTCCCATGTGGTTTGGGGAACTTCACTTCCCCCCAGTATCTTCATCAAGTCTACCCATCAAGCTATCCTTGGATCCCTTGGGCTGCTGATAGTAGAGATGATCTTGGGCTGAAGCCCTGGGACTCTCTCAAAGAAGAAGGTCAACAGAATAGTTTTATATCCAAAGTGTTTTGTCTTTACCTTTCGGATGGAAGTAAGTTGTTTATTCAAATTAGCCAATAAGGCTATGCACCAGTCATAAAGATGGGCCAAACACTCAACTTCCAGGCTCATGTGAGTGCGTGAAGCCTGGTGAAGGGATGTTGATCCTGCCACTTTGCCAATCATGAAAAGAAGGATTTTCATGTACAGATCCTATACGTATTTGATTGGGATCTCAGTCCCCACCTTCTTTGCACCATCTACACAGTAGACTTGGACATAGTTATCTACATTAAGCCCTCCAATGGGATTACCTTGCAAATCAACTCGGTCTCCCCTTCGGGAAAGTCTAGTGATAAAATAGATATCTTTCAGTTCGATTCTCAATGGCATCTAATCAATCATAAAACAATATTCATCTGGTTTCCAATGATTGACCAACATCTCGAGGAATCGAGTATTGGTTTTCATATTTTGAATTTTGAAAAAATTGAGTAAACCACAGTTCTGAAGTATATCTAATGATTTTTGGTCCTCCATCACTTCATTAACAATTGCACTGTGCTCTATTTCTCTCTAGTTGATCTAGTCATCCTGGAAAATTTCATCCATTGACCCATTAGATAAAAGTTTTTGAATTCTGCTATGTGCATACACGACTTAATTTGGACACAGTCGCATCTATACGTGAGTTCCTCATGACGAAATCGCGTATACGCAGAGGGTTTCAAAGAAAATATATTTCTTATGGTCAAAAATTTAAAAATTTGCTTGAAATAGGAATGAAATTGATAAATAAGATGAGAACAAGTCTTACCTCACTGATTTGAGGTGATTCGGTGGTCGGTTGCTCTGTTTTCAAGAAGAGGGTTCTTTGCTCTAGAGCTCTTTTTCCATTTTTGCACTGCACAAATGAGAAAAATGTGAGTCAAAATGCTTATTTATGCCCATAATTTGAAAATTTTTCACAAATTTCGTTTGTGTATATTTTTTGAATTTGATTAAGGTTGTTTAACCTTTTGGCTTATAAGTGTTGTGAAAAGTTATTTTCGGGCACATTCTGGTCAATTTGAGATATTTCCAATTTTTCTTCGGCTCCATGACCGCTGACCTTCCATGGCAGGTATTTGATTCTGAACTGGCATATAGGTTAGGGAATTCACTTTCCATTGCATTTTTTCATCCTAGAATCCATTTTTATCACTTTCCATATGATCGATCCCATCATTTCATGACTATTTGACCCATTTCACTTGCCGATTTTTGGAATCATGACTTGGTGGTAGAACCATCCTTTACAAGGGCTTCCTAGTTAGTCCCTCACTAGCATTTGTCGCCCATGATGCAATCTATGTAGGCTTGGGAGTCCTCTTTAGTCCTGCCATGACTTATGTGTTGAAGCTTCATTCTTCTTATTCTTCGTTATCTTTATTCTGACCATTTACCTTAGAGGCTCTCATTTGTTATCGAGTTTTATTTTTGCATTTCATATTGACTACTTGTTTATCTTGGCCTTTAGCCAGCTTCATTTAGACTCATGTTTAAGCCCTATTTTGACCATTTCTTTCTATACAAGTTAACCATGAAATCACTTAGCTTTCGCGACTTGACACCTTTACCCATGGATGGAAGATCCCTTTGAGTGCCAGTTACCAGTTTTCGCCACCTTGCATTGAGCATAGGCTTGTTCCTATCCCAGGAACTAGTGCATGTGTTTACCGAAACTCATTCTATCCATTGTACTCTAGGAATTATTTTATTATTTTTCAAGCTTTGAAATATGAAAAAGACAAAAAATTAAATATTTGAAAAATAATGGGAATGAGACAATACTTCCATACTTGATGGCAACTAATGGTGTCAGTTGTGTCGCCCTTAAACAAATCACAAAAAATCTAAGTCTTTTCTCCATTTGGGATGGTTTTAGTTTTTGACTTAGGAGAAGCCATAACCTTATTAGTGAGTCAGTACTCCCTCGGTTGGTTATCTCTTCCAATCATATGGAGGTTTTTTTTATGCCTCCTGCATGACAAACTTATACAAAGTTATCATTTGCTGCCATAGTCAAGATGAGTCGTGCTTTTTTTCAAGGGAAGTTAACCTGAGTTGGCCCTTCTGCGTTATCTCTTGACTTATTTTTCAGTCGTCCATCCCAGTTTTGTCAATATCTTGTTTTATCACATCAGTGATTTAGTCCTATGCTCATGCTGGTTTGAGAAGGTCTCCATTAACTTCTTGTCGTCAGGTTTGTCTCTTATCAACTTCAAAATATTGCTCTAAGAGTAAACCTAAAGCTGAACCTTGGCCCTATTTACATCATTGATAAGTGACCTTGTGCTCAGCATTTGATCAACATCATAGGTCTTTGACTGATTTTTTTTCCTTGTGTTCGACTTCAACTGACATTATCACACCTGGGATTCGTGTAGTACCTTGATTTCCATTTGACCCTATCGGTGGATATCTCGCCTCTTTGTCAGATTTCATTATTGGTTGGTTCAGAGGGTTTATGCCGTGCGCTATGTACATCTTTTCCATGCCAGAAACATACATCGAGTTGGTTACTTCACTTTTCTTATTCGTTCCAAATCTCAGCTCATGGGTTACGCTCGCATTGGATTGATGTGGGATGCCTTAATGCCTTCCTTCCAGCAGATATTTTCCCATCGATTCTGACTCATTGCTCTAGGAATAAGGTCTATAGTCCTTTTTTCAGTACCTTAGGGTTTTCAATCATCAGTGGCAGACTCTTCACTATCGACAGTGAGAATACATCAATGTCTCCTGATTGATAGATTCTCTCAAGTGTTCGAATTTAACTCATTCATTCGCACTTGTTAGATTATACTGGAGCACCTTGACCGTCATTATCATTATCGATGGGTTGTATCTCATTTGTTAACGGTATACATCAATGATCGGTAATCAAACGATTTCTCACATGGTCGACCTCAACTCATTTGTTCCCATTGTGTAGAATTGTGCCATGGTTATCGGTGAAGACTTCGGGTTTTCATCAGCATGTTTTGGTTCACTTTGACAACTCCTTCAATTTTCTGCCAGTGACACCACCCACCCTTATATGTTGCAGTTTCATCACAGCAACATTTTATATGTTGGCGCCTGAGTTGCATGTTGTACCATTTGTTACACAACTTATGATTTGGTACTTGGAGATTCAGTTGTGACTTTAGTGATTAGATATCTATGCAACATCATTGATCAATCTTCTATATGTGATACTTGACTATTATTTTGACTTATAGTTCCAAGCAGTGATCAGATGATTCATTATGTACTTTACATTTTTTTTATACTTATATACATATTGGATCTGCTCCATAATTCACATGCAGACATGCTTTTCTTTCACTGAGCATGAATATTCCCGCCTCAGACATGAGCTATCTTTCTGATTTCTATCATTGGTTTTTGGCAAGCTAAAATCTAGTGAAGACCTCTCTAGTCCTCGCAAGGTTATTTCTATGCACATAATACACTTCGACCATCATGTAACCCTTCTGACCTCATATATCAGGGGGCACCTATTATAGCATCATTTATCACCTCTATATACTTGATGAATTATGCATTGGCCTTAGGCAACCCTTCCATTAAGACTTGGTCACATTTCTCAAAACAAAATATTTTAAAATCCACATGCGACGATGCTCAGCTTTTTCCATGTGCACACACGGGTGCATCCATAGCTGACCCGCGTATGCTATTTAAAATATTAAAAAATATAAAATTTCCCTATTATTGAGGCGGGGTTTACGATTTTTACTGTAACTTAACTACCCCAGCTTGTGGCCTAACAGTTCCCCAACTGAAAAAAGTAATTTGAGGAAGTATAAATACCCCTCAAGGGAATGGCCTAAGGGAGGAGAGAGAGAATTATTGATATTATAGCCTGTTATAGCCCTGATCAAGTCTGATATTTCCCCTATGCCTCCTACACTTCCCAGATTTTCAGGAAACCCTTGTTTCCTTGTGATGATCACCCTCATTCTATGTGACATCATTTTTGCACCATTCATGGAAGAATCTTTGTGAGGCTAGGGTTGGACGAATCCGGAGGATGGTTTTTCTCAAGGTTGTGGTATATCTTAGGTGATTTCTCCACTATTATTTTTTGTACATGTTATCAATAAAATAAGTACCATCCCGTTCCAGATGTTCATGTGTCATATATCTCTTATACATGCTTAATAATATTGAATAGTTTATTTCATGTTATATTTATGAGATCATGTATGCTATTTTGCTAACATCTAGGACATATATGTTGTACGACTAGGTTTTTGTGCTTGTACTTGGATGATTTGAATGTTCTGGAGCATGAGGAATTGCAGGGGGTTTTAACCCGAAGGGATCTAATACAAACTAAGGATAAAGAGGTAAGATCCACAATCCTCACTGTCTAGTTTAAAGCATATAAGTTGGTAATTTGATTCCTTCTTGTGATGACATGCCCCTGCTCTGTGAGGTTTATCAACCTAGGACCTTAGGGTAACATTGCCCGTAACACTTAGAGGACCATGAAGGTTAATCCTTACACAAACGATTATTAAGGACATAATTTTACACAAAATCCCATACAATATAGATAATAAAATATGGATAATTTTAAATCCTTATAAGCACCATGAAAATTAAAATATTGGAAGCTTGTCCCAATAATGTCTTACCTAAAAGAAAAAAATAAATGTCTTTTTCAACAAAATCACAAATCGATCAAGAATAAGAGGTAAAGATGCACGTGTACCTTCAAGAAAGAGAAGGAAATATACATTTCAATTCACCATGGATAGATACTACAACATCATGTTGCAATATGTTGCAACTCATTGTTCTTAGATCCTACGACTCTTTTTTGTTGGTTGTTGTGACTCACCATTCTAAGCGCAGGTGTTGCAATTATATCAATAGTTGTTGCAACTCAACATAATCATATATGCCAAAAATATGAGCTATAGTCACAAGTGCTACAACTCTCTGTTGCTATTACAATTGTTACAAATCTACATGATATGACTCTTGCCTCAACCATGTTGCGACTCTTTCCTCATTACATTTGTTGAAAATCTAACCATGTTTGTTATTACAACTCATGTTTAGGACCATTTCTACAACTATGGAGAAATGATGTTGCAACTCTATGATAATTGTTGCCTATGGACCATGTATAAAATCGACACCTATATTTTCTTAAGTAGAAAAGTGACAAAGTAAAATAGGCACTTAGAAAGGGATGATGTCCTAGTCACCACTTATTGCACACTTGATTAGGTCAGCATATGCCTGAGATGCAAACACTTGTGCTGCAACTCCAAAGTGTTTCTAGTCATATTACAACTCCTCGTTTCTAGAATTCACATAGGACTGTCATTTTTGTAACTCACCTTAGCACCATTGTAACAACTCCAAAAATAATTGTTTCAACTCTTAGGCATTTGACCATCTGGAAAGTGTTGCAACTTTGGGGAAACTGATAAGGATAAATTAAAGACTGGTTTTTCATAAATCAAGTTTTATTAATATATTGTGAGGTCACTTACTACATGTGAATCTATTTAATGAGACCTACAATTCATCCTATTCATTCATCAGAACCATGGTATGCCGACAAATTTCCTTCATTTTGGTTCAAAATAATTGCATGTTGAAGTTTATGAAGTTATTGTGTTTATGTGGTTTCCCTTGAAGATTAAATATTTTTAGAACCACTAATTCATAACTTCGGTTCCATTATTTCCCACTTCCTTCTCTAACCATCATTATCCCATTGTAATAAGATGACTTAACTCACTTACAATGTTGAGTTATCTTGTTTTCCTATCTCTTTATTTAATAAAATTGATGGTGAACACATGTCTAAAGAATAATTATACCTTAGAATGATTGAAAACTTGTATGATGCTAGGAATTCCATGAAAAAAAATAAAAAATGATTATATATATATCATCATTCTAATTGTGAAAACATTGTATACATATTTAGACAAATCTAGTTTGAAAATTAGTTTATCGAAGACAATATCCTACAAATAAAAATAAAATTTCATATTCAAGGTTCAGATACTCGTTGAATAATTATTCACAAGTTTCACACATAAGGTTTTTTTTCATCTCAATCTACATCCGACATGGTGATCCAAAATCCCAACCTCCACATTGTTCTTTCCCACAGAATTTTACATCATTTTTGACCATCTCATGTTATTATACAATTTTTACGAAGTTCCAAGTAGGTTGTTACAAAAGTTGTTGGTGCTATAGGTGTCATCATAGGTGTTGTTTCAATTATTGTAACACCCATTATCCAATTTTTTCAATTCTTATTAATTAGTTTCTACCACACCTATCAACCAAATATCACAACTCCTATCAACCAGTGATTAACACCTATCAACTAGTTGTTTCAACACCCATCAAACAGATGCTACCATACCTATTGATTATTTACTGAAAATCCTATTACCCAGTTGACGCAACTCCTATGAGCTAGTTTCTATAGCACCTACCAATGAGCTACTACAATACCTATCAATTAATTTTTTAGCGCCTCTCAGGTAGGTGCACGTATGCTTATTTTTATTTTATTTCGTCTAAGTTAATTGGATGTTATGGATTTATATTTAGAAAGACACTTAGGTTTCTATCCCACTCCCTCATGTTTCTCCATTTCTTAGGGGTGTAAAATCTCTTCAAATTAGGGTTGTACCATCACTTTTCCATTCCAAAACATTCCCTCGTCATTATTATCCATATCCACTACATTATTCATGCATGATAAGTATTCAAGGCAATACTTTGTTTTTACCATACAAGAACCAACTAAGAATAGTAAAATTTTTAGATATAAAACTCGAAATCTCCACAGTCTTCATTTTTTAGTCTACGTTTCGAGTCTAAATCAAGACTCATCTTCAGGACAAACCTGCAAAGAAGAGAATAGATTAGGGTGATTAAATAGAGGAAAAATATGATGGGAAAAGAGCCGACTAGTTTCTAAATTTATAATAAAAGGTTATTTATTTGATTAATTAGTTATATATAATTTTGTTGTTTTTTATCCACATTTATTTCTAATTAGATTAATGAAATATTGTAATGTTGTTAATTATTTTATTTATAATTATTTTATATTTTGTTATAAAGCCCTATGTTAATGATATTACTAATATTGATATAGCTATTAGTAATATTTATAAACCTAAGTAATGATGATTAAGGTTAATTATAATAGATTTAGTAAGTTTAATTAATCAAATGAATGTATCACATAGATTATCATAAGATATTATAATCCATTCATCATTTATGATTATGACATTTTATTATTTTTTTTCCATTAGGTTTTTTAACATATTATGAATATAAAATAAAGTTTGGATTTGTGCTAGTGACGTAATTTATTAAGGAGGGTGGTTATTTATATTGGAAGTTATTATTAAGAGTTAGGTAGGTTGATTTAAGAAGAGATTTTCAAGAGTGTTTTTTTATCATTTTTAAGGTTTCAGAAGGGTAGCAAGGTAATAGTAAAATTCCTTGTTATTTCTACACAAGAACCAACAAATAAAAAAATGTGTTGTTCCAAAAGAACCAATAAAAGAAAAATAAGAAACTCAAAGGGATAACCCACAATTTTAAATGCCATGTCTCTCTTCCTTGATCAATGAGCATCTTTAGATCCACATTTTTAAGCAGTATATCCATTAGATGATAGCTTGTTTTTAGCTTGGGGGAAAGGATAAAATTTTCATTTAGAGAGGAATAGGATACCCCATAAGAACCTACAATAGAAGGAATTTCTATAGAATCCATTCCTACAATAAATTATTTTTTTATCCTCGTGTTTCGATATGTACACCAACAATTATAAAAAAAAATTAGTATAAAAACAACAAGAATGAAATCTGAGAGAAATAATAACATGAGAAGCCCTATTGTTTCTACATAAGAACCAACAGTAGGAAATGAAGCATCATCATTTTATGCGACTAAAAACTTTATGATTTTGATGCTACTATTCTTATAACATTATTTTTGTTACTCTAGTTTTTATGTGCAAAGAAGGATTTCTATATATTTCAAAATTTGTGCATCATATGGTCATGATTGTTTTGAGGAAAATGAATGAAATAGGACAAGTATGATTACAGAACTTCATGGAAAATTAATTTTTAGATAATGGCTAAAAGAAAAGTGTTGCTACTCCTACAACACTCTTGTTGCAACACCTCATATAGGCTTCGTGAAATTCCACTAGATTTGTTGCAATATCATTAAAATTGTTTTAGGATGCTCATTTTCAAGTTTGAATGTTTATTTATGACAATCCACAACATAAATTTTAGGAGAACAAAAAATTATAATAATAGAGAGGTATGCAGTGGAAAAGAAGAAGTGTCCCTATAGTATTGATCCAGGAGGATCCTTGAAATGCTCAAAACTTTATAGTCACATACTATCATGAAAAAAACACCAATTCGAATAGCTCGTCCCGTTGATTCTAGTGATATATTAGGTTTGAAAAATGGAATATATATGACGGAGAAAACACACTCTGAATTTTTTCTCCAACAGGTTAAAAATTGGGCCTTTGCAAGCTAAGTGGCAGTCTCAGAACAAGACACGTGGCGGTTTTTGGTGTCCAAGTGCAAATGAATATTCAAACCCTTTTCCACATTAATTATATATCCAGGGGCATTGGTTATTTCAAGGCTAACGAGCACAGTATGTGCAGATGCAATAACACAATTCTGATATCAATCGCGGATTCAATAATTTAAACAAAGAAAAAATCACTGTAACAGTAATAAAAGAATGGCAGTAATAAATTGTAAAGCTTGAAATGCATTCACAACAATAAAGATACCAATAATTAGATCTATTTTTATGGCAATTAAAAAATATGAAAAACAGAAAACATAATTAACAATGTACAAAAAGAATGCAGCACCTGATCAAGAGAGTGGGCCCAACTCTCTGATTAGGGCTGCAATGTATTCACAAACTTACAACAGTAATACAAAGATAACTTGCATTAACTCAATGAAATGTTCTATTACATATCTCCATTCCCTGCATGGCCAACCCTCTATGTGTTATCTCCTATGTGATCTATCCCCTCCTTCTCTTTGATTTGTGCCCTTTTAAATATACAATCAAAGGGGAAATAAAATGATTAAAAAATATCAATAATAAATATGAGATCTGAAATATCTTTCCATCATGATTCAACTGGCACAAGTTGAATCTGGCAATTACAATTGGGGCAATTTTGGAAAACGGCCACAACAGAAAATCTGGAAATCTGTCCTTCGAGGAACCCTACGTTTCTCTCAATCAAGACCGAATTTTGGAAAATTTCTCACAAAAAAACTAATATGGTTTGTTCTGCACAAAACCCATGTTTTGGATTTTCAAGATTCTTCTTCATTTGCCCAAAACGTTCAACGCAAAACTGTCTCTTGTTAATCCGGTGAATTTTTGAGTTGGAATATTTAATTATCAGCTGAAGATCAAATCTGCAATCTGGAAGAGATCTTGGAGGCTAAAATAGTGAGTGATGTTATAACGAATTCATTAATAAACCATCATTTGCAAAATTATGCATAATAATCATTAATTTATTAAAATAAAGGAGAAAAAGTATTATTTATCCAAAAGAGCATAAATAATTATGAAATGGAATTATATAATAAATTATGATAAATAATTAGATAAAATAACATTAGAAATGGATGTTAAGAAGTGATAATAATAATACAAATTAGTGGCCCAACTTCTCCCCCAAACTTAACATGTTGCATGTCCTCATGCAGCCTAATGCCTTAGTATTAACCAAATTGTAATACAATAATCAAAATTCTCACCCATCGCATGATATTGATGGAAGAGAAGGCTTCTTCCTCAAATGCTTCCTTAAAATAATTTTCATGTATACTTTCAACTGTATGTATATGAAGTTGCAACAAAGTATGATACAAGTAAATACAAACTTAATTACAAACCAGATTTTGCTGAAATTTTGTAAGAAAAATTATACTATATTAATGCTTCTCCAATCCAAAAATAAAATCAATGCAATGAATAGATTTCAATATATCAGCAAAATGGTTTTAGATAATAATGCATGATTTTTTTGGAATTAACAAATTGGTTTATCTTGAAAATTTCTGGGTTTAATGATACATCTTTGTTGTCCAAAAATCAGAAGAATCCAATTGATAGTTTTAAGAATATACAACAATCAATTTTAGGATTGTATATCTTAAATGAGGAAGAAATGAGAAATAATTCACCATGCATAGCAACCCTTCCCCCAAACTGGAGAATTAGCATGCCCTTATGATACACCAGAAAAAAAATTGGGGTGGTTTCTACAATCATGGCTGAAATCTTTGTTTGGTGTATAACAACATGGAATAAGGGAGATTTTGAGAATTAATAATGAGATCGATGGACGATAAAGAATATTAATGGCATGTTAATGATAATGAAAGTAACACTCCCCCAAACTGAAATATTTTGTCTCTGAAAAATGGGAAGTGTTAAAGAAAGGGAAATAATGGTTGAAAAATATGAGTGAATAATGCTCAATGGTTTTTCATGACATTCTCCTAAAATTTTAATAAATCAAAACCTTATGCTATTTTACCTCAAGTTTTACCTCCATAAAAATGTGGAATGGCATGTATGGATTGGCATTTTTTTGAAGCTGATGCTGAAAGTGATGTGGAAGTTGGACGCCATGCATGATGAAAAAAGAAATCAGAAAGTGTAGAAGGGTTTCCTTCTACCAAACTGATTAGTTTCCATGTCATATGTAAAACATCTCATGAGTATCCTTAATCAGTAATTCATCACCTCAATTACCCCATTACATATAAAAGTGACCTAAACATATTGTGAATGAAATGGGATAATAATGGATAAGAAGGGAAAAGATGCATTCCCTAAACCCATAAGCTTTGGTTGTCATGAGCACAAAAATTATGAGAATTAGTTATCTTAGTGTTTTCTTTTCATAGTTTGTCCAATTACATGGGATTCAAAATCAAAATCAGGCCCTTAGTGGTGTTGTTAAGATATGAATAAATGGTGATTGATTGGGAAAACAACTATCTTTGGTTAAATGTATGATACTTGTAGAATAAAGGAATTATAGATTAGATGATACAAAATGTCAAATATAAAATATCCTAAAAGTTTCATCCCTGACATGTAAAGTAAATATTTATAACTCAATAATAGATATAAACCATAACCACCATAATCTAAGAACTGATTAAATATTACCCTATGAACCATGAGTTCTGGAAAACCTTATATATGAAACAGTCAGTTTTATCGAAAATTATCTTTGAGAAAACAAGGTAACCAAGTAGATTATATTATTAAATTAACTTCTATACCATAGGCATAGCCACTGTTGACAGCAAGCATCCATAGCCTCGACAGGGAAGCCTTTCTAACCCATTGAGATGCTAGTGTCCCATCTATTAGAAATAAGTACATAGTTACAAAAGAATTTCAATTTACTTAGGTGTCAACTGAAGATCATTGTTCTGGCGTGTTAACTCGTTAATAACAATGCCATTCATGGGAGCTAATAAAAGTGAAAATTTCGGCTCTTGATGAGACATCTTGTCTTTCAATTTTATGACTGAAGGCCATTAAAATGGCTTGGTGACCAGCAGTGGTAATGTCACTTTATTAGGACCTATGATCATGGTAGGTCGGCTCGTGATGAGACCTCGTATCCTCTTGTTGACCATTTATGTTTAATATTTAACTATGGTTATTGTTAATCAATAAATATTACTTAATAGATGGGGTGGCAAGTGAGCTCCTTAAGAGCTAGGGATGGCATAAAAAGTTGTGTAGTAACTATTTTCAACTTTGATTGTTTTGCTTCTCAAAAACTTAATAACCTTCAAATGACTGCTGATAAATATATTTTTCTTTGTTGAGATTGGAGTTGAGGAATAGTTCATTAGATAATGCGGAAATATTTAAATACAATTATGCGGTCATCATCATAAATTTTACAAGATCATGGACTTGACCAATTAGAAAAGTTGAAAGCTGGCATGATGAAATCATCTTTGCATAATTATTCCTTAGAAATAAGATTATGTTTATAGATAAACAAAGATAAATTGACTACCCAAGGATTATGTCAAAGAGGGTCTAGACCATTAAAATGATTTCTCGTTCACCAAAGAGAAAAAAAAATCAGAAAAACCTACGTATGTTGAATTCAATGTGAAAATTGGCCAATAATAGTAGTTTTGACCAAGTTAACAAAAACCATGACTTAGATAATAACAAGGAAAGAGGAAAAATAATGATGTTAGGAAGGTGACATGAAGGAGGATTAGTCACTTTACAAAATAAAGAGGAATTAAGAGTGAATCATTCCTGACAAGACTTACCATAATAATCATCCTTTAAATACGAGACCCCCCCCCCCCCCCAAGTAAAGTATGTCTACCATAAGTCATATTTGATCATGTCATAAGTAAAATACTAAATAAATCCATGGAGTCAGTCGATGACGTACCTGGCGACTTACCTTGGTGGATTAACAATACTGTAGGAGTAACAACACCAAGTACTTAGAAAAATATCACCATGGAGTAACATCACCGGAGGAGTAACAACATCAGAGGAGTAACAACACCAGACACTTAGAAAATTTCTTGGAGTAATAGCATACAACACCGAAGGAGTAACAACATTGGTACTTAAAAAAAAATGGAGTAATAGCACTGGAGGAGTAACAACACCAAAGGATTAATAGCAGTGACAGAGTCACAGTAGTGGTGGAGTCATAGCATCGACGGAGTAACAACAGTGACAGTGTCATAGCACCAACAGAGTAACAGAATCCAACACTTAGAAAAAATTTCCGGAGTAACAACAGTGATGGATTCACATCACCGATAGAGTAACAATAGTGACGGATTCACAACACTGACGGAGTAACAACAGTGACGGATTCACAGCATTGACGGAGTAATAGAAGTGACAGATTCACAATACCAACGGAGTAACATCAGTGATGGATTCACAGCACCGATGGAGTAACAACAGTGATGGATTCACATCG
Organism: Pinus albicaulis; assembly: GCA_034641835.2. NCBI lineage: Eukaryota > Viridiplantae > Streptophyta > Pinopsida > Pinales > Pinaceae > Pinus > Pinus albicaulis. Next base: position 328,753,625 of record CM076584.1, read on the forward strand.
CTGATGGAGTAACAACAGTGACGGATTCACATCACTAACAGAGTAACAAAAATGATGGATTCACAACGTCGACGGAGTAACAACAGTGACATATTCACAGCATCGACGGAGTAACAACAGTGACAGATTCACAGCACCCACGGATTAACAAAAGTGATGGATTCACAACACGGATTCACAGCACTGATGGAGTAACAACATCCAGGAGTAGCAGGATCGCAGAGTAACAACATTGCGGAGTATCAGCATTCGAGGAGTACCAACATTCTGAGTAGCAGCATTTGGAGTAACGGAATCACGAGTAGTAGCATCCAGAGTAACAACATCACGAGTAGCAACATCAAGAAGTAACAACATCACGAAACTTAAGAACTCGCTCCTTTTATTTTGAGAACAAAACAAAAAAATGTGACTTTGAAGTGAACAATACCTGAAGCATAAAAAGATAAGAGAAATCAGAAAATAAACGACTCTTTATTGAAAACTAATAAATAAATAAATAACTTAAGTTACAATGGTTATGATTTTTGTTGCAGCAATGTTGTTTGTGAATGGTGAATGAATGGAAAATTGTTTTTTTCGTAAATGACTTGGATCTTCAAATAGAAATCAATTCTCCATTTCTCATGTTATAAATCTGTTAATTGATGAAAAATATTGATGTTTTTTTTTTTTTCTCTGTGTGATGAAACTTCTTTGAAAATGTTTGTATTTCATTATGATTTCCTTCAAGAATCACTTGTTCATAAATTGACCTCATTTTTTCTCCTAGGACCAGCAAAAAAAATGAGTGTCTACTTGCAATAAAACATGAAATCATGGAATGAGAGAGGTGATTGGGCTCTCCTAAACCAAGAAATATGCCAAAAAGACAATTATTTACTCTATAAAACAAATCCATGGGAAAAAAATAACAAAGTAAAATTAATTTATTACCTACGGGAGAGTGGTGGCCAACCATACTAACTAACAATGTTTTAATGATAAATTCTTTGTTTTTCGTCCGATTTGAGTGATTCCAAAGTGAAATGAAATTTAATTCAGATGGATGTCTCCAATAGAAATAGGTTTTAAAAATTTCATGTAATGGTATGTTAAATTTTCTTAGAACAACCTGCATAACAGAGTCATTTTCGATTTTCCAGCTCATACCAACAATTGATAATTCAAGAATTTTTTTTTAATTTGATGACAGATTGAACCAATTAAAATTGGAAATTAAATTAGATTCGTTTATAAATCTACAATAGAAATATGTTTTTAAGGAAAGAAGAATTGATGGGTCAAATATGCTAGTGAACAACCGGGAAAACAAAGTTTCAAGAGTGTTGATTTACGATAAGCAGTCAATATGTTGGTCATAACTTCCTCATACGATATTGAAATAAAGTGATTCAAATTTTTTTGTAAACTAGATTCATAGGGGAATATAGCATAGAAACCAGTTTCCAAAAGCTAGTTATTTAAGTTCCAAAAACAGACTTTCCCAACTACGTTCCTTAGTTGCCTACTAGACATCCTGTCATTGTTTTGGTCATAAAATTTTCTTTTCAAATCCAAATTGAGTGATTAAAATTGGGTTATAAAGTAGACATAAATGGCTATGTAGGATAGAAACAAGTCTTGAAAATATGCCCATTTGGTCCCTCAAAACATGACTGTCCCGACTATTTTTCCAGAATTTTCATCAAGCCCGCAAGCAATAAGATATGACAATTAAGGAATTTTTCCAAGAGTGTGATCAAAATGAATATAAGCATTTGTAGGAATTTTATTTTCAATATAACTCATCTACATACATGAATAAATTTTAATATAGGTCACCAATGTTAATTTTCACAGCGTGTTGCAACAAAAACAACTATTTTTACATCTAAAGAAATTTATTTATTTATGTTTTTATTCATTCTATATTCTACACTACACTACTCTAATTTGAAAAATAAAATATATTTACATATAAGAGTACTTCTAGTGAAGCCATTTTCTAAATAATGCCTCAAGAATGCACATACCCATATTTAAAAAATGTATGTTAATAAATACACGGGTATGAGAGACCAACTTCCCTGTTAAGGATGGTGCCAAGAGTTGTTGAAGTGTGGAGTGATGTTGTAACAAAACAACAAAGTGAAACCAACCTTCAATATAGTATTGATTTTCTATATTTGTCACATCATGAAGCTCCTTGACTAGATTCCAGATTGAGTTGATGATTTCTTCCTTGACCTCATCCTGTGAGTTTTGAAGGTCTTCCTCTGCCTTTTTGTTTAGATCTTTGTTCATAGAACTAGAGGAGGGAGAGAAAAAAAATTAAAAATTCAAACAATTCTTAAAGCTCAGGACCTAGTGCAGGGTGAATCTTTCCTCCCCATGACGAGATATTGGGTGTTTAAACAGAAAGAAAGAAAGAAAGAAAGAAAATCAAGAAATCTTAAGCTTGGGACCTGGAGCAAGGTAGCATTCCCCTCCCCCCCCCCCCCAAGGACAAGAGATTAGGCCCTAAGAAATCAGCAGAAATAAAAGCAAAGAAAAACGAGTAACACTCAGGACCTAGAGTAGGGTAGCATTTCCCTCCCCAGGACGAGAGATCAGTTCCTAAGAAATCAATCAAAAAAGAAGAAAAATAGAACAACTACGCTTAGGACCTAGAGGAGGGCAACATTTCCCTCCCTAGGATGAGAGATTAATTCTCAGATAAATATGAATCTTGTTATTGCACCTTTCTTAGCCTCCCCGGAAATAGAGCCAAAATGTTGGTGTCCAAGTGTGAATGAATATTCAAAACCTTTTCCACATCAATTATCAATTCGGGTGCATTAGTTATTGCAAGGCTAATGCGCACATTATGTGCAAATACAATAGCACAATTCTGATATCAATCATGGATTCAATCATTTAAACAAAGAAAAAATCACTGTAACAACAATAAAAGAATGTCAGTAATAAATTGTAAAGCTTGCAATGCATACACAACAATGAAGATACCATCAATTAGATCTATTGTTACGACAATTACGAAATATGCGAAACAGAAAACAGAATTAACAATGTACAGAAAGAATGCAACACTTGATCAGGAGAGTGGGCCCAACTCTCTGATCAGGGATGCGATGTACTCACAAACTAAAAAGAGTAAAAAAAATATAACTTGCATTAACTCAATGAAATGTTCTATTACAGATCTCCATTCCCTACATATCCAACCCTCTATGTGTTATCTCCTATGTGTTCTATCCCCTCCTTCTCTCTGATTTGTAACATTTTAAATATACAATAAAAAAAGGGGAAATTAATTGATTACAAATCTCAATAAGCAAGATGAGATCTGAAAGATCTTTCCAACATGATTTAGCTGGTACAAGTCGAATCTAGTAAATACAATTGGGGCAATTTTGAAAAATAGCCACAACAGAGAATCTGCAAATCTGTCCTTCGAAGAACCCTGCGTTTCTCTCAATAAAGACCTAATTTTGGAAAAATTCCTACAGGAAAATTAATTTGGTCTGTTCTGCACAAAACCCATGTTTCATATTTTCAAGATTCTTCTTCGTTTTCCCAAAATGTTCAATGCAAAACTATCTCTTGTTATTCCAACGAATTTCTAAGTTGGAATATTTAATTATCAGCTGAAGATCAAATCTGCAATCTGGAAGAGATCTTGGAGGCTAAAATAGTGAGTGATGTTATAACTAATTCATTAAAAAACCATCATTGGAAAAATCATGCATAATAATCATTAATTTGTTAAAATAAAGGATAACAAGTATTATTTATCTAAAAGAGCATAAATAATTATGAAATGGAATTATATAATAAATTATGATAAATAACTAGATAAAAGAACATTAGAAATGGATGTTAAGAAGTGATAATAATAATACAAATTAGTGGCCCAACGACAGTCAAACTACCCAGAAGTCAAATTCAAAGTAGAACAGGTCAAATTTCAAGTTGTGGGTCAAACCTATTGCCTCCGCAATAACATCACAAAACTTTACCATCATACCACAACATTAATTTTATTAAGCATTGACGTAGATTTTATATTTAATGTTTGTTAAATGGAAATGTGGGGGAAGAGTTGGCGAAGCTCGCCTTATCAGGTAGCCCCTCCGAACCCATGGATTATGTAATTTCACTCCAAAGTTAGTATGGGAGTTTCCAAATTCGATGCTCAACAACTATAATCCAACCTGTGTTAATACTTATGGTTATAACCATATGCCATCTTCGGTCCATAATTCAACTTTGATTATACCATATGTTATAATTGGTTAGGGAAAGATTCATTTGTAAAACCATATTACATGTGGCACGCTCGTATATCATATATTTCAACTGTTTTCTATGTTAAAAAAAAAATCGATATGAACCATGTATTGCATGGCGTGGGTTATAAAAATTCCTTTCCATATTTTGTAATGAAATTCCTCTTCCTAAAATCGATGATTTTATTGATAAGTTAAATAATGTTTTTTAATTTACAAAAATGGATTTAAGAAGTGGTTATCATCAAATTCGTATTGCCGAAAATGATATATGGAAAAATGCATTTAAGACTAGACAGGGGATTTTTGAATGGTTGGTTATGTTGTTTGGGTTATGCAATGCTCCAAAAAATTTTATGAGAGTGATGGATGATGTTTTTCGTCCTTTTATTGATAATTTTGTCATAGTCTATCAGGATTATATTCTTATTTTCAATTCAAGTTTGGAAGAACACGTAAAGCAAGTTAAACAAGTTTTTGATGTGTTGCAAAGAGAGAAAATGTATCTCAAACTTTCTAAGGGTGAATTAGTTAAAATTTACTTAGTATATCTTGGTTACATAGTTGGAGGTGGTCATCTAAAAATAGATCCAACTAAAATAGATGTGATTTTTAAGTGGCCAAGACCATAAAATCTAACAGAAGTTAGAAGTTTCTAGGGTGCAATTTAGTATTAGAGGAAGTTTATCTCTCATTTCTCTTTTATTGCATTACCACTTCATGCTTTAACAAGTTCTAAAGTCTCCTTTCAGCGGGGAGGAGAACAACAAAAATAATTTGACACTTTAAAGCAGAAATTTTTTACAACTCCAACCTTAGCTTTACTAGACCTTCAACAACAATTTGAAATAGAAAATGATGCTAGTGGGTATGAAATGAGTGTAGTGTTATTACAAAAAGCAAAACCTATTTGTTTTCATTCAAAAACATTTTCTAAAGAAGTTGCTAACTATCCAACTTATGATAAAGAATTGTATGCATTAATGGAAAGTGTTAAAAAATGGAAACATTATTTAATGGGGAAAGAAATAACGATTCATATAGATCATCAACCACTTCAGTATCTTCAATCTCAAACTAAGTTGCATCAGTCTCGAAATTATATATTGAAGGGTTTTTTGTAGCAATTCCACTTAGTAATCAAATATAAGAAACATACCACCAATAAAGTAACTGATATGTTATCAAGACCTTATTTGAATGCTTCAGTTATTATTCAAAATAGTTCTTTAGGACATTAAAATTACATTGAAAGATATGCTGAAGATATTGATTTCAAAGATGTTTATGAATCACTAACTCATGGATCTCAGGTGGAAGAAGTGAATTATCATGTTCATGACAGGTTATTGTATCATCTTTGCAAGTTGTGCATACCACTGGGAGAAAGAGTGCATGTCATCAGGGAAGCACATTCTTCTCGTGTTTCAGGTAATTTTGTTGTAGGTAATATAGTGGCACAATTACAAAGGTTTTGTTATTGGCCTCGAATGAATGAAACAATTACTAAGTACATCAAATGTTTTGTCATGTCTTCAACAATCAAACCAAAAAATAGAAAGTTTGGTTTGTATATGCCACTTCCAATTCCTTCTCGGCCATGGGACAATATTTATACGGATTTTTTAGGAGGAGTTCCAATGTCTAGAAAAGGGCATGATTATTTGTATGTTGTGGTTCATATATTTAGCAAAATGTTTCACTTCTTGTTCCATGTAAAAATCAAGTAACGGTTGAACATACTGCACAATTGTTCTTTCAAAATGTATGGGTTCATTTTTGGTTGCCTACTTCTATCATTTCATATCGGGACTCTCGTTTCATGGGGGAGTTTTGGTCCACTTTGTGGGGACTCATGGACACTAAGTTGAAAAACAACACAAATTTTCATACACAACCCGATGGGAAAACAGAGGTGGTGAACATAATAGTGGTACATCTTCTCAAAGGCTATTGCAGCAAGCATCCTAAGTTGTGGGATGAATTCTTACATTATGTCCAGCATGCTTACAACTGGGCCTTGTATTCTTCTACTAGTAGATCTCCTTTTGAGACATGTTTTAGGTACATACCAAAACCACCTATCTACTTCAAGTTTGGTGAAGAATCCAAGGAGGATGGGCATGGAGATGACAAAAAAGAAATCAAGTTCATTCAAAGTATCGAAAAGATTCATGAAGAAGTGAGGGATCAATTGGAGAAAATTCATGCCAAATACAAAATGCGTCATGAAAAGCATCGGGTGGATAATCACTTCCAAGTTGGTGATCAAGTATGGCTATACATCAGTAAAGAAAGGATGAAAGGTGAAGGTAAGAATTTGAAACCTATAAGGTATGGTCCTTCTGTAATTGTTTAAAGGATTGGGCAAAATTCATTCCAGTTGAATTTGCCTCCATATATGCACATATATTCAGTTGTAAATGTTGAAAATTTGAAGTTGTATGAACCTCCAATGATCATGGATCCATAGGAAAATTCTCAAATTCCAAAATTAGATGATTTTTCACCTCAATATATGACTCAATTATAGGAAGATACCATCTTGGGTAGAAAGGCTCATACTCCCAAGAGAGGACATGTCGAGTATATTTGAGTGGTACTCAAAGGCATGAATCCAAGCAAAGCAAGGTGGATGGAGATTATAAGGGTGAGGGAGTTGTACCCTCACCTAATGTCTTCTTAAAACCAAACTTTTGGTGGTCCAAAAGCTTCGAGTGGAGAGGAATAATCCAAGAGGATCCTTGAAATGATAAAATTTTTATAGTCTTGGATTCTCAAGAAACTAGTGCTAACTCAAAGAGCTCATTGCTTTGATTCTGACAATATATTCGGTTTGCAAAATGGCCTCCATATGAGGGAGAAAATGCACTATGAAGATTTTCTCCAACAGGTAAAAAATTGGGCTTTTGCAAGCCAAGTGGCAATCTCAGAACAGGACACATGGTGGTCAAACTACCCAGAAGTCAAATTCAAAGAAGTACAGGTCAATTGTAAATTTGTGGTCGAACCGATGACATCCGCAACAACACCACAAAACCTTACCATCATACCACAACATTGCGTTTATTAAAAATTGGCGCAAATTTTATATTTAATGTTTGTTAAGTGGAAATGCGGGGGAAGGGTTGGCAAAGCTTGCCTTATCCGTCAGCCTTGCCAAACCGATGGATTATGTAATACCGCTCCAAATTTGGCATGGGAGTTTCCAAATTCGGTGCACAACAACTATAATTCAAGCTATGTTAATACTTATGGTTATAACCATATGCCACCTTCGATCCATAATTAAACTTTGGTTATAACTATATGTTATAATTGGTGCAGGGGAGATTCATTTGTAAAACCATATTAAATGTGGCGTGCCCGTATATCATATATTTCAATTGTTTTCTATGTTAAAAAACTTTGGATAGGAACCATGTATTACATGGCATGGGTTATAACAATTCCTTTCCATATTTTGTAAGGAAATGCTATGTATTACAAACCCAATCCCAGGAGGTCCACAGGTTTGACCACGGGACTTACCCATGGGCTTTATAAAAATAATTTTCCATTGTGCTAGAGGACAAGAGATATAAGGAACATGTACAGAATTTATGTTATGAGTGCCTGTAAATGCCTTTTGAGGCATATCTTGGCCAATATTGGGCCTTTTTGAAATCTATAAGTTGCGTTGGAGAGATGAGATCGAGGCTTATCTTCTAACAGTAGATGTTGATGCCTGTGTGCACAATCCATAATGGTGAATTTGGTGTAAACAAACCTTATGTGCATTTTTAATACAAGAAACACCCATTAGAAGTGGACCTAGAGATGTAGTCTAGTAGGGACGAACTTCTTCATCAAAGTTTTCTGTGTTTTCTTCTTTTCTCTTTTGTTCATGCTTATTTTAATATTTCAATTTTATGTTTAAGGAACTGTTGAAGCCCCAAAATTCCATTGAAACAACATGAGGGATAACCACTTGGTCCGGACCTTGGAAGTAGCACCTTTTCCGTTTGGTATGGTGGCTTCGGCTGAGGTTAATGAGACCAGTTTCCCAACAAATATTGATATGATGATGATGTGGGTTTTATATAAGGTGAAATATAAAATTATTTTAACTAAAATAAATGATGTATTTAAACAAAAAACACATGCATCTATTTAATCTAACATTTATCTTAATCTATACCTGGGAATAACTTATAACATGTGATCTACAAGTGCTTTAATGAAAAAATTTAACTCAAATTTCATACATAATACAATATAAGAAAGATTACTGCTAATTCATAGACAAAAATCAATCATAAATATAGAAGTACCATATATGAAAGGTCCTACTCATTAAATCCACAATGTTGATCTGCTTCTTTTCAACACAATATACTCTAAGAGTACAAAAATGCAAATTTAGTAGAGTATTCTTCAATTTCCAAGAAAATCAAGATATTGTTCCAAATATTTCATCAAAACAGTCACAAAAGTACAAAACTACAAGCTTTTGTAAAGTGTTTTTGATAAAATCCTAGACCCCTCTCTAAATGCATGAGAGAGGTTTAAATAATACTACATATGTGTCAAAAATAGATTATTACATAAAACCCTAAGGATGTTTCAAATGACCTTCCTTAGAATGCGAAAAATTAAAAATGATGACATGCTTCCTCATCTTGAACTGTCCTTATTATCCATTGAGTTCTTGAGTTCACATATATCCATCATTGGATTCACCTAGGGTGGTTGGCCAACTTTAGATCTTAATTGTCCCATAAACACAACATCAAAGAGTGGTGGCACCATATTTTGTGTGGAATTTGTTATACAATGCGAAACCATCCATTGACTGGATGGTTTCACTAGAAACTTCCAGTAATTTTCTCAGTCAAGCTTAGACAAATGTTCAACTGCCTCAATTTGATTTTTGGCGGTATCTTTCCATTGTTTCTCTAACTGTTTGATGTCTGGGAAAACTCCTAGCCTAAATTGTTTGATAAGATTGATATTATTAAGATTTTCATTAAAAAATTAAATTATATTTCTTGCTATGCTATCTGCTCTGGTTGTTGCCCTTTCTGCTTGCTTCAACTATATATCCCAATCTGTGAATAAAATATCCTTGTGGGATTCTTTAATCTTTGGCAAATCGGCTTTTCTTCCTTCTTAAGATTCTTGCCAAGAAATAAACTCCAAAAATATTTTTATCGACCTCTTCATATTCTAACATCTGATCAACCACTTACTTGGCTAATGCATCACTTTTTTCACAACACTAGTAAAAAATGATGAAACTAATGACTAGGTGACTAAAAAATTTAGTCACCACAATTATTTCAAGTGAATTACTACTAAATTTGAGCAATTTTAAGTGATCGAACTAAAAATGACTAATTTAGTCTAGGGATAAAATATATGACAAGATAATAAGTGACTAAACTAAAAATGACTAACTTAAATGAATAATTTATTCTAGGGATAAAATATATGACTAGATAATAAGTGACTAAACTAAAAGTGACTAACTTAAATGACTAATTTAGTGTAGGATTTAAATATATGACTAGATAATAAGTGAAAAAATTAATCATGATTAATGAAAATGACTATTATAGTCCAAGAATAAAAATATGACCAAATAAAAAGTACAACAGGTATATGAATTAGTCATTTATGTTATTAATTTGTAATTATGTCTAAAGGGAAAATTGCAATTTTTATATCGAAGTTTTGCATTTCACCACAGGGGTCTTTGAATCCATCTGCAGTGTTAAAATTTAGAGACAAAGGGGTCTCTGAATCCATCTACAGTGTTAAAATTTCGAATACCCTTTTGTCTCTAAAGTTTAACACTGCAGATGGATTCATCTACAACTAACATAATTACATGTATCATCTATCTACTTTACACTAATTCCTTCACTATAATTTTAGTTAAGGTAATATTCAGATAGTTAAATTAAACTTCATATTTATATTTCTTTGGTCATAAGGTTTAATTTCTAAACTTCATTGATTTATGTTAAAAGTGTGATTTGTTTTAAATATAAGGTTAAATATTCATATTTACATTTAATAAATAGATAAGCATAACATTGATTTTTTTAAGTCGATATTTTATTCATATGGTGAAAAAGCTGTATAAGCAGTAGAGAAAAAAGCAGGTGGCCTCACCCCCACTGGATTTGTTGACCAATGTTTGCAAAAAGTGAAAAAAATACAAAATGGAGGCTAAGGAAAACGTGCATAAACGAGAGGGCCAAAGACACCAAAAGATATACAATACATTAAAAAAACCTGGGAGCATACCAGTCATATGATGTAATGGAAGCTAGGTTTTTCGGGGTTGTTCTTGGAGGGGGTGGTGGGCAAAATTTGCATTCGACATGCCCTTAGAAGTGTGCCAGCCAAGTCTCTAACTTTTCCACTTTTTCTGCAAGGTGGTTTTGGCCTTGCCATACCAACACCAATCACTCCCTAACATGGCACTGGAAGTAGTGCATCCTATCTAAAGTGGGAATCAACTCAGCATGCTCCTCCCTATGAACCTGTTCTACTATGTACATACGATCCATCATAGTTTAAATTAGCACCTGACAGTTTTACAGAAAAAATATTTGAGTTTCCTGCGGTTCGATAGCTACACGTCTACCGGATCCCCATTTAGCTATGCCTCCTCATCGTTCACCAACCCGACGCTGCGTTTTCTAGGACCTTACACTTCCACTTCCACAAGAGGCTTGTTTCCTTTCACCACGATTGCCTCACGTTCCCACACCAACATGCTGGGAGCGACCGACAATCTTGCCACCTCGGCACGCTCTTGCCGTCAATATTTTCATATCATCTAAGCCCATAGAGGCTGGGTTGGGTGGCGGTGAGGAGTGCCTGTGCCATGAGGATGGCCACATTGTGATAAAACTAGGAGGAAATAATCCAAAAGTTTTCAGATTTTGGTCCATTGAAACTTGCCCCGACCACCACACCAAAAAACTAGATCTCTCTCCACACACTACGTCCCAGCTACCACCTTGCCACCATATGGGAACCTCAGCAAGAACACGAACAAATAGAGAAGGATAAGGCGAGAGGAACATGCCCCAAACTAACGTTTCCCAGGAAGCTTCACACAACTCACACCAGGATGCCGACTCTGTGTATTCCAAAACGGTGACTCTCCTGTCATCTCTGCCCACCAAGAACCACCCACCAAACCACCAGGCACATCAATTTCCAGACCAAGCACCAGAAATGGATAATTCCACACAGAAGCATTGCCGCTCCAACTAATACCTCCTTTGATACCACCTTTGGGAACCTATATCAGACTAGCTACTTGCACATACTAAGAACCATAGAAGACTAAAATAACAAGTTCCCCCGTTTACCAACATCCACACAATGCTGGTGCAGTAAAGCCCAAGGTCTATTTGGAGAAAAAAACCATTGAATTCACAACACCAAAAGTTGCAATAGAATTTTGGATGCCACCCTCTGGCTCTGAGGTCCCTCCACTGTCTCTTACACTTACGAGTAGGATACCAACCAGGAGCCCAACACCAGGACAAAGCACAAATGCAAATGCTGGTCTGCATCGCCATCCTGCCCATTAACCTTAAACCATCCACATTCACCGAGATGAAGTGGATGTTCACACGATTGCAATAGCCATTACCAGCACAACTCCTATTATGTCGGTTCAGATGAAGGAATCGGGAGGCCAGTCCTCCACTGACATTCCATTTGTTATCATTCATGGGACTCAGTTGCCTCGCGCTCCGAGGTTATCACCCCCATCAGGGAATAAACATAACATTCCTTATGTTAAAAGTATGCTTTCATTTAAATCTAGTATTCAATCGTCATATTTAATGGTTAATCGCCAATCTAAATTTGTTGAGCTCATTTCAATTGTATATTTGGGGAATATTTTGGAATCTTAAGAAAAAAATCGAGATCAAACAATTACTTATCCAAATTTTAAATTCTTGGAACATCCTTAAATTCTAAAGACAATAACAAAGTCAAACAATTGACCTTGCTATTGTCTATTGGATTTAGGGATATTCCCAGAACATACCATCTAGATAAGGAGAACCATCTAATAATCACATTTATCATTTAAAACTAGAAGAGAAACGGGTTTAGGTTTCTCATAACAAAACCCTTTCCCACATATATATATTGGACCAATGTTGACCCATGGTCTCCTCAACATCTGCCAAATGACATATTCACTCAGTATCTTAATTCCTACACATGTTATCCTTAAGGCTCACCAAAATTAGGGAAAATTATCATATAACCAATTGGTAATGTCATTATTATTGCATGGGAGATGTTTAAAGTTCAAATCCCCCCCCCCCTCACACCCCCCCTGTTTTTTTGACATTGAAATGATTAATATGGCTAAGGCCATAATTAGTTGGTGTTATAAATATTATGGCCACATCCATGGGCCATCAATTTATTCTAGCTAGGACTCCCATCCAATATTTAACACAAGTAGACAAGAGCATGCACTTTCATATTGAGACTTGAAATGAGGTCATCATTAAGATAAGAACTCCAACTTATATGTAGACCACAACTCAACAAATATACCCTCCCCATATTAAATGGGTGCTTCCAAATTCATTGCTCTTGCAAGTGAGAGGTACATCAAGGTTCAAATTTACGCCCCCCTTCCCATGTTTTCTCTTCACTAAAATCGTCATTGCAACTAAGCCATGATGAAAAAATTCATCGTATCCATGCATTGTCGATTTATTTTACGACTTACACCTAGTGTTGAATATGTCGACACATCAGAAAAAAATTTCAAGTTGTGATTTGAACTTGGGTAATCATTATAATAAGTTTTCCAACTTGCTAACAAACCATAACATGACAAACCTCTCCCCTAAATGTTAAAGTGAGTTTTTATATTGTAGTAATGTAGATTAATATTCTAATTACCTTCTTAGAGATCAAACCAATGTAATGAACAAACAAATATTTTATTACTTAATATCTATCAAAGTTTTAACTCTGGCCATTTATGGCATATGTTAAATACACACAAAATGTAACGATTTATAGCCATGATTTAGAATAGAATTCAATGATGGATATTCGTTACATTTGGATCATAGTTTTTGTTATGGCCCTACAATGCTTAAAAGTGTTTAAGGATCTTTGATTAGATTTAAAACCTCAAAAAAACACAAACATTGTTAGATTAATTAAAGCCTTAAACTTTATTTTTCCCAACATAATTGGATTAAAATATGTGCATTTTGTCTTATTAGATAAACAACATTGTGATTTATTTTTCAATTATTATTTTGATAGCCTAACTTTGCAATTGAGCTTCAACGTATAGACTAATATTAACTTATATTAACTTTAAAAGGTCATATATTTTAATCTTAAAAAGCAAAGTAAAACACTACTAAACTAACATAGAAGTGACCCATCATTTTAATAAAAAATTAACCTCAATACATATTAACATGGCGAATATTCTTGTCGAATGTGTGTGTGTGTGTGTGTGTATAGTTCTTCACTATCACCATAAGGACATTTTTATCCTTTTTCACCCTAATTTAGCTCTTCACAATTGAATATATGAGTATATATAGAATGAAAAAGAGTGTGTATAAATTTTCCTTTTTAGCTAATTTGGTGTTGGTTAAGAAGTAAGAAAATTGTTCCTATTTTACGTCTCTATTTTTAGCTGCTTTTTTTTATATTTCCCTCCAATTTTTTTTTATTAATTTAGTTTTAAATTTCCATGCAATAATTTTTTATTAATTTGGTTTTATATTTCCCTCCAAGAGTTTGGAAGGTTGTTTTTACTATGTTGTTTCAAATTTTTTATTAATTTGGTCACAATTTTAACATTTAAAGTTTTTCGAAGGTTGTTTGACTATCGTTGTTTCGCCTTCGAGAACAAGTAGCCATCCAGATTCTATCTTTCATGAAGGTATTTTATCATCCCAAATGTTAAATGTTAACGTAATTTGCTATATTTTTATTCTAGGGTCTTTATTTTGAATTGGAGACAATCTTCATATAGCGTAATCAATTTGATTTTCCGTGTTCAATCATATAGTGTAATCAATTTGATTTTCAATGTTCAATCATATAGCATAATCAATTTGACATTATGTGTTCAATTCATCAATTAGCTACAGATATAAGCATTCAATTCAATGGATTAGCTACAGATATAAACCTATAAACCTAGTTTACTAGATCACAAATTGAACAATAAATTCACAGTATTACTGGTTGCTACTCGACTCATCAGTGGAACCTACAGTGAAATGTGTCCCATGGTCAATTCATGGGCTTGTTGAATAAGAGGGAACCATTTATCAATCGCTAACATTCATTCCTAGTTGATGGCAACCATTTTCCCTACAGGATCCTGACAAAGAAGACAACCATATATGTGCCCTCAAATTCCATGCAATTTTAATAACTACAACCATCGATGAAGGGTTTCTCACAAGAAATCGAGTGCGTATTGTTAAAGATTCATGCAATTGGAAGATTAAAAATTTTAACAAAGTGATGCCTCCTGATTAGATGGGTTTTTGCATTACCTTGATGGTCAAAATTATAGTTGAATACATACATAGGTCACTATTCCTTTTTGGATTAGATGCCAAGAAAGCTTGTGAATAGAATTGCACCAAGAAATTTATATATGCGCAAAAGGTTTTCGATGTTGAAAAGTGTGACATTCTATTGAATCTTGAGCCTTAGCACACCAGAAAGTTTGAACCACAAAAATCTTGTAGAAAAATGGGATTACAAAGGTCCTCAATGTTTTTGATGTGTGGATTTGATGATGAATACTCTAGCCATTTTTTAAAATTTTCCATTAACTATCAAAGTTGGGAGAACAGTTCTTGATGATCTAGACATGCATGAGGAAAGGGAAACCATAGGCTAGAATACTCTCTTATCATCTTGGCATTAAGGTTGACTAGTTTTACTGAAAGGAAAACCTAACAAGCTAGAAATAAACTAATTTTTGATGACATGGAAACAAATAAACTGATTTTTTATGACATGGAAACAACTCACAGAATCATAGCCCAAGAAGTTTCCCTTCTAAGGGACTTGTTGAAATATAATTTAAAATGAAGAGATAGGTCTATATTCTCTAAAGACCTCAAATGCATGATTGGATCCAAGGCCCCAAGCCTTGGGGTATTCCATGTCCATCCAAAGAAAGTTGTTAAAATCAAATTTTTAATGGGGAAAAATAGGTCGGTGGAATCTAAAGCCTACAAATGTGAGATTGGCTACAAAGCCCCATTAATTTGGATCTCTCGTGTCCCTCTAAGAAGTCATTTTATCCATACCCTTCAGGAACTGCTCTTTGATGGAATACCCAAGGGGAACACAATACTTGCAGGTGCGAGGGGCACCGATTGCAACCTATGTGGAAATTCCATCCATAAGCTATCTTGAGGATGATAGAGGACAATAAAGAAATTTGTTGAACCTGCTGCTATTTTCCAGGGGCTTGTCCTTTTCCAAAAGATTAACAAAAAGCATATTAATTATGTGTGGGATTCTCTATTGATTGTCTCCACCCTTTAAAGTGTCTCAGTAAGAAAACTTTGTGTGTGGACGATGATGATTATGCTTATTTTATAATCCTTTGAGGGTTTGTCATCATGAGAGTTACAAAAAACAAAATTGGGAGGGTTATTTACTAGTGAATGAAGGAACTCTATCTAGGTAAAGGATTTATAAGGACTGAACAGTGGTAGAGGCTGAAATTTATCCTTCCACTTCCATGAACTCATTGGGCAATCTTAGTAGATGGAAGAGACAGAGTGGGTGTTTACAACCCTTACTAAGAACATTAGAGGGAGCACCCAGCCCTATGAGGATAAAAAGGAAATTATGGCATGATTACATCGTGCCATGACCATGATAAGACATGGGAAAACTAAAGAAGAGACGTCCATAACCAATTCCGGTCTCCTTTTTTTTCCATCCATTAAGGTGTGTTAGATGACTTCCCCAGATCGTGATCAACATTTCCCTCAAATCCACTTAGCAGCACCTAAGTCTTCCTAGATGGAGATCCAAAACCATTTTGATGGCAGAAGGTTTCTTAGAGGACTTATCCAAATGGATTTGGATTGTGAGGGTAACTATCCATTAAAGAGTGCACACTAAAGGGTTAATGGAAAACTTTATATATAAAGCACTACCTTATCCCTCCTCGAGCACTATTCTCGCTGAATATTCCTTTGATCATGGCTTGTATATATTATTCTATTGGAGGAACCAATGGCTATGAATAGTTAAATAACATGCCTAGTTGGAAAATGGGAAAAGGGAATATATAGGCCCTTTGGTATAGACTCTTCAGTATATTGTTTCATTAAGTGGGAAAAATATAACAGACTATGTCCATCACGCAAAATCCTTTCAGTTGTGTTACAATTATTAGTTAATAACAACCATTAGGAAGTGGCCTTTAGAAAAATAAACTCAAAAATATGGATAGGGCGTAGGATCATGTGTGGTGGTTGGATCAACATTTCCCCCCTATTTTTTCCCCATGTGTTATTCTCATTGAAGATTACTCTCGTTGAGGTCATATTTATTATTGAATTGTAAGAACTAGTCCATGAAATAAGTAATTTACTTTCCCATCCAAATCCACTGATAAAAACAACATAGTGGCCATTCAACATAGACTCTTTATAGTGAATGGTGAACATTGTTTCCTCATGGAAAAAGTAGAGCAAATTGCAACCATCACCCAAGTTTCTTTCAATGGTATTAAGGTTTTCACATAAGGTGGAATTCTTCTTCCAGATAAGCTTGATGCCAGGTGTGTTGGAACTTGGAGGATGATGTGTAGTAGTAGCTGGAACAATGTCTATGTGAAGTCACCCACCATATCCTATGCTTTGAACATTGCCTAGATAGGTTGATAAGCAAATAACAGTATTATGTCTTCTGAATTTTAGACACAATTTTTGTAGGGGACGAGTCTATTGTAACTGAAAGCATTAGGCAGGGGATGATTCTATCAACTGACAGCAACCATCAGGCAGTGGCCTTTAGACATATAACCTCAAAAATATGGATGGGGCGGAGGATCATGTGTGGTGGTTGGATCAACATTTCCCTCCTATTCCTTCCCCACATGTTATTTTCATTGAATATTATTGTCTCTAAGGTCATATTTATTATTCAATTGTAAGAACCAGTCCCTGGAATAAGTAACCTACTTTCCCAACCATATCCACTGATAAAAACAACATAATGTTCATTCAACATAGACTTTTTATAGTGAAATTAAAATTGTGTCCTCAAGGGAGAAGTAGAGCAGAATACAACCATCACCCAAGTTTATTTCAATGGTATTAAGTTTTTCACATCAAGTGGAAGTCTTCTTCCATATAAACTTGGGGCTAGGTGGGTTGGGGGATGATGTGTAGTAGAAGCTGGAACAATGTCTATGTGAAGTCACCCACTATATCCTATGCTTTGAACATTTCCTAGATAGGAGGATAAGTGAATAACAATATCGTGTCTTCTGAGTTTCAAACAACATTTTTGAAGGGGATGAGTCTATTATATCTCCTCCAAAATTTTCAATCAACTTTAAGTTTGAGTCATAAAGGATTCAAGAAGGTGAACAATTAAGAGAGATGGAAGAGAATTAAAGGTTCAGAAGAAGAAGGGCATCAACAATAAAAGAGAACTTAAGAAGGCTATATGATCCAAGACCAGAGGACAAAGAAAATGTTGAACTTGTCCATGCATGAAAATAATATTGTTGATATGAACCAAATCCATCTGCAATTATTGATAATTTCTAATAATGCATAAAATATCTGTTGAGACTACACAACTGACCCCTTGTAATTTTTTCTTAAGGAAAAATCAAAATCCATCGAATGCTAGTTTCCCCATTCTGGTTTCTGGAGAAAAAAATCATTGTCTATGTGGTACTTATTCTCTTTTTTGTACCTTGTGTGTTTAATTTCTTGAATTTTCTATTATGGTTAGCAAATGAAAACATTTCTAGTTCATTCCTTCTTACCAAAGCACTAAAATCCTTTTATTGGTTAGGTTGCTATTTGTGGGAATTTATAATACACCAACAACAATCCCAATTTCCAAAATTAATAAGTGCTGAAAGACATCCAAATAATTCAAATTGATTGGATGGATGACTGATTAGATTATGTGCCAAAAGAAAATATAGGGTAATCAAATTTCTTTTCTGTGTTCAATTCATCGATTAGCTACAACTCTATGCCTAGTTTACTGGATCACAAATTGAGCAGTGCACTCACGACATTACTTGTTGCTACTCGACTCATCAATGGAACCTACAGTGAAATGGGTCCTGTGTTCAATTCTTGGGCTTGTTGAATCACAAGGAACCACTTATCAATTACTAGCATTCATTCCCAGAGCCATTTTCCCTACTGGATCCAACAAAGAACACAAGCATATACCTTCCCTCAAAGGCCATGCAATTTTAATAACTACAACCACCGATGAAGGGTTTCTTGCAAGAAATTGAGTGCATATTGTTAAAGATTCATGCAATTGGAAGATCAAAAATTTGAACAAAGTGATGCCTCCTAATTAGATGTGTTTTTGCATCACCTTAATGGTCATAATTATAGTTGAATATATACAAAGGTCACTATTCCTTTTTGGATTAGATGCCAAGAAAATTTTCAAATATATATATATATATATATATATATATATATATATATATATATATATATATATATACATATTATAGAGAGTATACATATTATATATATATATATATATATATATATATATATATATATATATATATCTGCAAAAGGTTTGTGTTGTTGAAAAGTGTGACCTTCTATTGGCTCTTGAACCTTAGCACACCAAAAATTTTGATCCACAAAAATCTTGTAGAAAAGGGGATTACAGAGGTCCTCAATATTTTTAATGTGTGGATTTGATGATGAATACTCTAGCCATTTTTTAAAATTGTTCATTAACTACCAAATCATGGAGAACAATTCTTGAGGATCCAGACATGCATGAGGTAAGGGAAACCACAGACTGGAATACTCTCTTATGGGTCTGGCATTACGGTTGACTAGTTTTACTCAAAGGAAAACCTAACAAGTTAGAAATAAACTGATTTTTGATGACATGGAACCAACTCACAGAATCATAGCCCAAGCAGTTTCCCTTCTAAGAGCGTTGTTAAAATCTAATTTTAAAAGGAAGAGATAGTTTTTTATTCTCTAAAGACTTCAAATGCATGATTGTTTTTTATTCTCTAAAGACTTCAAATGCATGATTGTCTCCAAGACCTCAAACCTTGGGATATTCTATGTCCCTCCAAAGATAGTTGTTAAAATCCAACTTTTAATGGGGAAAGACAATTCTGTGGAATTCGAAGCCTGCAAATGTGAGATTTTCTCCAAAGCACCATGACTTTGGATCTCTTGTGTCCCTCCAAAAATCCATTTTATCCATACCATTCAAGGACTGCTCTTTGATGGAATTTCTGAGGGGAATAGAGGGCCTGCAGGTGCCAGGGGCACCAATTGAAACCTATCTGGAAATTCCACCCATAATTTATCTTGAGGATGATAGAGGACAACAAACAAAATTGTTGAACCTGCTGCTATCTTCTGAGGGCTTGTCCTTTTTCAAAATATTTACAAAATGCAGATTAATTATGTGTGGGATTATCTATCACTTGTCTCCACCGCTTAAAGTGTATCAGTAATACAACTCAATGTGTGGACGATGAAGATTATGTTGCTTTTATAATCCTTTGAGGGTTTAGCATAATGAAAATTACAAAAAAACAAAATTGGGCAGCTTATTTACTAGCGAATGAAGGAACTCTATTTGGGTAGAGGATTTATAAGAACTGAATAGTGGTAGAGGTATAAATTTATCCTTTCACTTCGATGAACTCATTGTGCAATATTAGTAGATGGAAGAGATAGAGTGGGTGTTTACACCCCTTACTAAGAACATTAGAGGGAGCACAGAACCCTATGAGGATAAAAAGGAAATTTTCCCATGATTACATCATGCCATGACAATGATAAGACATGGGAAAAATAAAGAAAATATATCCATGACCAATTATAGTCTCCCTATTGTTCCATCCATTAAGGTGCATTAGAATACTTTCCCAGATCGTGATCAATGTTTCCCTCAAATCCTCTTAGCAGTACCTAAGTCTTCCTAGATGGAGGTCCAACACCATTTTGATGGCATAAGGTTTCTTAGAGGACTTTTCCCCATGGATTTAGATTGTGAGGGTAACTATCCATACTAAGAGTGCACACTAAAGGATTGATGGAAACATTTATATATAAATCACCACCTTATCCCTCCTCAAGCATTATTCTTGCTGAATATTCCTTTGCTCGAGGCTTGTATATATTATTCTATTCGAGGAACCAATGGTTGTGAATGGTTAACTAACATGCTTAGTTGGAAAATGGGAAAATTGAAGATAGAGGCCTTTTGGTATAGACTCTTCAGTATATTGTTTTATTAAGTGGGAAAAATATAGCAAACTACGTCCATCACGCAAAATCCTTTCAGTTGTGTTACAATTATCAACTGACAACAACCATCAGGCACTAGCCTTTAGACATATAAACTAAAAAATATGGATGGGGCGGAGGATCATGTGTGGTGGTTGGATCAACATTTCCCTCCTATTCCTTCCCCATGTGTTATTCTCATTGAATATTACTCTCTCTAAGGTCATACTTATTATTCAATTGTAAGAACGAGTCCCTGAAATAATTAACCTACTTACCCATCCAGATCTACTGATAAAAAAAAAATAGTGGCCATTCAACATAGACTCTTTATAGTGAAAGGTGAACATTGTTTCCTCAGGGGAAAAGTAAAGCGGATTGGAACCATTGCCAAAGTTGCTTTCAATGGTATTAAGGTTTTCACATCCGGTGGAAGTCTTATTTCAG
Organism: Pinus albicaulis; assembly: GCA_034641835.2. NCBI lineage: Eukaryota > Viridiplantae > Streptophyta > Pinopsida > Pinales > Pinaceae > Pinus > Pinus albicaulis. Next base: position 328,774,881 of record CM076584.1, read on the forward strand.
ATAAACTTGGGGCCAGGTGGGTTGGGGGATGATGTGTAGTAGTATCTGGAACATTGTCTATGTGAAGTCGCCCACCATATCTTATGCTTTCAACATTGCCTATATAGGAGGGTAAGTGAATAATATTATTGTGTCTTCTGAATTTCGCACATAGTTTTTGTAGGGGATGAGTCTATTGTAACTGAAACCCCTCAGAGCATCAACTTTGATTAAGAATATTTCCATTGAAGTAGCACTATAAGACCACACTAGGAGATGAATAAGGTAATGGACCTGGAAGACCACATCAAGAGATGAACAAATAAGTAGACCTATGAATCTATAGGCCTAATGGTAATACTTGGATGCTCTCAGTTATCAAATGTGTTCTTTTCTGACGCATTTGGAGTTCTTTAGGTGCATAGGAATGTTGGTGGTCTATATTTCTAAGTAATATTGTGTTTAGTCATATATTTCTAAGTAATATTGTGGTATAAATTTCGATGTAAGATGGTGTACCCGAGTACGAGTTGTGCATGTAAACATTGTTATCATTTGTCACTTCCCCGTCTTAAAAGAAGTTAAAATAACTTGGGTGGAAACAAGATGAAACAAATAAACCTAAAAAAATATAAACCACTAAAATGAAACTAAAACATATGAATCCCATAGAATACTAGAGAATGTTTATAGGAATAACAAAAAAAATTTCAGAAGACTAATAGGCTCAAAAGAGACTAGACTAATCCAAAAATTTTAAGCATGACAACTCACAAAATTCTTAATGAATAAATAGAAAATTTCAATGGTTAGCATGAGGAATAGTGGATATATGATAAAACCAAAGATGCCCTTTTTGTGATCCATCCTAGTGAGGGTATAGGTTGCAGCCCTGTAGCAAAAATATGTAATGAAAATTGAAGGAGGTTTCCAACACTATAATAACTTCAAAAATTGACAAGATCAACTAAACCGTGAGCCACCATATCATTTTTCAAAGGGAACTCAATAAGGGGGACTAACAATCGTGTAGAGTTGTTGGCATAAAATCTCTACTGAGAAAAACGTTTGATAAAGGGATAAGAGAACTTCAAGTCTTTGGAGATTCTTCATTGGTACTGAAATGTTCACAACATTCCTAAGATGTAACATATCGACTTGTTGGAAAATAGAAATCACATGAAGGAGATCACCTTTATTTTCGCAAGGTTCACTATAGCTCATGTCTTCCTAGAGTTGAATGATAAAGTCGATAGACTGTCTACGGAGAGTCTCCTCTTAGAACCTAACAAGTTTCATTTCCTAGAGGCATATAGGGACAGTTCAACTAAAACTCAGTCATCCATAAAATTTCTTTTCTATCATCTTTTCATATGTACAAATCACTGTATTTGTAAGACATGGAAATATGTATGAACACTCATAAATTTCTATTTTTGGGTCATTTTTCGTGATCATCCATGGGATGGAATAGCCAAAACTTTATTTCAAGTATGATAATTCAATATTTAGCATGAGGATTGTGGAACATTTAGCTAAAAATGGTGAATATTTTTCACTCTGGTGTTGTTTTTCATGAATAAAGAATTTTTGTTTCCATCTTGACAATAATGATGCAATATTTAATTCCAGGTATTATTAAAAAACCAAGCTATACAAGTGAAACACTTGAACCTGAACCATTTTTCCAATTCTACTACTCTATCTTTACTTTGGGATGAATTGGTTATTTTATCTAGATTTGTGCCAAATCTCTTGACAAGTGTTTGGTAAAATGGTAAGACATGATGCATATTATAGCAGGCCACAAATAACATTCAAGAAGGACTAGTATTTTATGCGGTAGATTCTATGTTGGGGAAATCAATAGATCATTACAAGTCCATTAAAAAGAGCATGCATGTGATATATCAAGAGATCAAGCTTCTAATTAGCCCTTGAGGAACACTCGCATGGCACTTTTCATCAAATTTGGATAGAAAATGCAAAACTAATTTCCAAACAATAACATTACATAAAAACAAGGATAAGAGAAGATTGTGGAAATTGTGAAGCGGAGCAATACATAAACAAATACAATAGGCTGAAGCTAAGCAACACATGTAAGCCATTTTGGAAGAGGAATAAAAGAAATTGTTCATTATAAATGAGACACCTCTATTTCCAAGAAATCATCATCTACTATGAGATTTATGAGACACAAATTTCCCATAAATTCTGGGGATTTGTGGTGTTGACCATGATATTTATAAGGGAAAACCATAATTTATATTTCAAAGCTACATTGGGGGAAGGTACCAGCCACTGGGTAGAGCCATAATTTCTTTTTCAAAGCTACATTGGGGGAAGGTACCAGCTAATGGGAAGATTTTAAGTTCATATACTCCCTCAGAAACTATTGACAAGCCTAACACATTTTCCATCTTTGAAACCGTGGCTAAATGCTCATGGCTAAAAGCAACACCCCAAGGACTATTAGGATTGAAAAAAACCATTACTACTGTGTTATTCCTAGCTACTTTTTCAATATGTTCTAAATTACCTTCCCAATTCCTTTCTGTAAATAAATTTATATTTCCTAGCTTCAATTCCATTGTATGCCAGCAATTCTTCATAAAGTGGATACGCTGGTCTTGGAATTTTTTTTTTTCATCTTTACATCCCTAGACTACAATAGTTACATACATGGATTTTCTACAACCACAGGTTAAGTGGAAATCATCTACAACTAGCTGGTAAGGAAGCTTAGGAGATATATACCTTGCCAATGCCACTTGTCCTCTCTCTAGACCCATTTTGTAATAGTCTATTATAGACAACCTTTGAATTTCTTGCACATATTTCATGGGGATCCACTCTTTTTGGATGTTGCTAACTTTTTTTGAGCAACTTTTCCCTAAGAAGTTTGTGACAGTTAGCATAGAGGTTTGATACATTAGGAAAGTGTCCATTCTGGGCATTTTTCTTGGTAGCAGAGGACATCCTAGAGGTGAAGCTATTTTTCAAGGTATCCCCTTTGTTATATTCATGAGTATGGAACATAAATAAGTATCAAGACCTTGAGTATGGAGCACCTACTTCTATTTAAGGGTATTCATCAGTTTTCATGTTAGAAGAAATGATAATTGGGATCACTTTGGAAAAGGAACATGGAACCAATATTGGTCTGAGAGTATGACTAGATTGTAATCGAACAAAAACATTTGAACTACAAAATGGTGTGATTATTGTCTTTAGCGAAGAATCAACTGGATATGATTTTGAAAGCCACTGAAGAAAATTCAACCCTAAAACTAGTCCAACTCCTTTGTACCAAATAAGAATGACTGAACATTTAAGGATAATATAATCAGAGAGCAAAAGAAATCAACAACATAAATTCTGGAGCAATCTGGGCATTTGCACACAAAGAGATAACTACTAGGATGCCACATCTCCAATGGAAAAGCCACTTCTACTCAAATCATTGCTTTTGGTAATTATCTCTATTGATTCCCCTGTACGTGGAGAACCTAAATTCAATAGATTAGGAACACTATAATATTTCAGAGAAGTTGGGCATGATTTTTGTAAGGATAAACCACAGATACCAGGCTTCCGTAGTCTTGAGAACTACATGTAGAACAACACTGTAAGCTATTAGTATTAAGTTATAAAACCATTCTCCTAAAAATAAGGATGTCCCTCAAACTAGATTTCTCTTTGGCATTGGAGAATGTGCCAATGGGTCATTTTCTTCCATGGTTTCTCATCTCCTTACAACTCCTAAGAAATACGCATGTTAATCATGCCAAAGGGCTCCACACACTGCTTGTATTCATAGTGGAGTACGCTAAATAAGGATTAAAAACTCCATCAAAATTGGAATATATACACAACTCAAAGTGGGAGTGTTGCTAAAAGATACTCGTGAAGGCTTCAAAGTCAAATGGATTTCAAGGAATTTTAACCCCTAACTAGATATAATCAAGCCCATTCTTTGCCTACCAACCACTCAAGGAAATCTTTTATCAATAACATTGAGTTATGGAATTTTGAAATTTTGACCTGAGGGTTTCACATTAAAATTGCAGGCAATTCATAGTGTGTTCCAAAGTTTGCTTCTCTTCAATGATGGTCAGGAAAGAACAATCTGCGAAGTTTCTATTTAGTAGTTGATCAACATTAGGACTGGGAAGGGGTGTTTCCTTGATTAGGCCCTATCCGATTCTTCTTTGAATGGGATAACTAAGGTCTTGAACAACTATAACATAGATGATAGAGGCCAAAAAACACCATTTCAAGATAGATTAAAAACACGTTATCTCTTCAAATTTGGCCTAATTGATGCAAAGGAAAGTTGCAACCCATGAAAATAAAGTTCCAACTACATTAACAAAAAATGTATCAGATTCAAGCACCTTCAGCATGGAGAGATTGAACAACCATTCCACTCTACCATAGGTTTTTTAAGTTTACCTTAATGAAGAGGGCCTCCAGGCCTTGGTTTCTAACTCACTCAATGCCTTCCCAATCAAAAATCACATTATCACAAATGTATCTGCCTCTAATAAACCCTATCTATTTTGCTAGAATGATTTTTGACAAGATATGTTTTAGCTACAAAGCAAGATCTTTAGCTGCAAAGAAAACTCTTTGGCTAAAATTTTATAAGGTACATTAAGTAAAGTTATTAGTACTAGCTTGTGATTAATAATGGGTCTCCCGGCTTCAAGATGAAATTGATCAACAACTTGTTGATGTGATTACCTTTTGTATGTGTCCATACAAATAATTTATACACTTGGAGAAAAAATTGGCCCAAGAAAATCCCAAGTGGCTTTGTAAAATTTTCATAAATAACCATCCTAGACAAGGGACTTATCATCGACCATCTCCCTAAGGATCATTGTCAACTCATCTAATGTTGATTTTTAATCACATGCTCCTTACTGTTCTTGCATCGATTTTTTGGGAATTGCATCAATAAAAGTTTGCATGACTACCTTTCTTTTCTCCATCATATCCTTAACATTGAAAAACTATTAATATTCACTAAAAAACTCTTTATTAGTTTTGTTGTTTTAATAGTAAATAATAGTCATTTAATACTTCTCTATATTTACCTGATCCATTATTTTTAGTTTTGTTGTTTTAAGACTTGATGTGTTCCACTACATTGTAGTTGAGGTCTATGAAGAAGACCTTGGTTGGCCTATCTCCTGATTTTAGCAAGTGAAGTTAGGGTTTGATTTAGGCTCCCCTTGCTTTGTATGTCTCTTTCACCTTTAGTCAATGTCTCCATGTAACCACCCCAATTTGGCACTGCTCAATATAAGGGCTATGTTGTAACATCCTTAACACTTGTAGCAACACATCCAAGACTACCTTATGCTTTATTATTCTCACTACCACCAGTCCTCTATTGTATCCCCTAAAAAATGTAGTTAATATTCTAACACTATCCACCAACGAAAGAATCCAGCCTTTGTCCCGACTCCCAAGAGTCAAACTAGAAATTTTTTTGATGGCCTCAATGCATGATTCACACTTCAAGTTAGAGATATTGAACATGAATCACATTTTCACATCAAATTAAGGTTTATCCAAATCCATCTCGCCTAAATATTCAATGCACCATGTAGATTAAAAGTATTGTTAGACATAGGAACACACAAATTCAATGGGTCAACTCCATCCCCACCTATGTTGTAGAGTGCACCTCACTTCTCTCATTTCAACATGCCCCAATGCAAGAAATAAATATTATTTCTTTTCCAGGAAGCTAACACAATAGGATAACATGAAATTTCTTACATATATTCACAATTCATTAAACTTGAAACATTGTTGAATTGATACTACAATGTTCAACTCATATTTCAGCATCAAGGGAAAGTACCTAGCTACACAAGTTCCTAGTATATTTTCCAACTTTTTTCCTTGAACATCTTGGAAAGTCCATAAATAATTGAAACACAACATAATCAAAAATCTTTCGAGAGTAGCAATGTTGTAATCACCATATACCACATAGACCTCATAAAGAAACATTGTCAATATCAATATATGCAAAATTGTCCCAACAAAATTTCCAAAAAGAGGTCACCATTTTAACCTTGTGAAGGCCATAAAAAAGTGCTAATTCCAAACAAAATACTAAAAGTAGGGTTCAACCTAGAAGAGAAATAACATCAAGAATATTTTTTTTCCACTGATTTTACCTTACCAATACTATGCTCAAAAACACTTTCTTATCATCAAATAAGTGCTTCTATCCAGGAAATCAGTTTCTCTTAGTCTTCTTAATAGGATGTGTCCTACCTTATTATTGAAATACAAAACTTGTAATTTAGTAGACCACCAATAATACATGTTTCTGCTAGAACAAGCATAAATTCACTATTCTAAGTTCAACAAATCATGGGACAGTCAATGTTGAATTACATTCTGGCCTTCTTACAAAATTTTGGGGCTTTTAGTTATAAACAAAGCAAAGTTTAAATGTTATAGGAGTCTTTTGTAATTATGAGCGAAACATAATTTTAAATATTTTTGGATTCTTGTGCATTTTATTTCTGTTTTCAAAATATACATAAACTTTAATGCCCTTTCTTGAAAAATTCAGAGCGCCTCATTTTTTGGATCATTGGTTCATATTGGTATTCTTGATTTCCACAATAGACGTAAGAGGTTCATTTTTATGTGATGATGACACTTTAGAATGTAAATGGTTTACAAATATGACTAGTTATTTCCTTTGATATTTTGCAAAAGGATGGATTTTTTAAACTTGTTGTAAAAAATTTGGCTGAATAAGAAACTTGGCTCCCTATTACAAAACTTAAAGTTTTCCTACTAATGGTATAAATGATTGGAAATGGTAGCTACCAAAATGGATACCAAAGATGTCTTATTAAGGGTATCAATGTTGGAAAATTTGACTACAGTTGTTGGAAGTGATATCTTGTTTCTTACGGGTTGACTTAATTCCACTTTTTTTTGGATTGTAGTTTAACGTGTTCTGAGAAGTTCAAAAGAGGATTGAGTTTTTAGTTGTAGCTGTGAATTTCTCTTGTTCTTCTATCAGTAGTGTTTGCATATGGTGAAAGTGGAAACATTCAATGTATATATGAAATCAAAAAAATGGAATGAGATAGGATCTAGTCTTCGAAAGATAAGCATTTGAGTGTTTAGGGTGTTTGTAGGGTGATTTCCATGGTGTTATTTCTACTATAACTACTATAATCCTTTTTTATTTGCTTGCAATTGTTGTTAGTTTATACCTAGACTTATTGGCCATTGTTCTCCTCCAGCGCACACAACGGATATACTATGTGGCACACTCATCAAATCCAGTGCAGTAAAGGCAGTTTGGATGAGATTTCATGAGAGTATTTTTGTTGATAACAGTGTAGTAGTGAAGCGTCGAAAAAAAACATTATATGCCAATGCTAGCAATGTAGTGTCTGGTACAGATGTTGTGCCTAGAGGGGAGGATAATGGTGCAAACATGTAGTATAGGAATAGACGTGAATATGAAGAGGTTGATCGTGGTGCTAAGGCAGGAGGAGAACATGATGTTGATACAGATGATGAGGGGGAAGAGAGTCCTCAAATATCGCCTGAGGATAGTGAGAATGCTTATGTAGTTGGTGATTTTCATGACGATGATGCCAAATCTAGCTCATGGTGCCCCTCCGCGACCTCATGGTGCAAAGGACATAGAGGAGGTAGTGAAAGTGAAGAACTCTGTTGCAAAAGGTAGTGCAACAAGTATAATAGGGGAGAGTGATTGCAGTGCTAGAGCTGATATTACAAACACTAATGTGAAACAACAAACTCTGGGTGGTAATGGTGAGGAAAATTTAATAATGGGAACATCAATCTCTACAAGGGGTAGAATGACAAATGGTGAGAGTCCATCAAGGGAGATGGTGTTCATGAAACTGACCAAAATGGGCGTAAAAGTGAAGGTGGAAATTTGCATTCCACTGCACCTGTTGTTGATGAGATTCCTGGAACAACCATGCAGGTTGGTCACATTGAAAAGTTAGATGACTCAAATGTTGTGATTGTAGTTCCAACAAATTCAAGTTCAGGACGATCGGCTTTGTACCATGTGTCAGGTTAGAATACTTATCCCATGTATGGGACACACTCACACCTTCAAGAGACTTAAAACTTATTAGAAGAATTTGGCTTTAACATGAAGTGCAATATAGAGAATTTTAAGTTTTCTTTTACCTATTATGTTGTTTATGTAGGGATGGGTGCACTACATTCAAGGCCTGGGAAAAATGGTTGTTGAGAGTGGGCCCGAGCCTTCCATAAAAGATAGGGTGGGGCCTTTAGTAGAGGTATGGTTCTAGAATTGTCTATGTTGTTGTTTTAAAATTTATAAATACACAAAGGACATAGGATGCAATACATCATTGATTAAAATACACTAATAGGAAGCTTAACAAGACTTAAATATAAGTATTGCATTAGTTTTAACTAAAACACAGCTGATTGCTGGTGAAATACCTCCCTCCTCCCATTTTATGTTCCATTCATTTAACATGCTATATAAACTATGATGATCCATAGCAAAAAGAATTTATGAGCTATTCTCTTGCCATGTTGATTTCCTACGTCTCTTAGTGGTGGGAATGCTTTATGATCTCTTGATTGTTATAAATTTACAATGCATGGCAGTTGAGTTCATTACCATTTATATGCCTGTAGTATGCCATAGTATATTTATGTTTGGATGTGGAGTGAAATACACATACTTGTTTTTTCTTGCAATTTTGTGGTGGCTACCATGAGTCATGGCTACACAGAGATGGGGGTGTTGTTGCTCAGTATTATGGTTAGAGTGCTCTATAGAAGTGGGGACGTTTGAAAGTGTTAGTTTTACCTGTTGCTTCATATGTGTTCTCCCACAAAAGAGGTGCAACAGTGATGAGAAATTTGCACCAGTAGATTTGTAGCAGCCTCAAATTTTGTGCAGCCTTGGGTTGTTGCAAGGTTAAGGTGGCACAATTAGAATTTTATTTTCTAGTTTAGGAAGGAGCTCACTACTTGTATTTAGCAGGTGTTTTTTCAATGTTGTTTAGGGCATAGTTTCCATGTTTAGACAAAGTGCATGAGGTAGAGGATGTTCCAAATTTAGCTAGGTGTTGGTTCCTAAGAAAACCTATCATGTATGCCTGGGCACACCATTTAGGGTACCCAATTGTAAGGATTTTTGTTCCTAATCTGGGTGCACCACAAGGATGGCCCGTTTTTGTAAGTCCTTAGCATTTTCTTCTTCTGTAAAAGAAAGACAGGGTAGGGGTGTTGTTTATTTATTTTTGAGCTATTGATTTGTAATCATATTCTTCTTCCCATAACTTAAGATATGCACAATTTTGTGCAGATAAGTCTATATGTTATGTGTTTATAAAGCTAGCATTGTGTTTTCTGTTGTGTGGATAGGAGGTTAAGTTCTCATTTTCCTAGCTGTTAGGGTTTCATTTTAGGAGTGCAGACCTGCATACCATGTTCTGAAAATTTAATAGGGTATCAGAGCGTATTGTCTGAGATTTTCCAATCTGTATATGGAATGGAATACTACCAGTGAGAGGGAGTTGTTGGAGGTTCTCAGTGTCTCTGATGCCCCAACATCAGCAATTGAAGCTAAATTGTACTTGAGATAATTGTTGGTGTCTGTGAGAGGGTTGTGGGTGAGATTCTTGTGAGATCCTAGTGAATGAAATGTTGTTTATGACTAGGAGAGTTGATTTGCACCCATGATAGGTTGATGGTATGATTTTTACCCCTCTTGGATGATTTTTTTGGTTGAGGTGTGTTCCATGAGTTACATATATGACTATTCACTAGTCTTTTCCTCAAAGTGTGACTATCTAGTGTGTGCATCCAAATTTACACATTGGAAGTGAATTCTACAGATGTTGTTAGAGGAGGTTGATCTGTGGTGTTTTTTGGAATTTAAGGTTACAACTCCTATCAACCCTATGCAGTTGGATTAATACACTAAGAAGATGACCAAACTGAAGATTTCTTGATTTTGTGAAAGATCATTTGATCCTCATATTTTGAAGAATTTGGTTCCATGTGATACCTTGATCACTCTATATGATAGTGTGAAATTGTATTGTTTCCTTGCAATTTCTTCCGAACTTGTAGTTCTTTCCAAAAATACCTAGGGTTATATTTTTATTTCATTGGCAACTTTTACTATTCATTTTTCGCAAATTCACTCTCTTTTGGCTTTACTAACAACATTGTAAAGTTATCAATTCTTTGGTATTTTTTTATGGTGCTCTTGCCTTGTTACAATTCTCATCCAGCCATGGGTTCACTCAAATAATATTAGATAATTTTCTATTAGAGAATTTATTGGAGTTCAATTCAGCTTCTACATAATTGATGGTTAGGCTGAATTCTTTCATTGTTGACAACTCTAACCTAGTGAACACATCAATGGGTGGAGTGGTGGTTGGTGACTTGATGCTTTGCGTCAACCATATTTTATATAATTGATGCAGTCAACTTTATCTCAAATTGTGATAGATTCAAAAGTTGATTTTTCTGTATGGTTAAAGCAGGTATTTGATGTAAAACGAATACACTAGGATGTGAGGTTGTGGACCAGTGTTGCTAGAGTGTCAAGCAGGAGCCTCTAGAGCACCATTTCACAACGATTTGCTGAGAAATAGTGCTCCAGGGGCTTCTACTGTTGGGAAAAATACTGAGAGGAGGGGTGAATCAGTATTTAGGACTTACTCTAATCTTTTTACTTTTTCTTACTTCAAAACCCATACGCTACTTTGATGAACCAAACTCGCGTATACACAGAGATCTCATTATGCCATTAATTCTTTACTTAGTTCTATGCAACATTCTTTCTTCTGATGATTAGATAATAGTAAGCATGTGCAGTAATAACATAATAAACCATCACACATAAGCATCACACATGAACACTAGGATTTTAGGTGGAAACCAAAGTCAGGAGAAAACCACTGCTGCCGTTGCTCAGCCTTCAATATTGTATTATAAAGAAAACATCTTACAACTTATGTACTGGCGCAGACTCGCCGTCTGCCAGGCACCACAAACTGCGTTTACCCGACCTCTCTTGGAAGAGAACTCTTAGACCTCTTGTTTACTGACTACTCACGGAAGGTAACCTGTTGTAGGCTACAAACCTGACAGCTCTATGGACCATGTTTCATCAATTTTACGCGGATCAAAACTTCGCTGAATACAACTTATGGCTTGACTGTATATTTTTCATCGCATTACTCCAAAACACGGCAGAAATAATCATGCATCATAACTGATGTATCAGATGGAACAGCGGATACAGCGAAGATACATCATTAACAAATGAAATAACCGCAGTGAGAATAGTCGGACATTTCATGCCCTTCTTCAGCAAACCTAATCTTCATACGGCGGCGTTTCAGCGATCCTGAAGCCATCATATACGACCATACAAACCGTATGTGTACGCTCTCTGGAAGCTAACTATTTTTACCATACTACGCTCTCTTCATGACCTGCATTCTCGTTGCCTACTGCGAACTAGTGTATAGTTCTTCAGACATTTAGGTCATTGCAATTCTTCAGAACAGATACATCACTCATATTTTACCCTTTACTTCAGACAGATGTTCGCCTCATCTCAGATCTAATCATTCCATAAACAGATCTAGCAGATACAAATACATTCCAGATCTAGATTCCCTTCTTCATCATTTCTTCATTGGTGCATCATACATTTAGATCTTTCATTCAACTGTAACCACTGTTGAATGTACTTGATATTCACGTTGCTTTAGAACTTCTTTACCTTGTACAATAGATTTCTTCTCATATAACAAGTTTACCTTTATCAATACCATGAGCCAAGCTATGCAATACACCGATGGTATTTAGGCGGTCACAACAAGCGAATCATTACTCAGCAAATAGGTCAACACCATGGTGGTTACCTAATTTTTACCATATTTAAGTAACATTTTATCTGGCGCTTGGCACATTATTCATTGCATAAACCTGTCTGAAAACCAACAAAGCGTAATACCTTGAGACATACTCGCTTTTATCATCTTCGCGCATATAACGACATTCCTTCAATCCTACCATACAGCACTCGTACATGAATACACCTTGAATGATACATCATTTAACAAGTTCATCAAGACATATTCCATCAAGGACAACTTCATCAAGTAGGTTTCCATCATCTTCATCAAGTGGGTTGCCATCAAGGACAACACTCAGCATCATATTGCCAACACCTACTATACACTTGGAAACATTGGTCCACAAAGTCACATCTAAATATATTTTTTGTACATCAAATACCCATTTCAACTGTACAACAAAATCATCTTCTGAATCTATGAAAAATTGTGATATAAAGTTGATATTTACACATACACATTCAAAAAACATGCAAAATGTCTACATAATTATGAAGTTTTAAACATGTCATCCTAGTGGATTAATCATGGAATGTCAATTGTTAGTACTACACAGATAATATTTTTGATATTTCAGTTACAAACTACACACTTAAACTCAAACTTAATAATAGGAAGAGTAAACAATGATTTTATGAAATGAAGTAGGCCATCATGCCTAAAATGTTATCTTTACGAAATAGGTCATAGTGACCAAAGAGTCATGTTTATGAAATAGGAGATGTGTCCACTTTCCAAAATAGAGATATTATTTTCAAAAATAGAAACTTAAGGTCTGAAAAATGAAATATTTAATATCATAATACAAGAAATGAAAACATAGAATTATTTCAATAAGATAAGATAATTTTGTTAATGTCCAACAAATGAGCAATCTAGTATTTAATTTTCCTTTTTTTTAGCACTACCATGGGCATACACATGGATACGGATGTGGAGGTAATTGAAAAGATGAAGTTTTACCTGAATCTCATGTTGTTGTAGTCCTAGTTGGGCTAAACATGGCAGTAGGTGAGGGTGGCATTTCAACATGATGATGATCATCAAAAGGTGCAATATCCAAGTTCTCCAAGGCCAATGCTCCAGCTTCCAAATTTTCCTCCTTTGGATAGCTATCCTAATTGTGATATATGTTCTATCAATCTTTGCCTCTTATAATGGGACAACTACAAGTTGTAATGTACTTAGAGCAAGCTCTCTATCGGGTATAGATCCAAGATGTTTTTTGTTGACATTGTATGAAAATGTAGGTGGTCCAACACTTCTTTGTGGAATAAGTGTTCAATACTCGTGGAAGTACCCCATTTTTCCAAATGCTGCACCTTTGGAGTAGAAACATCATACATGTTCTGCCACTGGAGTGAATTTGTCATCTTCCATTATATATAAATTGATAGGCATAACCAAATACTCCTTGGGCATTGATGGAGGTACTCAATTGTTGTTGTATGATATCACACTCATCCATGACAATCATGTTTAATGCTTGCATCTGACCACTCTGAACCTATGGATCCATTTGTATTTTTCTATTCACCCTAAAAATAGGCACTGATGCTTTCAACCATGATGTAGAATAGTATTTTGGTGTAACAATTTATGTTAAAGCATGAACTAGAGTATTTCTATTTGTTGATTTTTTTTCAACTTCTACTCAAATACAATCATAGAAGTTCACATCTCTATTCTCAAAAATGTCCTTAATTTTCCCTAGTATGGTGTCCTCTTTCTCAAGCAATTTCATAGTCACTGATTTATCTCAATCTACAAATCGATTCATGTTAGATTTAATGAATTGCAAAACATATTAATCTGTGACCAAAAACTAGGATAAAAAATGATATCTTACACTACAAAAGCATTATCTCTATCTGTTGTATTTATGTATCCTCAAGTTCTCCCATAAATCACTCACCATAATATTAACCAATGCTCATCTTATCTTCAAAAAGTACTTAAAGGTGAGCTAATGGCTACCAAATCTAGTCCTTGCCCGCTTAAGTAATTGTAACTTAGAGTGAATCTGGTAAATACAGTGGACAACAATATGCCTTGTGATGAATTTGATGATGGACTTCCATTCCTTCTACAAGGCAGTGATCTTGTCATGCTCTCTATGCTTAATAATATTATGTATTAAAATATTCAACATGTGCAACAAACAATCAAAGTGAAAATCTAAGGATGTACATGCTCAATGGTTTTCCTGATACTTTACAATTAGCTACATTATCTTTAATGACTTGTGTCATATTAAATGGCCCTATATCATTATTACTTTTCGGTAACAGGTATGCAATGCTCCCAGAAGATGATACAAATGATGAGGAGTCTTGTGGTGCAAGGAAGATTGCATCACTAGCCAACACGCCAAGAACATTTATCAAATGTTGGTTTTTAACATTTGTTGAGCCGTTAAAGACAATGCAGACCCCAACATTTGACCACTCATTCATAAAATGTCCTAGAGAGCTCTGGATATCAAAATTTTCATGTCTATAAATACAGTTCTTGCTTTGTCATATCCAAGGATTTTGTATCCATTAGGGGAAATTATTGATGGACTGAACCATAGCATACCATTAGGGGGAGTGAAAAACATTGAACGGTGTATGCACAAAGAAGAATTATTCTATACTTCCTAGGTATAACGTATTTTCACATCTTATTGTTTTTAGACAAAATGACCTGAATATGTTATCATATGTGGTTTTATCAAACTTTACTAGGGCGTAATTTGTTATAAGAGTACGTTGGTTTCAGGGAAACAACTTTTATTTCAAAATTGATTATACTTTCCTTCATATATTAGCTTTCTTGCTATTTCTTGAATAACTTGCAGAGCATTATGAATTGGTTAATAGTCTAATCAGATGAGTAGGCCGGGACCAAGATTTGGTTACCATATTTTCACCTCTGTATTTGTTTGTTGCCATTTTTGACATTACTTTCTTTTAAAATGTCACACATGATGTAAGATTTTCCTTGTCCCATATGGCCACAAAGTCTCATGGAATTTTAAATAAAATATATCTATGTAATGACTTGCTGCTTAAATTCTAAGATCTTAAACGTGAAAATGGTGCTTCTTACCTTTTTAATGTGTCCATTACTTTAGTTAGAATGATTTTTCTTTTCATTGATTTTTTTTTGGATTCTAGAATAGCATATTGAGATGTAATTGAGATAGCGAAGAATATTAAATTAAATCATCATATCAAACTGTGACACCTTAGAAAAATAATTAATGTAAAAAATTCTCTGGAAAATACAGTCATTTGGAATATTTGTCAAGTTAATTTGTTTTACAATACAAAGTTTACAATCATAATATCATATTACTTTACACAGCTACTATTGGAATGTCGAGAGGTTTCTAAAGAAATATCCAATTGACAATTTTTTTGTTCATGTCACATCAAGCAGGGGAAAGGAGATGCCTTAATTCAGAGCTTTGACATGGCCATGCCGGACTACTTGTGTCCTTACTTGTTGTTGGGAGCAAGGTTGTTTATTTTCCACAGAGTCACAGTGAGCAGGTGAGGTGGTTGCTCACTAATTTTTTTTTTGAAATCTTCTTTTCGATACAAATGACTAAAAATAATGAATGCCTATATTCTTTTCATCATAAATTGTGACCCCAATATTTTGAAATTTTAATGTTACGTAATGAAACTAATCATAATCAATGTGATTTCAACTAGTTTCTTCAGTAAACAAGGAGGTTGAGGCTCATATATCCAATTATCGGAATCTCCCAACTCAATTAATCTTCCAGCTTCACACTATTACAATGCATGTGGGTTCTCTACATTTCATCCTTCCTTTGGTTTTGAACACTTTCATTCATATCATTATATATACAAGATTTAAAATTTAATAAACACCTTATTGAATGCTAGACATATTTGGAAATGGATGAGGTATATACTCAAATGACATTGCACCCTCTTGATGTTGTAAGAAATTTTCAGTTTCATCATTTTTGCTTCATCGTAATTTCCAATTTTGATGAGAAATGCTTTGGTACTAGTTCCATTTGTGCAAGGAACTAAAAATTGATGATACTACGCAACAAGAGAAAAACTATTGTTATCTTGGTTCTCATTTCAACACACCAAGAAAGTAACCGAATAATTACTTTTGTAAAACGTTACATGCAAGTAACACTAGCACCGATGACAGGTTTTATGTGTCACGTCGCACAGTGGAAAAATTTTGTCCTCCACTTGTGGAGTTCTTATTTTCCCATAGTTGTTCTATTTTTGATTTAATAGAAAAGTGCATATAATTTTAGACATTTTTTAAGAGAAAATTGCATTCTTAAAAGGTGCAAAAGGTAAGGGTATTTTTCATATTTTTCTCCTATTAAGTTTTGTTTGTTTTTGGCAGGATTTCATTTAGCAACCACCTTCCCGGGAACTGAAAACCAGGGATATTCATGACAATGAATGGAAATTTTGACATATTTTTCGGGGTAGGTTATAACAGTTATTTGAATTTTGTTTTGGAATAAAAGTGGATAGTGAATATGTAATTATGTGCAGTTTCTTTTGATACTCTTGTATCATTGCAATGCATTTTTAAATGTATACATGTAGTGCATATATCAAACTTGTTGCCACATTTGAGATCATACATGGCATATCTATTTTAAAATTCTTGTTAATGGTGTTAGTAGCTACCTGTACACTCTAAAAAGTATTTGATATAGCTAGTCCCCAGTTACGTTACCTTTGAATGTGGAGCCAACATGTTTAGTTTTTCTTTGGATGTAATTTGTTGGCTTATGGGAATTAGATTCTTTTTCCCCTGGAATAGTACACTGACAATTGCAGATTTTTATATTGAAGCAATATTCCCGGTTAGTATCACAATTTACAAAGTCTTGTATTATTCTTTTTTAGTTTCTTGTTGTAATTTTGTGTCATCAATACTTTGCTCCACCCATTAGATTTCTATTGACAAGTTTTATGTTTGAAGTGTCACTGCTTCTTAAATATAACTAGAAGAAATGATACAACTACAAAAGTGGAGCATGAGACATTCTTAGTAGAAATTGTTAGCTCTACTCTATTTGATTATGTTGGATAAAATCAAATTTGCAATGTACCATAAGCTTGAGAATTCGAAATATTGGGATAAAAATGTGTGCTTCTATTTGCATTTATTACTTTAGTTGAAGATAATATTTCATCAACGAATTTTGTACACTTTGAACATAGTAGGTAAAAAATTTATTCTATGGTGATGCTCTATTTTCTTTGTTTATACAGGTCATGTGTCCACATAGTGGCCACTATTTCCCAATTGAAGAAAACTTGTTCGAATGTCTTGCTTTTATGGTGAAAAATGGCATTAACAATATTGTTTATCTTGAGGTATATATCGTATAAATCCTTTATAGTCTACTTTAGTTTATATTCCAGTGTTCATCGACTTTCATGTCTTATAATTTTCATTGTATATTTCTTTTTTTTGCATAAAATGAAATCAGTATTGATGGTAAGAAGTAGGAATTGAAGAAAGAGGAGAACAATAACACTAGAGCGACAAAATGGAAATTAAAGAGAGAGAGAAGAGAACCGGTCTAGTGGTACTTGTAGAGCCAATATCCTGCATAAGACACACACATAGAGATTGATGGTCAAGAATTCAGAGTTGGTGAATTCACCTGCAATGTCTTGAAAACACAAAGATAATCTTTTGAAGTGATGAAACAATATTTCATGTGTAAATTGTACTCCAACCAATATTAAGTTGGAAACTCATATTGTAATACTTGGCATTTTATATAATTTAATTTGCGGTTGGAATTATTTATAGTTGCACTTGATATTACTTAATATTGTAATTAACATATGTAACTTTGTGTTTTCATATTAGATGAACATGTGCATTGTATGACTTTTTTTTTAATTTAGCTACAAAATCATACTAATTAATTTATGTGGATTAATAATAAACACATAAAATCAATCTAAAACTACTAGATAGGAAATTTATGTTTATTAATGATGAACACAAATAAAATGAATATACGACTAAATTAGTTGCTTACAATGATTATTAATGAAATTAAATGAAATGAATACAAACTACTAAAGTAGTCATTTATATAATGAATATTAAACTACCAAAGAAAGATATGACTATTGCAAATTATAAATTTGTGATTGCAAATGACGACTAAATTCTGCATATATACGACCATTAGTAGCTAATTTACAGTATCTTATAACACGACTAAAATTTAGTCATATTACTTTGGTCATTAATTGGTTTCAAACAATGACTAAAATTTGCATATATATGACTATTAGTAGCTAATTTACAGTATCTTATAACATGACCAACATTTTGTGTTGAATTCTTAGTTAAACTGAGAAGGGGGGTGTGGGGGGGGGGGGGGGGGGTGAATCAGTTTAACACATACATGAGCTTTTTAAATTTTTCATCAGCTTATTTACAACTTACTTTTATAACCAACCTTAGTATATGAACAGTCTTAATATGTTGCAGCAATTATTAAATTAATGTGACATCAAACTTATTATGAGAGCAACAAACATTAAGCAGAATTAATAAATCATCTCAGCACACAAGAAACACAGATAGAGACAACAGATATAAGTGGAAACCCATAAAGGGAGAAAACCACATATTATTATTGTTGTGATGCAAAGGCAAGCTCCAACTCCCTCCCACCACTGTTTTTCTGCAGGCACCAACCTACAGGAGGCTCCAACCTCAATTCTGCAAGCTACAACTTGCAAGGAAGCTCCAACTCCCTTCAATTTTCTGTAGGCACCAACCTACAGGAGGCTCCAACCTCAGTCAGCTACAACTGACAGCTATCAAGCTTCAACTTGATATGGAAGCTCCAACTTCCTCAATTTATCAAAAGAAATGTTTGGTGATTTACCTCAAATATCAGCTCTATTCTGTAGCATCTCTTTCTACTCCTCTCCTCCTTATCTTCTCTGACTCAACCTTATATACTTTGCATTCTCTATCCTTACTCTCTCTAACATCTCTATTCATATCAAGTTGATATTATATATAGAGTTCATCACATGACTGTTTGTATTCCACAAGGAATTTGGAGTGAATAGCCATGACTCTTTGGCTTCTGTGTTCTCATTCCTTTGTCCAACTCATTTTAAAATTATAACAATATGTACAAATTTCCATGTTATAGTGGGATTTTTCTTTTCCTTAGGATACTTGCCTTTGCATCACAAACAATATAAAACAATTAAAACATTTACATTTTCAGTTACAGTATATAAACTTCACTCAGCCCTTGGCTTGCTGGTTTTGTCCTTTCTGTTGCTGTCATGCAACTATCCAGCATACCTCTTTTTACTACAACTCTGAGCACTTCTGCATGTACATTTTTTCACTGCAATTTTAAATCCCTTAGCTGCATACCTCTTCAACTCTACAGTCTCTATTTACTTCTGTAACAAATTTCCAAGCTCACTGTAGTTGTGCATCTGCTGTATATATATACCTGTTTTCTGATATAGGGTAAAATCCCCAGTCCCTAAATTTTTCTAATTCAATTCTAGGTTGTGTATAAATGCATTCAGAATCCCATTTTCCAGGCACCCTACAATCTGGGAAAACTCATGCCATTTCTGACTTTTGAGTGGGTAAATTTAAATAAACAATCTGAATTATTTTAATATCTCAATTCGAAGAATTGAGATATAAATCCAACACTTCCTTGATGGTTATGAACCCCACTAGCACACAACATGCCTTTTAATTGATCTATTTAAAAACCCAACCTTGGGTTAAAACCAAACGCTAGCCATATAATGACTACGCAGATCAATTATATTAAACCTTGGGCTTAATACTCCTTCCTTCCACCACACACACACACACACACACACACACATATATATACTGGCTGCACTTTAACAATTCGTATTGGACAATATCCATATGCGCCCGTTAGTATACATTCAATCCTTAATCTGACTCTAATATTCGAAGACCCAATCCTTAATATGTGTCCAGCACACATTCCTTTTCCCACAAGGTTCAACTTTGTCAGGACGAAATATAACAATAATCAGTGCATATAGCTAATACGCCCGCAAATCAACGAACACCAAGGTTCAACACTAATATTGTTCATTAAACAAACAATTTTACGAACATATATCGAGTCCCATACTCAAATCAAATCTCTGGAACTCAAAATATTAAACCATGTTTTATGACATATCGGGTCCACCACAATTCACACATAACACATTTAATTCCGACTTCACATAACAGTGCCTCCTCAATCAACGACTGTGGCCTTATCGCATTCCCCTCTGGCAGATCAACGGTGGTCACGCAGTTAGATCGCACGAAGTTTAGTCCTCCGAACTTAAGCGATGAACTGGGGCCCAGTGGTTAACTTCCGCTCACATCCAACGATCATTTTCTTATTGGGCTTCAACCCTCCAATCCTACAAAAATCGCACGCGTTAGATGCACAGGCTTTAACTCACGATGAGAGCGGGTTCTCCAAACCGCTTAAGACCACGTGTCAGCTGATGGCCTTGTTCGCGTTCGAATTGGGAATACATCTTATCGAACAAAAGCGCTGCGATGAAAACCATCGAGTGTTCCAAAACCATTGTCACTGTTCCTTCACGGTTCCGGTTTGCACATGGTTCCGTCCCGCGTACTATCAAAAATTAATTTATTTGATTTATAACTTATCGTTTCGGTTCTTCTCCCTTTGATACATAGCTCCAACTTTTATTTTGTTTCCTTCATCGCTCTGCCACTGAATAGTCATTCCGCGTAGGCTTTATTCAACTCTGCATTTTTAATTTCATGTCAGGACTCGATCTCACCGTAAAGTCGAACATGCCTTCGACCCCTTCAGCCTTCGATTGCCATCATCAACTAAATCATCCTCCTTCGTGGTTCCAACCAGGAACTCTCATCATGTTATATGGGCAACCTTTATGTTGCTTCTCACAAAGAATCAACATACTAACATTACTATAACACAGGGTTTTATCACACACTTCTCTTAAACTTGCTTCTAAAGTGCAAGCCACTCATACAGTGAACACGGGGATTCAAACATTAACTTGTCAAATTTTCGACCAATTGGCCCTTCTGCAACCTATTCTCTCTAGATATCTCCTACAGCTCTACACAATTCACTGCTTCCTCTGCTCCTTGAATGATGCTGCTCCTTGCTTCTCTTTTTGCTGCCTCTGCTACCTCTCTGCTGCCTCTGTTCCCTATCTTCTACTTTGCCTTATTTTTGGTTCAGGTGTTGCGCCCTTCTACTCCTTTGCCATCAATGACAACATTTCCAACTCTTTTTGCTACCTCTACTACCTCTCTGCTGCCTCTGTTCCCTGTATTCTACTTTTCCTTATTGTTCGTTCAGGTGTTGTGCCCTTCTCCTCCTTTGCCATCAATGACAAAATTTCCAACATTTTGGTCATATTTATTTGGTCATTAATTGGTTTTCTCAGATGATCATTTAGTAATATATTTTATTGTATATTTGGTCATTATTTGTGACAATTAATGACCAAATCAATGATTAAATCAATGACCAATTCAATAACTAAATTAATGACGAAATCAATGATAAATCAATGACCAAATTAATGACCAAATATACTACTAGACAAAAAAATTGAGACCACCAATTAATGACTAAGCTAAAAACGACGAAAATTTGGTCACGTTATAAGATACTATAAATTAGCTACTATTGGTCACCAGGAAAAAAATATTTGTTTATATGAAAATTTTAGTCCTTTTTTTAGTAACTAATTAGCCAATTTTTACTAGTGCAATATGGTTAATGATCAAAATTTTTTGAAAGAAATTTCTTATTTTTTTGACAAATGAATGTTTAATTTGAGTGTCTCTTTAATGAATTCCTCTGTTTGAGGGTGATTTATGATTTTATCCACTTCATTATGCATTTGTTGAATCCGTGAGTCCTTCTCTGTGATGTCTGCCTGATGCTGTAATCTCATTTGCTCAAAATATTTTTGAAACTGTGCCATTTGCAGCTCTTCTTGCTTATTGGTGTTTTGTTTTTCTTGTTCAAGTTATTTCTCCAACAACTTAATTCTTTCTTCTTTTTCTTTAAGAAAAATACCAACTTCTGCTACCTTATCCATTTTTTCATTTGCATAAGCACCTGAAAATTGTGATAGCCTCGTAATATTTTTTGATGGATCAATGGGGGTGTCTTTCCATACTACCTCCATTGATTCATTTTATGGAGTTACTACTGTTGATGCATCGAGTTTCATTCTCATCCTTTTCCTCCTTGCTACTACTTTATGTGCTAGGCTGTAGAATATATCCAGCGGGGGTATCCCTTCAATTCTTAAAATAATTTCTGAAGTTGGGTAGGTCTAGATAATTTCAACATCTTGAGTAGTTGTAACTCATTGTATTATTGTTTCTAGAAATGTAACCTGTTGAGTCTGTTTAGGGGTCTGAAATCTAGAAGTTCCTTCAATACCTGTCTCGGTGTCATGCACTTGTTTCTTTTGTTTATATTTCTCCCATTCTTTATATAGATCATTGACTATGATATTTTGTACTTGAACTTGTGTAGAGTTAGTCTCTATGTGTTCCTCAGTCGAGGCCTATTTGGGCGTTTCTCCAGCATTTTCCTCTGTATTCTTCTCAAGATCTTCCTTATGGTTTTACTCATGATTCTGAGATTGATGTTCTGAATCTTCTGAACCTTGAACTGACTTTTCTAGAGATTCTTGATCATAATTGTGATCATAATTTTCCTCTAGGCTTGCACTGGGAGTAGGTTCTCTTATTTCCTCAATTTTTAATAGGTTCAAAGGGACCCTTGTCAGTATTTTATTTCTGTATATGTGAAAAAGGTTGAGGTCGCATGGGGTAAATTTTATGGATGCTAAATTTAAGACCTATGATAATATATTAGCCTTTTCGAAGAGATCATCAAATTTATCTTCTTCATGAATGAATTGTCTCATTTTGACCATAGCAGTGAATTTTTGAGCAACCTTGTCAGGGTCATACTGTCTGCCTGACACAGTAGCCAGATTTAGGGAGATAATTTTCTATATCTCTTTGACCGCGTTCCCAAAATAATGTAATGTGAAAGAACCACATTGCAATGGGAAAATTGGCTAGATAGATTTTTACATATGTTTGAGGGTTTTGGTAATACCATCCCCTATTGTTTGATAGGAAATCTCTCATGCCAATAAATTATCAAGAACATAATATGGAAGAACATGTGGAGATTAAATAATCCCAAAAACTTTGACATATGTGAATGTTTCCTCTCCAAACCATCCTGTGACCGACAAGATGTTTGCTTTTGCTTCCTCTAATAGCCTGGGGGCTTTCATATCAAAAATGGTTTGGTAAATCGGTCACATAATGCTATGAAATTTTTTACAAAAATGGGAGAGAAACTGCGATTCCCACAAAATTTTATGATAAAAATGGATGGGAGTATCATATTTTAGAGTCCAATTCCAACCCATGTTTGGAAATCGTGACAAAAATAAATAGCATCCATTACGTATGCACTCATATAAAAGGAAGGGATAACTCGAGTGGAGATAATTTTGTTGTGCCTGTATTTTCTAATAGCCATAGCCAAATTGTATGACAAAATATTACTCCAATTCATAATTGTGGCATTAACCTCTGCATCAATCAATGGAATCCATTCATGGAAAACTTGGTACTGTCATCTTTTCCAAGTAGCCTACACATCATTGCAGCTACATAACTATGTGGGGATGATAAAAGTACAATTGGGTACATAACAAATTTCTCCTGCTTGAACTTGCTGGAGCTAGACCTCCAAATTTTCATAACATTTATCGGGTATTCATTTTCTTTCGTGAAATTCTCAATGAAATCTTTATCATAGGGCTTCTATGGTTCTGGCAGGTGATACATTCTGCATAAATTGTCTGGAGTGAATGACCCCGTGACTTCCTACCTTGAATCTTTGAATGTTCTATCTGAAATTTCCACATTGTCAATAATCCATTTTACCATATCCGTGTATGGAATAATTTTGGGCCTTGCAGCTATCTTATGTAGGAAAGAACATGCTGCTTAAAAATAAGAAGCCTCGGATGAGACTTACGCATCAGTTGCTTCTTTTGTTTCCAACACCGTTGGGTTTTCATCCTCCATTAAATCATACATTTCTTCCCACGATGTAGTCCCACCATATTTTTTGCATCTTGCATCAGGAAAGAGTGGATGCATGTCTGAGTCTTCAAACGCAGTAGCCTCCACTGCATTTTTTCCTTTCTTAGTCATTTCTGAGTGTTGTTTCTTGAAATTGGGCAATGGAGAAAAGAGAATGAAATGTAGAGTGATAATGAAATCATAAACTCAATAACATAGTAAATTATATAAGGACGAAACTTTTATTGCAAACATGGGTAGAAATATATAAAACTTCTTGAGCCTTTAAAAGAGTAAATGCGGTTGATGCTTTTGAATTATGCATTAAGGCCTGCGTATGATTCTTTTTATGTCTTATCAAAAGATCGCATCACAAGTCTTGAATGATATTTTAAATTGATATGACTTAAATGTGATATTGATCCTACGATTGAAATAAATCGCAATACCGCGAAGTCACAATATATGTCACAATATCTCAATATCTCGCAATATCACAATACCGTGAAGTCGCAATATCGCAATGTTGCAAGGTCGGTATATCGCAATGTCACACTATCGCAAATTCGCAAGGTCGTGAATATGTCAATTCAAAAATCGTTTATATTTTGTGATTTGCGATGTGTGTCATATTTATTGATATTTTAAGCGACTTTTCTTTATGCAGAATACTATTTCATTAAGGCAAACACTTTATCGCATTTCTCGGATTCCAACTCATGACTAATATTTTTCACTTTGGATTCTGCGATTTGCGATAAAGCAAGAATGCTTGGTCCTAAGTGACTTAGCTCAATATCTCAAGATCATCCAAGGTTTTATTACAACTGGTTTTAAAAGGAGAACTCTTATTTCCTAAGTCTTTTGAATTTTTTTTTAAAGGGTCCCCATTTATCATTACAATATTTAATATTATAAAATAATTGGGGGGGTTGTTGAATAGTACAAAAATTGGTGATTCAATGGAAGAACCAATTATCTCTTACAATTTTGAAGTTTCTAAAACTTTCAAACTAAAGATAGTTCAGAAAACATAAATTGAATGAAATTTAAGATAAGTAATATTTCTCTTAATAACAAAAAAAAATCACCTAATTACAATTCATTTGATATCCTCTTAACGATGAAAATCCTTTTGTCTATATCAGTAATTACTTAATTTAAATATAAAGTAGTGGAATTTTTTAGATCAACTTTTAAATGTACTCATTTTTCACAGGTAGAGCCTTTTCTACTAGTAGGCGTCCATAGCCTCGATAGGGTTACGTTTTAACCAGAAATGATTCTTTGTCCCATCTAGATAAGAGTGCGGTTTGTAGAGATAAATCCACAATCATATACTTATTCTCCTTTTTTTCTAAAATGGTTTTTTTTTTTCAAAATTTTATTTGTATTGCTTAAAAGCCATTGTATTGGTGTGGTGGCCAAATAGTGGCAATGCCATTCACTGGTTGTAATTCAACTGAACAAGATGGCTCATGATGAGACCCCTTTTCTTTTGATCAAAATGATCTCAAGTTAGTACCCTATTTTAGTATGCAGTATTGGTAATGTCAGTCTATTATTTCCCTATGGACATGGTAAGCAAGCTCTTTATGAGACCTCTTATCTTTTAAGTTTTAGTATACTTTTAGAATTACACTCTAAAAAGAGAAAATTTTACTGGATGGGGAGAATCATTGTCTCTTTAAGAGTTCTAGATGAAAATTATAGAGTTAAATATGCTTATCTGCAAATAGATTTTACTTGGTTAAAGACATTTTTCTTGACTGATAATAAATAAATAAAATTATAAAGTTGGATTTTTCTCAAAGAATAAATAATTCTGGTATAAAAAATAAAAACTTCAGAGAGAAAATACCTAGTTAATTTTCATGTCATAATTATTTCCTTAACAATCTCTATTTATAAAAGAAAAAAATAAAAATATTTCAAGATATTTTATTGCAAGGCAAACAATTATATTATTTAACTTTTATTTTCCTAGGAAAAGTAAAGGAAATAATGTGCAGGGGATAGAAGAAGTTATCTCCTATGAAAAATATTTTTTCAAAATCTGCCCATTCACAGCAGAGAATATTTCTTTCCTGATCAATCTTGCAATAGAAATGTTGATGGGTCGATTTTTTCTGCAATTTGAAATGGTCCAATCCACATTTTTTGGAATTTGGTATGCTTACCTTTCTCCTCATGTGCTTTATCCCATTTGAATACAAGGTCTCCAAGTTGAAATGATTTTGTGCTAATAGATTTTGAATCAAAGGAAGATTTAACTAACTCTTGATGATGGGAATATGTGATTTTGGCTTTCTCTCTCCCTTCTTTGAGTTTGAGAATTTGTGATTTCCTTAATTGCAAAGAAGAAGTAGGAGTTTCTTCAATAAATTGAACCAAGGCTAACGAGGGAATAACTATATTTGTAGGAAGAACAACTTATTTCCCATATACCAGCTTAAATGGAGAAGTACCTATTGAGGCTTTATGTGTTATTTGATCTGCCCATAGAGAAAATGCTAAAGATTTATGCCAGTTTATTTGACTCTGATCAATAGTTCATTTAATAATCCTAATGAGGTTTTTATTGGTTTGTTCTTCTAAACCATTTCCTTGGGGATAATAGTTAGCATAATACTTAAGTTTGAAACCTCTTTTGAGAGCAAAATATATCATAGCATTGTCTGTGAAATAATATGCATTGTCAAACATCAGGGAAGTTGGTATACCAAATATGGTAATGATAAATTGATCAATAAATTCGATAATGTTCTAAAAAATTCTTACCTTTAGTGGAATTCCTTCCACCCATTTAGTAAAGTAATCAGTTGTTGTAAGGATGTATCTATGTTTCTTTGAAGAGTGAGGAATGATCTCACCTATTATGTCAAGTCCCCATTGCTCAAACGGTTGTTCAATATTGACTGGCTATAGTGGAAATGCAAGTTTCCTTTGTCTTCCGGCAGCAGTTTGACAATTTTTTCATTTATTTACATATTCGTATGCATATTTAAATAAGGTTGGCCAATAATAGCCAGCATGCAGGATTTTATGTGTTTTTGTGTCTCCTCAAAAATTTCCACCAACTAGTCCATCATGGAGTTCCCGCAAAACCTTTTTTTTCTCATATATTTCAAGGCATCGTAGAAAAATAGAGTCATATTTTTTTCTAAATAAAACATCATTGAAAATTTGGTATTTCTTTGCTTTCAATCTCAAAGATATTTTTCTTTTGTATCTGAGCTGCATAGGGCCATATCCATTTTTTAAATAAAAAATGAGATCAACATATTGAGATTCAATATTGTTCAGGCTTACCTGAGATATTTTTATATCATCACCTGAATTTTCTTCTGCTGTTAAGTTGGATGATCCAGCTAAAATTCCGCAAAAACCTTGGCCCCTAAAAATTTTAGTTGGTCTAATTTCGACATCATATTCTTGTAGTGCAGTTACCCAATTGACCCTTTTTTCTCCTACTTCTCTTTCCATTAGTAATTGTCTTACTGCTGAGAATGGAACTATGATTTTGGTGTGGGTTTTAAGGAGAAATGGTCTGAAAATATTTATTGGTTTAAAGACAACAAATGCATGTTTTTCTACAGTGGAGTAATTTAATTCGAAACCTTGTAGATTTGAACTAAATAATGAGATGGGTGCTTCTATATATTGATCATTGAGTTTTGTCAAAATGGAAACATATGATATTTCTTATGCAAATGTGTATAAAAAAATGATTGGAAAAATTGGGGGTTGTCAGGAATGGAGCGTTGATAATAGCTTGTTGGATTAAATCAAATTCTTCTCTTTCATTGTGATCCCATTTGAAAACCAATTTTTTCTTAATCATAGACTATAAAGGTAAAAATATCTGTGAAAATTCAGGGACAAATCTCTTTACAAAATTTATTTGGCCAAGGACAGGCTGCATTGATTTCTTATTATCGGGTAAGGGGTTTTTCTCAATTTCCTTAATCCTTTCTGGATCAATACAAATACCCTTTTTTTATACGACAAATCCTAAAATCTTACCTTCACTTAAGGCAAAATAAGATTTTTTGGATTGAGCGAGATCCCATATTTCATACATCGTTCAAAGATCTGCTTAAGGTCGTTTAAATGGCTGCTTCTTTTCTTCGAATAGAAAATGATATAATCAAAGTAAATAACAACTAATTTGTTAATGATTCCTTTAAAGGATATATCCATAGCTCTTTGAAATGTGGCACCTGCATTAATCAAACCAAAAGGAATTTTTTGATAAGCATATGTTCCCATTTTAGTTCTGAACGTGGTTTTTAATCTATCATCTGGATGGACTAGTATTTCGTTATATCCCAAAAATCAATCAAGAAAATACATGAGATCAAAACCAGCTACTGATTGCAACACTTGTTCCATGGTTGGTAGTGGAAAGTTGTCTTTCAGACATGCTTTATTTAAATTTCTAAAATCTATGCATATATAATGTCACCATTATTTTTCTTAACAAGCACTAAATTGGATACCCATTTTGAATGCCTAATACGAAATATTATTTTTTCCTTAAGGAGTTTATTCAACTATGATTTGATTTTATTCTCGAGGTTCAGATGAATTTTCCTTAGTTTCTGTTGCACTAGTTTATCATTAGAAATCATAGGTATGGTGTGTTGTATAATAGAGCTATCATACGTTTTGAGATCAGAATAATCCCAAGCAAATATACCATTGTATTTATTTAACAATCGAACGAATGATGACCTTTCATCACAGGATAGAGGATAGACCGAGACCTAGATTGATATTCTAAGGCTTGTCATCAATTCCAAGGTTCACTAATTCAAGTTTCAGGGTTGAGCTTTGGATTTTGGAATTAGTTACCTTCTAAAATTTGTCTTTGAGATCATAAATATCTTCCAATTTAACTACATATCTGGGTATTGGATTTTCATCAACATTCTGATTTAACCGAATGTCATGTTCATTTTCATCTATGATTTGGTCATCATATGGCCCTTATGATGTTATAAAATCTACAATATCACAATCATCATTGAAGACCCGCCAATTAGTGACATTGTCAGGAATGGATCGTCTAAAAATTAGCTCAATGGAAAATCTACCACAACTAAAATCCTCATATGGTATGAGATTTCATGCAACATTAGCTAACAGATCAACACTAGCATTTTGCAGTCTAGGTATAGGAGAAATACTAAATTCCAAAAAATGAGATGTAAGATCATGGAATAATGATTGATAATGTTTAAGATGTCCAGAAAGGTAGTGAATAGTATTTCTTACCTGTCTAATGATAATTTTTGAGTCTCCAGAAACTTGCATATTTTTTATGTTGAGGCCAATTTCTTTGTATACTCCTTGTACCAATGCCTCATATTCTTCTATATTATTTGTACATTCGAATTCTAATCTACAAGCTAACATGTTATTTTCTCCTTCTGGGCTGATTAAAATGCAACCAGCTCTTGCACCATCATTAGATTTGGAACCATCAAAGTGAAAAGTCTAAAATAAATTTTTAACTACTGGTTTATTTACAAACTTTTTGCACTTGGAAGCATCTGTTTGCAAGAAATTTTCAATCTATGAGATGACAGCATTATCTAGAAAGGGAGACTTTTTGATGCAGAAAAACCCTGCAAAACCCAGAATCTCTCCAATACTGTGCATATAAAAATGCATCACAAACAATTGCCCAAATAAAACTTCAATGTCTGGGAAAATTCACACATCATCATTCGCGGAAGCTTCATCTTAACAATCATTTCCCTATGATTATAAAATCATTACATAAATATATAAACTCTCTATTTCAAATATCACCTTATGGTTATGGAACCATACACAACCCAATGAATTCTCAAATGAAAATCTTTCCCAAAAGTCCTAGGAAAAGACTAAAAACCCCAATGGTTTTATTTAAATCCTCAACTTTTAATTAAGCCCAAGGCTTAATCCATCTTAACACAAAATTCGGATTAATCAAAACTCAAGACATATGAACATTATTCACTTTCAACAACCTTCATGCCTTACTCAAACTTCAATACAATCCCAATTTAAAACTTCATGCAGAAGCTTATCAAACACCACTCAACCCATAACCAAGGATTCTCGTTAAAACCCAAGAATTCTCATTCCACAAATGAACATCAATTATCATGCACGAGAAAATTTCAATATGGTCAATCTCACTTCAAATGACCCACATATCCACCATACACAATGTATACAAATCCACCATCTTTAACAGTTCAACTTGGCAAATTAGCTAGTGCACATCAATTCCAACTATGAGCTCACGGTTTATCATCTCTTATCGAACATAGTATTTACATGTATTATGTCCTCAATGCAGTATTTGTGAGACCTTATAACAGACTTGAACCCTGTGTTTCCCATCGAATATCACAACCACTTCTATTAAAATGAAATGTTTTTGGACCACTATCAACTTACCTTGCCATCCAATACTATGGAATTAAGCTTCGTTGCATAAGCCGGAGTCTTGCATCGATTCTGGAAATGTTGTTTACTCCATTCCACTTCGAACTCAACTCATCAAGTCGAATTTATGAATTTACCTTCGCTGACTCCAAAGTGACAAATATAAATATTTTCCAAGACATATCTACCTCAACGGGCCTTCCCAATAGCAACGAGGCACATCATTCTTGCACCAGATATCAATTGGATGTCTCTGCACAATTTGTGTGAAACTCTTCACAGTTTTGCAGTCTTCAATTCCATCGTGACAGGGATCATCAACCGTCCAATTGCATTTGCAATTCAACTCAGCATTTAACACTGTAGTTCAACCTCCTGTAAATGCTACAACTCAACGCCCTTACCCTGATTTGGATTCCACAAATCGAATTCATCCATGAAACATCGTGCCTTTGGTCTTGATTTAAATTCTGTTTCAAACCTTCATGACACAGTCAGTTTATGCGGCTTCCAACCAATGACATACATTCTTTTGTCATCAAACTGATTAAACTCTCACCATTCCTGCATCGCTTGCCAACACCGCCGTTGAACACATTCAATTTCAATCAATTTTCAGATTTGCTCAATTTTGGCTTCATCGATCAACCCAAGGGTCGAAAACTCTGTCTTGCTGCTTTAAACTTTCCAAACAGTACCGGTTTGAGGTTCCACACAAACATATTCTCAATTCCGCCATTATACTAACTCTTTGTCGGTGATTTCATTTCAGCGCTTCCATACGAAATCTCCATCCTTTGTCCCTTATGAAGCTCTATGAATTCATATTCACCGTGCGTTCTATTTTTTTTTAATGCTACCCATCAAAACCATAGATCGACATAAAAATAGTCGATTCACTCACATACATAGTCTCTCACTTATTTCGCACAGATTTATCATTACAATTAACAATTGTCATATCAAGATTAAGTAATATCGATCCTTCCAACTTATGTGCAGAGCCATATGCCGGAGACTAATTCCAAGTTTTTCATGTACTTATTAAAATCAAGCATATTCACACAACCAAATTCAAACCCAATACTTTTATATAAAAATGAACTTACTTACAACAATATTTCTTCCAAGCGTGATTTTCAATCATTGGCCCTTTTTACAAATGCCGGGAGGCTTACAAACTTTGTTGTCCAAACCTCACCTCTAAATCACTCTATTCTTCCTGATCTATTTTGCCTTTGAGGATCATAAATTTATACAAATTGAATTGAACCAATTTAGGTTCAAAATCCCTTAATTACTCAACAAGCCCTCAAATATCTCAACAAATCCTACAATCTAGATTTAGCCCTAAAATCTTGAAACTAAAATCTAACTTAGGCTCATAATTAATTCTTAAATATCTAAAATCTAATTCCTCTCATGTTTTCCAATTATTTGGAAACATTAACAAATCCTCACATATAATTAATTAAAAATATAATTTAATCACTCAAATAAAATTAATATTTTTCAAAAACATGAGACCCCTAGGTTTAATAAAAATACGAGGTATTTTTCCGAGCTAATGCTCCTGCATCAGACTCCCAAGGTTGAAAATGATCATGATCTCCTGATCATGTGTTTTAAATATTTGTCCACCTGGATCCCACACTTTGTTCTGTAACTCATCATCTATATCTGTTGTTTGGTATTTTTCTCCAGGTCTCCATATCTTATGCTGTCTTGCTCCACTAGCTGCACTTTCACAATCTGTCTCTGTCTTCATTTTGCTGCTGCTACTTCTCTTCCTGGCTGATGTCTTTCTCTGAGACACTTTCAACATGATTCTTCTGATTAATTCAATTTCCTTGTCCAATAATTCTTTAGATTGCTGATTTCTTGCTGCCTGCTGAGCTCTTACTCACTCAATTCTTACTTCTATGTTTCCTTCTGTTCTTACTCGCTCAGTTCTTACTTTCTCATTTCTTATTGCCGCCCAATCATCCATGCCCTCTTGTCTTCTACAACAGAAAACTTCTTCACTGTCTTCTCTTATTAGTAACTTACTGGACTGGTACATTGTGTACTCTCTTCTTCTATCTTCATCTCTATGCATCTGCAATCTCCAATTCTGAAATTGAGATTCTTCCTGCACTGAATTTTGACTATTCATCATCATTTGCAACAACATAACATCCTCATCCCATGGATTTGAAATTTCCACAGAATTTTCTTCTTCCTTCATTTGACTGCTCAACTGAGTCAAATGTTCTTCAGCACCTACAATAACACCTGCATTCACAAAACACTTGTTAAAACAAAAATCATAAGGCCTCATTGCCTTACTTTCCTCTGCCAGCACCTCAGTATGCTGCCCTGAATTTTCCATTTCCTCTATCAGCACATCAGTATGTTGATCCAAATTTTCCAAAGAATTCTCTGTAGAATTCCCAAGACTATCAACTAGTCTTCCTTTTGCACCATCTATCTCCATGATGTCTTTCTGCTCTCGTTCACTGTAATGGACTCTTTCTTCTACTGCAATCTCCGTCATACTCTGAATTTACCAACAAGTATTCCAACCATGAAATTTCTCTGTGGCATTGCTGAAGCATATCATCATCATGTATCATCCCTGCATTCACACACAAGCTTTCAGTTTGAAAATCACAAATTT
This sequence comes from Pinus albicaulis, assembly GCA_034641835.2. Lineage (NCBI taxonomy): Eukaryota > Viridiplantae > Streptophyta > Pinopsida > Pinales > Pinaceae > Pinus > Pinus albicaulis. The sequence goes on from CM076584.1 coordinate 328,808,121, forward strand.
CAACAATCTCAACTATTGGTTCATATATCAGCTCTTCAAGCTGATCCTCTTCATCATTCACAAGAACTTCTTCTTGTACTGTAACAGCTTTAAGTACAAAAGTATCACTGATTTCTTCTTCAGAGTATTTATCTTCTGAAAGATTCTTTTCCATACTTGTGACAGCTTCACAAGATTGTGCATCCTCCTCAGTAAAACCTGTAATCACATCACAATTATCAGCTTTAAAAATACTCGGTTTTACATTATCTAGCTGATTTGGATTTTCCCAATAGTTCAAGAAATCATCAATGATCTCCACTTCTGTTTCATTAGTGGAAACCTCCACTTTCAACTCAGCTGCTCTGAGTTGTGTACACCCCAACTGTACATCCATCATCTGCTCGAGCTCCCTCAACTCTTTTGTTAACTGCATGTTTATCTTTTTATCTCTTTTCTATTGTAGCCTCTACCACTTCACTCTCTTCCTCATGATCCAACCCACTCTCTGGCTTTCCTCTATCCTCATCTTCAGTTTATCAAACTGTTCCCTGATCTCATCTAACTCTTTGTCATATTCTGCATTAGTTAACTGTTGTCTTATGCCATTTGCCTTGGCATATTATTTCTCCCTCTTTCTACTGTGGCCTCTCTCTGAACCTTTGATCTCTCCTTTATGAATTTCAGTAGTCATCTTCTTCGCCATGAGTTCCTCACCCATGAGTTGCACCAAGCCTCTACAACAGCAAGCTCTCTTGCTGCCACTTACCTCACCAATCCTTTCCTTCAGATCTGGTCTTTTAGTAATCACCGGTCCTCTACTGGAACCTTTTTGAGCATTTCCCCACTGCTCCTTCAGGCTTCACTCATCTACAACTTTATTCAACCTCTGTTGCATCTTCAGGTTCTGCCACTCTCTCTTAGAATCCCTTGTTGGACTCCTTCATCACTACTCTCCAGCTGTGATCTGCTTCTTCCCGCTGAGATTTTCTTCAACCTGCTTGCAACCTGAATTCTGCAAACAGCCTTCAAACTAGATTTAAATAACACTTTGTCAGCTCACCTTCAAGACCCTATTAATCTTGACTTATCTTTCACCTGCACGACATCTCTGTGATGCCATCTTCATTAGTTTCAAAATCTGATATTCATTCATCACATGCAATTAACTCAATTTAAAAAAAACTTGAATCTTCACACAGAGCTATTCCAGCTCTGATACCAAAATGATGCAGAAAAACCCTGCAAAACCCAGAATCTGTCCAATACTATGCATATAAAAATGCATCACAAACAATTGCCCAAATAAAAATTCAATGTCTGGGAAAATTCACACATCATCATTCGCGGAAGCTTCATCTTAACAATCATTTCCCTATGATTATAAAATCATTACATAAATAGAGAAACTCTCTATTTCAAATATCACCTTATGGTTATGGAACCATACACAACCCAATGAATTCTCAAATGAAAATCTTTCCCAAAAGTCCTAGGAAAAGACTAAAAACCCCAATGGTTTTATTTAAATCCTCAACTTTTAATTAAGCCCAAGGCTTAATCCATCTTAACACAAAATTCGGATTAATCAAAACTCAAGACATATGAACATTATTCACTTTCAACAACCTTCATGCCTTACTCAAACTTCAATACAATCCCAATTTAAAACTTCATGCAGAAGCTTATCAAACACCACTCAACCCATAACCAAGGATTCTCGTTAAAACCCAAGAATTCTCATTCCACAAATGAACATCAATTATCATGCACGAGACATTTCAATACTGTCAATCTCACTTCAAATGACCCACATATCCACCATACACAATGTATACAAATCCACCATATTTAACAGTTCAACTTGGAAAATTAGCTAGTGCACATCGATTCCAACTATGAGCTCACGGTTTATCATCTCTTATCGAACATAATATTTACACGTATTATGTCCTCAATGTAGTATTTGTGAGACGTTATAACAAACTTGAACCCTGTGTTTCCCATCAAATATCACAATCACTTCTATTAAAATGAAATGTTTTTGGACCACTATCAACTTACCTTGCCATCCAATACTATGGAATTCAGCTTCGTTGCATAAGCCGGAGTCTTGCATCAATTCTGGAAATGTCGTTTACTCCATTCCACTTTGAACTCAACTCATCAAGTCGAATTTATGACTTTACCTTCGTTGACTCCAAAGTGACAAATATAAATATTTTCCAAGACATATCTACCTCAACGTGCCTTCCCAATAGCGACGAGACACATCATTCTTGCACCAAATATCAATTGGATGTCTCTGCACAATTTGTGTGAAACTCTTCACGGTTTTGCAGTCTTCAATTCCATCGTGACAGGGATCATCAACTGTCCAATTGCATTTGCAATTCAACTCAGCGTTTAACGCTGCAGTTCAACCTCCTGTAAACGCTACAACTCAACGCCCTTACTCTGATTTGGATTCCACAGATCGAATTCATCCACGCAACATCACGCCTTTGGTCTTGATTTAAATCTTGTTTCAAACCTTCATGACACAGTCAGTTTATGCGGCTTCCAACCAATGACGTACATTATTTTGTCATCGAATTGATTAAACTCTCACCATTACTGCATCGCTTGCCAACACCGTCGTTGAACACATTCAATTTCAATCAATTTTCAGATTTGCTCAATTCTGGCTTCATCGATCAACCCAAGGGTCGAAAACTCTGACTTGCTAATTTAAACTTGCCAAACAGTACCGGTTTGAGGTTCCACACAAACATATTCTCAATTCTGCCATTATACTAACTCTTTGTCGGCAATTTCATTTCAGCGCTTCCATACGAAATCTCCATCCTTCGTCCCTTATGAAGCTCTATGGCTTCATATTCACCGTGTGTTGCATTTTTTTTAATGCTGCCCATCAAAACCATAGATCAACATAAAAATAGTCAATTCACTCACACACGTAGTCTCTCACTTATTTCATATAGATTTATCATTACAATTAACAATTGTCATATCAAGATTAAGTAATATCGATCCTTCCAACTTATGTGCAGAGCCATATGCCGGAGATTAATTCCGAGTTTTTCATGTACTTATTAAAATCAAGCATATTCACACATCCAAATTCAAACCCAATACTTTTATATAAAAATGAACTTACTTACAGCAATATTTCTTCCAGGCTTGATTTTCAATCATTGGCTTACAATATTTGCTGTCCAACCCTCACCTTTAAATCACTCTATTCTTCTTGATCTATTTTGCCTTTGAGGCTCATAAATTTATAAAAATTGAATTGAACCAATTTAGGTTCAAATCCCCTTAATTACTCAACAAGCCCTAAAATATCTCAACAAATCCTACAATCTAGATTTATCCCTAAAATCTTGAAACTAAAATCTAACTTAGGCTCATAATTAATTCTTAAATATCTAAAATCTAATTCCTCTCATGTTTTCCAATTATTTGGAAACATTAACAAATCCTCACATATAATTAATTAAAAATATAATTTAATCACTCAAAAATCTTATTAATATTTACATAAAATTAATATTTTTTCAAAAACATGAGACCCCTAGGTTTAATAAAAATACGAGGTATTTTTTCTGAGCTAATGCTCCTGCATCACTTTTGCGCATCAAAACTCCCTAAAAATGAGTCAGCTGAATAATTCCCAATAATGTTGTTATTGAATTCTATTGGCTCATTATCACCTTCAAATTGAGTCATTGAACGTTTCAAATGTTTTTCTCGGTCAACTCAAATTTTATTTGGCTTCCCATTGTAAGGGAGCCACATCTGATACCGGTCTGTAGAAAAAGATACATGGAGTATCTCTGACCAGTCTCTACTTAGAATTGGACCATAGAATTCAGGAATACCAACAATAAATATAACTATTATTTGACGGATTTTGGGATTTGATGAAATTCGAATAATGACTTAATTTATTTCCCCTAAGACCTATACCTTAGTTCTGTCAAGTTGTACTATGTTAATGGAAGAATTTTGAGGAGTGATATTTAAATTAGCATAGATTTATATTGGCATTATATTAGAAGAGGCTCTTGAGTCAATCAAACAATTATGAAGGTTTTTATTGAAAATTTTGTAAGTTAAGAGGAAAGGAGTTGTATGTGAATTAGACCTGTCACTAATTAGGATGACATCTGTAGGGTCGATTTTGTTTGAATAAGTTGGGGGTTTACCCATGCCTTTAATAGGTTGAGATACAATAGCAGTAGGTAAGGGCAAAACAAGAACTACAATCAGTTCTCTAAGTAACATTTTCTGTTGTTTCTTCAATTTTCTAAGTTCATGTAATGAAATATTTTCCCTAGTTTTCTTCATATCTTCCACAATATTATAGTCCAAGGTATCAATAACTACCAAGGTCTTTGATGTATATGGAATATTTGATGGAGATGGATTTTGCTGTGAAATCTTAGGAGATGAATTTTTACTAATTGCTTTTTCCTTAGCTGGAGGAGTTGGAGTTTTTTTCTTTTTGATTCAACTAAATTGTATCAACAGGTCCTTTGCTTCTGGTGCTAACGGGAAAAGCTTCTTGCTCTTCTTCACTTTGAAGGATAATGTCCCACATCCCATTTAATTATACTATTTATTCATATCTAGTTTCTTTGTCTTCAGTTTATTCTTCCTCTTCTTCTAAGTTAGACTCAACATTAGATATGGTATTTGGCGGCTCAGAACTAGAAGAATGATTCCTCCTAAAATATTTAAAAGGCTTTTTAGGAGGAGAAGATTCAACGACTTGTTTCTTCATTTCAACCATTTCGTTAGACATGTTTTTTAGTACTTTATGAAGGCCTTCAAGATCAAAAGGATCTTTCAGAAATTTCTTTTTAGAGTCATCTTTGAAAGAGACTTTCTTAGATTATATGTCTTCCTGAGAGCCTTTCTTTTCAGTAGAAATTATGTGTTTCTCTACAGATAAGGCTTCCTTCATGTTATCGGCTAATGTGGACAACTACACTCTATCTACAAAAATGGCTATATTGGATGGAAGAGAATACATGTACCACTAAATTTGAACATCATCACCAAGGGCTGACGCAGTTGGAATTTTATTGAGTAGTTTTTTGAATCTAGAGTTGAAATATTTGATTTTTTCTCACGTTTTAGCCTTTAGATTGGACAATTCATTGATGAGCGATACAATGGTTCTATCATCTCCAAACTTAGCTAGGAATTGTTGTTCTAACATGTCCCAACTAGTTATTGAGCAAGGGGTTAATGAAAAGTACTAGGATCTCGTGGATCCAGTAAGAGTATATGGGAATAATCTGACTACGCAATCTTCTTGAGTAACTTCCTTTAAATTGATGGCCAACATATAGTTATGGAGATGTTCTTCCACTAGTATGCCATAATCAATATTAAATTTGGGCAACCATATTTCAGGATATTTAGAAAGAGCGTGAAGTGGACCTGCCATTTCTACAACACCAAGATTATTCCATGGTTGTACTCGCGATGGTGGTTATTTTCCAGCCATAATGATAGGATTATGAATGGACGAGGATATGAGTGGAGTTTGAGTTGAAGAAGAGGCAGGTTGTGTGCTTGGATTAGAAGAAATGGCACTAGTAGTTGAAATGGAAGCTGTTTAAATGAGTGGAGATAATGAATGGGTTTGAGGTGGAGAATTGGATAAAACCTCGCTAGTAGATATATGTGATTTATATTTATTTGTATTATTTTGGAAATAAGTAATGGGAAATTCCAAAGGAGGAATTCCAATATTCTCACTTTGAGAACGAGTCAAGATTTGTCTAGGTTGCAGAACATAGAAAACACATCGTTTAGATGACTGAGATATTAAAGGCTTTTCAACTGATATAGATATTTTCTCTAACTTCTCTATCAAAGTCTAAAATTCTGGTGATTCAGGATTATAGTTTGAATAAATTATTCTATGAGATTTACTAAGATATTTAAGAGAGGTTTGTTTAACTTATGATATTAAAATTGTAATTTTAGATGGGGATCCAGAAGTTGGAGGAGATCTAGCAGAAGAACGACTATTAGGATGGATTTTTTTATTTATGATCAGTTTTATTTTCCATTCACAGTTCATGCCCTCCTTCTAGCGCCAAAATGTTGAAGCCCCAGAATTTCGTTGCATCAAAATGGGGGATAACCACCCTGTCCAGACTTGGAAGAAACTCCTTTTCCGTTGGGTATGGCGGATCCGACTGGGTGTAATGGGACCAGTTTCCCAGCAAATATTGATATGATGATGATGTGGATTTGATATAAGGTGAAATGGAAAATTATTTAAAAAAAAATAAATGATTTATTTAAACAACAAATGCATGCATCTATTTAGTCTAACATTTATCTTAATCTATACTCGGGAATAACTTAAATCATGTGATCTACAAAGATATCTTAGAGAAAGAGGTAATAAATATCATTCAATTGCTATAAGAAATGAAATTATTAAAGATAATAATTTTTACTAAATATTTAGGAAAAATAATTGTTAAAATTATATCACATATATTGATTGATCATGTACTCAATAACGAATTACAGCTGAAACATTTTACAAAAGTTCTTTAATGAAAAATGTAACTCGGATTTCATACATAATACAATATAAGAAATGTTACTGCTAATTCATAAACAAAACTCAATCATAAAGATAGAAGTACCAGATATGAAAGGTCCTATTCATGAAATCAACAATGTTGATATTCTTATTTTCAACTAAATATAATCTAAGAGTACATAAATGAAAATTCACTAGAGTATGCTTCAATTTCCAAGAAAATCAAGATCTTGTTCGAAATATTTCATCAAAATAGTCACAAAAGTATAGAAGTGCAAGATTTTGCAAAGTGTTTTTGATAAAATCATGGACCCCGCTCTAAATACATGAGAGAGGTTTAAATAATACTACATATGTGTGAAAAAGATATTATTACATAAAACATTGAGGAGGTTTCAAATAACCTTCCTTGGAATGCGAAAAAGTAAAAAATATAAAATGATGACGTGCTTCCTCATCTTGAACAGCCCTTATTAGCCATTGAGTTCTTGAGTTCACAGATATCCATCATGGCTTCACCTCAGGTTGCTGGCTAACTTTAGATATTAATTGTCCCCTAAAAACAACATCATAGAGTGATGGCACCATATTTTGTGTGGAATTTTTTAAACACAAAGCCATCCATTGACTGTATGGTTCCACTAGAAACTTCTAGTAAGTTTCTTAGTGAAGCTTAGACAACGGTTTGACTGCCTCAATTTCATTTTTGACGGTCTCTTTCCACTACCTCTCTAACTGTTTGATGTCTGGGAAAAATCCTAGCCTCCATTCTTTGATAAGATTGATATTATGAAGATTTTCATTAACACCTTCAATTATATCGCTTGTTATACTATCTTCTCTGGTTGTTTCCCTTTCTGCTTGCTTCAACATTATATCCCAATCTATGAATAAAATATCCTTGTGGGATTCTTCAATATTTGGCAGATCGACTTTTCTTCCTTCTTCAGATTCTTGCCAAGAAATAAACTCCGAAATAATTTTATCGACCTCTTCATATTCTAATCTCTGATCAACCACTTGATTGGCTAATGCATCACTTGTTTCACAATATGGTTTGATCATCGAGATTTTTTGGGAGAATATTTCTTGTTTCTTTGACAACTGAGTGTTTAATTGGAGTGTCTCTTTAATAAATTCCTCTGTTTGAGGGTGATTTATGATTTTATTCACTTCATTTTTCATTTTTTGAATCTGTGATTCCTTCTCTGTGATGTCTGCCTCATGCTGTAATCTCATTTGCTCAAAATATTTTTGAAACTATGTCATTTGTAGCTTTGCTTGCTTATTGGTGCTCCATTTTTCTTGTTCAATTTGTTGCTCCAGCAACTGAATTATTTCTTATTTCCTTCAATATTTGTCTCTACCTCCTAAACTTGGATCTTTTGTCTAAATTTCTCCCATTATTTTCTAGATAATTGACAATGATATTTTGTACTTTAACCTATGTAGATTCAGTCTCCATGTGTTCCTCAGCCTAGGCCTCTTTGGTCGTTTCTCCAGCATTTTCCTTTGTATTCTTCTCAAGATCTCCCTTAGCGTTTTCTTCATGATTCTGAGATTGATGTTCAGAATATTCGGAACCTTGAACTGGCTTCTCTGGAGATTCTTGATCAGAATTGTAGTTGGAATTTTTTCTAGGCTTATGCTGAGAGTAGGTTCTCTTATTTCCTCAATATGTAATAGGTCCAAAGGGACCCTTGTCATTATTTTATTCCTATATATTTGAAAACGATTGAGGTCAGATGGGGTCAATTTTATTGATGCTAAATGTAAGACCTATCAAAATGTTTCATCCTTTTCGAAGAGTTCATCAAATTTATCTTCTTCATGAATTAATTATCTAATTTTGACCATAGCAATGAAGTATGGAGCAACCTTGTCAGGGCCATATTGTCTACCTAGCACAATAGCCATATTTAGGGAGGTAATGTTCCATATCTCTTTGACCGCATGCCCAAAATCATGTAATGTGAAAGCACCACATTACACCATGAAAATTGGCCTGATAGATTTTTTCATATCTTGGAGGGTTTTGGTAATACCATCCCCTACTCTTTGATAGGAAATCTCTCTTGCCAATAACTTATTAGGAACATAATATGGAAGAACATGTGGAGTTGTAATTCTCATGAAAAGTCTGACATAAGTGAATTTTTCCTCGCCAAACCATCCTGCGACCAACAAGATGTCTGTTTTTTCTTCCTCTAATAGCCTGGGGGATTTCATATCAAAAATGGTTTGGTAAATCGGTAACATAATGCTCTAAATTTTTTTGTAAAAATGGGAGACAAACTGTGATTCCCAGAAAATTTTATGATAAACATGGATGGGAGTAGGATATTTTAGAGTCCAATTCCAGCCCATGTTTGGAAAATGTGAACAAAAAAAATATCATCCATTACGTATACACTCATATAGAAGGAAAGGATAACCCGAGTGGAGATAATTATGTTGTGTCTGTATTGTCTAATATCCATAGCCAAATTGTCTGACAAAATATTACTCCAATTCATAATTGTGGCATTAACCGCTGCATCAATCAATGGAACCCATTCCATGGAAAAATCGTTACTCTCATTTTTTCCAAATAACCTACACATCATTACAGCTACATAACTATGTGGGGCTGATAGAGGTGAAATTGGGTAAATAATAGATTCCCCCCACTTGAACTTGCTGGAACCAGACCTCCAAGTCGGCATAACATCTATCAAGTCTTCATTTTCTTTCATGAAATGCTCAATGAAATATTTATCATAGGGCTTCTACGGATCTAGCATGTGATACATTTTGCGTAAATTGTCTGGAGTCAATGACCCCATGACTTCTTGCCTTGAATTTCTGCACGTTCTATCTGTAATGTCCACATTCTCAATAATCCATTTTACCATATCCCTGTATGGAAATTTTTTGGGCCTTGTAGCTATCCTGTGTAGGAAAGAACATGTTGCTTCAAAATAAGGAGCCTTGGATGAGACTTTGGCATCAGTTGTTTCTTTTGTTTCTAGTACTATTGTGTTAGGTCCCTATATCACTAGTATAGCCCCTTATTATTGTTAGTGTAAACCCCTTATTGTTATTATTGTACCCTTGTAACCCCCATTTTGTTATTATTGTGCCCTTAAATTATTATTGTTAGGTCGGCTAGGATTACATTGTGGCCCACCAGGATTACATTATGGCCCCATGGACTCCTATATATAGAAAGGAGGTTTTGTAAATTGTATCATCCAAGAATTGTTCATTTATGTAATGTATTGGAGGTTGCCCCCTCGAAGTGGCTCATTTCTAAGGCATTGATATATCTTTTCTTCTCTTTTTGGAGGCAGTTGCAACATTTGGTGTCTGACTTTCGATTCTAGGGTTTCGGCTGTAAACGGGTCATCGTGGAATTTTCGCTATAACTTTTTTTCTACGAAGTTTCGAAGCTGAAAAATTTTGGGATGCCGAAGAAAATCTTGAGAAACCTTTGTAGAACTTTCGTGAGTTTGAGTTCATGATAATTTTGAATATCATCTGTGGAAGTCGGGTATTTGTTCAGGCTCCTAAACAGGTCATCGTGGAATTTGCGCTATAAAGTTTTTTCTACGAAGGTTCAAAATCTAAAATTCATATGGTGTGAAGCTGAAATCCTGAGGAAATTCATAAAAAAATTTCAGAGCTTGGTTCGCAATATTTTTGGAGATATGATCTGTGGAAGGTAGTGCTTTTTCAGGCTTCTGAATTTCATCTCAAAGAGGTGATCGTGGGAAAAGTTCAATAAATCTCTCTCTGGAGATTGGATTGGAGTGCCGTCAAAATTGGTCACAAGTACACAGCCTGTAGTTTCTTGGCTATCAATTTCAGAGACAAAGGACAAAACAGTTGTACGTGGCAAGTCGTACAATTTCGCTCTACTGAATCAGTACATAAGTAGATCATTGTGGGAGATTGGACACAACTTTGTCTTGGAGAATCCAAATCAGGTCAGACCTGTGGCATTCGAAAGATAATTCAGAGGGCCATTTTGGTACCAAAATTTAGATATTGAAGAGCCGAAATCATAGAGATAATTCAATTTCAATATCGAGCTCCTAAAAGCTAGTAAAAGGTGTGTATTTTTTTCCGAATTGCATAAGTCTTGTTTGAAGAATCAAGTTGAATTGATTCCAAGGGCATCTTGTAGAATAGATATCAATATTTGATTCTAAAATGGCCCCTAAAAAGAATTCAACACCCATCAAGCCTTCAGAAGGCTCTACCATGACTCATGAAGATGAAGAATTGCAACATGATCTATCAAAATTACAAGAACAAGTGCAACAAATTTCACTCTCGCAAAGAGCAGCAAAAAATGAAATGGAAGTTTTGAAGAAAGGTGTGGAAGTGAAGATGGATGGTTTGAAAAAAGGCATGGAAGCTAAGATGGATGGTGTGCAAGCTAAGATGGAAGCTAAGATGGATGGCATGGAAGTGGGCATGGAAGCTAAGATGGATGACATGAAAGACAACATGGAAAACATGAAGAATGATCTAAAAGCATACATGGAAGGCTTTATGACAAGCTTAAAACCAGAAATGATTCCTAATGGCGGAAATATAGGAGAAGAACCTCATGATGAGAACAAAATAAATGTTAATCGTGATTTCATAAACTCGAATGTTGGTGGGAAGAACCACCATATTCCAAAAATGGATATGAGGAAGTTTGATGGAAAGGATCCTGTAACATGGATACTACGGATGGAGCAATATTTTGATCTCCATAATGTGCAAAACACACAAAAGGTACGCATTGCAACTTTACATTTAGAACAAAATACATTTGTATGGTATCAATGGCTTTGCTCCTGTAAAAAAATTGTCACTTGGTCAATTTTTACGGAGGAAATGATAGCACATTATGAGGATAAAAAGAGCAACACCTTCTTTACCCAATTGATAAATCTCAAACAAAAGGGTTTAGTGGGGCAGCACATTGAGGACTTCCAAAAATTGAATATAAGGGTAACTGATCTTACAGAGGAACACAGGATTGATCTCTTCCTAGGCACTTTAAAGGATAACATCCAACATGAAGTTCGCGTTTTGGAACCTGATTCATTGGAGAAGGCATTCAGGTTGGCAAGAAAAGTTGAATGTAAAATTATGGCGACAAGGAAGCCTGACACTCAATTCTATAAAGAAGGAAGTGTTGCTACGTCTAGATTTCCACAACCTACAAGGTTGACACCACAAAAATTGGAAGAAAAAAGAGCGAAAGGGCTTTGCTACAGTTGTGATAGCAAATACACTAAAGGTCATAAGTGTCTTGAGAAGAAATTATTTTACATAGATTGTGAAGAGGAAGAAGAAAATGAACAAGAAGAGGATATACACCAGGAACCAACCCTAGAAGAGGAAGAAATGAATCCGACCATATCGTGTAATGCACTGGCAGGGATTACCACTCCTCAAACTCTCAAGATAGAAGGACAAATCAAGAAGAAAAAGGTAATAGTGTTGATTGATTCAGGTAGCACCCATAATTTTATTCATTGTAAGGTAGCCAAGGAATTAAATTGTTTCCTATACCTGACACCAGAATGTCAAGTGATGGTTGCAAAGGGAGGAACTATAAATTGCTTTGGAAAATGCCATAATATCAAGCTAACCATGGGGGAATATGTACTGACTAGTCCAATGCTTTCCATTCCTATGGGAGGTGGATGTTGTACTAGGAGTACAATGGTTACAATCTTTGGGGACGGTAGCTTTTAATTTTCAAGAACTTTTCTTGAAATTTTTTTCAGAAGGAAAGGAAGTTGAATTACGGGGTATTGCGGGGAAGCCAGGAAGGATAATAAGCTCTAATGTCATGACAAAGCTTCTAAAGAAAGGACAGCGAGGCGTAATTGCACAATTATGCTCACTAGAAGTTCCAACATCAAAATCATCTATTTCTGCAGATCTCCAACAAGTCTTGGACAATCATTCCAAGGTGTTTGAAACTCCCAAAGGACTCCCACCTATTCATGATCATGATCATGCTATTCATTTGATTCCGGGAAGTGTTCCTCCAAACATCGGGCCTTATAGATATCCTTACTTCCAAAAGAGCGAAATTGAACATATGATTGCAGAAATGTTAGAGGCGGGTATAATTCAACCTAGTCAAAGTTCTTTCTCTACTCCTGTAGTATTGGTACACAAGAAGGATGGATCATGGCGAATGTGTCCGGATTATAGGAAGCTCAATAAGCTCACCATTAAAGACAAATTTCCCATTCCTGTGATTGATGAATTATTGGATGAATTACATGGAGCAATTTATTTTACCAAGTTGGATCTTCGTTCGGGATATCATCAAATTAGAATGAAGACTGAAGATATTCCAAAAACAGCATTTCGAACTCATGAGGGTCATTATGAATTTTTGGTCATGCCTTTTGGCCTTACCAATGCGCCTTCTACATTTCAAGGGTTGATGAATTCCATTTTCAAACCTTCCTTAGAAAATTTGTGCTAGTATTTTTTGATGATATACTAATCTACAGCAGGTCTTGGAAGGATCATGTTGAACATGTTGACAGGGTGCTCAAACTATTGCAGGAGAAACAATTATATGCAAAAAAGTCAAAATGTTTCTTTGGAGTACAAGAGGTGGAATATCTGGGTCATATTGTATCTCACGAGGGTGTTAAAGTAGACCCTAACAAAATTAAAGCCATTAAGGAATGGAAAGTCCCCACAACCATAAAGCAGTTGCGAGGATTTCTCGAGTTAACGGGGTATTATCGCAAGTTTGTTAAGAATTATGGGAGAATAGCAGCACCTCTAACAACATTATTGAAGAAAGATGCATTTTCATGGACTCCTGAAGCAACTAAGGCCTTTGAACATCTTAAAGAGGCAATGTACCTAGCACCGGTCTTAGCTACGCCAGACTTCACAAAAACCTTTATTGTGGAATGTGATGCCTCAGGAAATGGAATTGGTGTTGTTTTAATGCGGGAAGGAAGACCCATTGCTTTTGAAATTCGTCCAATCAAAGGAAAGTATTTACAGAAACCTATTTATGAGAAGGAAATGTTAGCAATACTGCATGCACTAAAGAAATGGCGAACTTACCTAATGGGAAGACACTTCAAGGTAAAAGCCGATCATGATAGTCTTAAACACTTTTTGGAACAAAGACTATCGTCAGAAGAGCAGTAAAAATGGGTCACAAAGATGTTGGGTTATGACTTTGAAATAATCTACAAAAAAGGAAAGCTTAATGTTGTTGCAGATGCACTCTCAAGAAAGAATGAAGATGTGGAAGCATTGCTTTGTGCCATTTCTATTATCCAACCAGATTGGATAACCGAAGCAAGAGATGAATGGAAGAAGGAAAAATATGTATGGACACTCATTCAAAAGTTGCAGCAAGATCCTAGTACATCTGATACATTTAGTTGGAAAAATAATTCCTTATGGTACAAAGATCGCTTATATCTTTGTAAGAATTCCCAACTAAAACAAAATATTCTTTTGGAATTGCACACTTCTCCTTTAGGAGGACACTCAGGATTTTTAAAAACTTACCACAGGGTGAAGAAAGATTTTTTTTGGGATGGCCTTAAATATGATATTCAAAAGTTTGTGGCGGAATGTTTGGTTTCCCAAGAAAATAAAGTTGAGACAATTAAAACCCCGAGTCTTCTACAACTTTTATCCATTCCAAGTCAACGTTGGGAGGAGATTCCAATGGATTTTATCACAGGTTTACCTAAGTCCGAAGGAAAGAGTGTCATCATGGTGGTAGTTGATAGACTTACCAAGTATGCACGCTTTTGTGCATTATCTCATCCATTTAAAGCAAGTACGGTTGCTACTACATTTATGGACAGAATTCAAAAGCTACATGGAAGCCCAAGGGTTATTGTGAGTGACAGAGATCCCATTTTTACTGGAAATTTTTGGACGGAGTTATTTTCTTGTTTGGGTACTCAATTAGCTCATAGCTCAACTTATCATCCTCAATCTGATGGTCAAACTGAGATAGTAAATAAATGTTTGGAAGGATATCTTCGTTGTTTTGTATCTGATAAACAAACACAATGGGTCAAGTGGTTACCTCTTGCTGAATGGAGGTATAACACTTCCTTCCATACTGCAGCAAAAATGACCCCATTTATGGCACTTTATGGATATCATCCACCATCCATCACATCATATTTAAGGGAAAATTCGAAGGTTCAAGCGGTGGAAGATCACATCGAGCATCAGCAAGAAGTTCTCCAACTCTTAAAGGATAACCTGAATTTGGCACAAAATCGAATGAAACAACAGGCAGATCAACATCGCAGCGAGAGAAGTTTTGATGTAGGAGATTGGGTATTTTTACGGCTACAACCATACAAAAAAATGTCCCTAAAGAAAGCAAATAAGGATAATAAATTATCGCCAAAGTACTATGGTCCTTACAAGGTGTTGCAAAAGATTGGTACTATGGCATACAAATTGGAGCTTCCTGCTTCTTCGCGAGTACATCCAGTTTTCCATGTTTCATGCTTAAAGAAGGTTATAGGTGAAAATCTTCCAGTTCAAACAGTATTGCCAGAACTTGATGGGGAAGAGAAAATCATATTGGAACCTGAAACAGTCATGGAAAAAAGAACTCGACAACTACGGAATCGATCAATTTCAGAGTATCTCATCAAGTGGAAGAACTTACCCACTGAAGATTCTACATGGGAGGATGAGAATTTTATACAGAAGCACCCAGAGCTACTCAAGTGTTGAGGACAACATTTTTTTGAAGGAGAGGGGCATGTTAGGTCCCTATATTACTAGTATAGTCCCTTATTGTTGTTAGTGTAACCCCCTTATTGTTATTATTGTACCCTTGTAACCCACATTTTGTTATTATTGTGCCCTTAAATTATTATTTTTAGGTCGGCTAGGATTACATTGTGGCCCACTAGGATTACATTATGGCCACATGGACTCCTATATATAGAAAGGAGGTTTTGTGAATTGTAGCATCCAAGAATTGTTCATTTATGTAATGTATTGGAGGTTTCCCCCTCGAAGTGGCTCATTTCTAAGGCGTTGATATCTCTTTTCTTCTCTTTTTGGAGCTGGTTACACAACATATTGGGTTTTCATCCTCCAGTAAATTATACATTGCTTCCCATGATGTATTCTCACCATCTTTGTTGCATGTAGTATCAGTAAAGAGTGGATGCATGTCTGAGTCTTCAAACGCAGTAGCCTCCTCTCTATTATTTCCTTTCTTAGTCATTTCTGAGTGATGTTTCCTAAAATTGGGAAATGGAGAAAACATAATGAAATGAGGAGTGATAATGAAAGCATAAACTCAATAACATAGTAAATTCTATAAGGATGAAGCCTTTATTGAAAACATGGGTAAAAAGATATAAATCATCTCCAGCCTTTAAAATAGTAAATGCGGTTGATCCTTATTAATTATGCATTAAGGCCTACGTGTGATTTTTTTATGTATATCAAAATATCACATCGCAAGTCCCAAATGATATTTCAAATTGATATGACTTAAGTGCAATATCGTTCCTGCGATTGCGATAATCACAATACCGTGAAGTCACAATATCGCAATGTAGCAAAGTCATAATATCTCAATATACCGTGAAGTCGCAATATTGCAATAGTGCAAGGTCGGTATATCATAATGTCGCACTATCACAAAGTCGCAATGTTGCGGATATGTCAATTCGAAAATCGTATATATTTTGCAATTTGTGATGTGCGGCATATTTATTTATGTTTGAAGCGGATTTTATTTATGCAGAAGATTATTTCATTAAGACAGACACTTTATTGACTTAAAGAATATCTAAAGCCTTTTAAGCTAGAAAAAGTTCAACACTACATTCGGTCTTCTAAAAGGGGTTTTATTTATCGCATTTCACGGATTCTAACTCATGACTAATATTTATTACTTTGGATTCTACGATTTGCGATAAAGCGAGAATTATTTGTCCTAAGTGACTTACCTCAATATCTTAAGATCATCCAAGGTTTTATTACAAATGGTTTTAAAAGGAAAACTCTTATTTTCTAAGTCTTTTGAATGCTTCTAAGGATATTTTTATTTTTATGTTCCAAACAAAATAAATTTAAATTACAACTAAGTTATAAAAATCAACATGCTTTCTATTCTGCAAAAAAATGAAACAAACCTTCTCTACCTTATGAAGAAATCTTAACTAATTTGTTAGTTTCTAAAAATTCTAACAGTCTAGTGTACGAAGATAAAATCAAGTTCTAGAAAAGGGAATTTATAAATTTTAATGTTTTTGAAATGAAATGTTATAGCAATGAAACTTGTAAAGGAATAAACAGATCACCATTACTCTGAAAAGAAATCACACTGGAACTGAAAAATCACTCACTCATATATTGAAAGGAAATCACTCAATCATTAATGCTTGTAAATAAATCATTCATGCTCGTGAAAAGAACTCATTCAAAACTAGAAAATAAATCATTCAATGATTTTTTAAGTAAACCACACATGAACTTGTGAAACTATTTTAAAATAAATCATTGTTGTTTTGGAAGAAAAACTTTGAATCACTCTGCAATTTAACAATTCGAAAGGGAAGACTGATGAATATAAATCAATTGATAAAGGAAATCTATGTAAACATCTACATCAAATGACAAAATGGAAGTATGGAAACAACTACAGTAAATGAAAAATTCGAATTCTGAAAATAACTACATCAAATGATAAAATGAAGACATGAAAACAACTACATTTAAAACATAAAATGAAGAACCTTCACTGTTTGCACGGGCCCTCCACAAAGAGGTGGTCTCAAAGCTTGACATAAACAGTCAACTATGAATCAAATCTTCAAGGCACTTGTTCATTAAAAAGGGATCTAAAAAAAGTTTTAACAATTCACTATATGTTTCGGAAAATTTCTCTCCCTTCTTTGTTTCAATGGAGTGTTTATATAGGGGTTACAATGTATCTTCATGGAGATTCATAAGGCTAAAATATCAGAGCTGAATGGACTCCTAGTTTCCACAAATTTGATTAATCACAGACCATTCCAACCTCTATTTACTTGACTAGGATTTTATTGACACATGGGTGCAATGTTTTCTCAGGCAACTACAAAATAGGGCTACAAAGAACGTAACATATCTCCAAAATGGTAACAAATTTGAGAAAATGGCTCATATAGAAATTAATTTGGTCTGTGTTGAAAAAACCTGTGTTTTTTTTTATGATATTCACTTCCGTTTGCTCAGAAAACACGTTTGAAGTTGACAGGTCAAAACTGCTGTGATTTTCCCTTGATCTTTGCCTCGAAGTCCACATGTGCAAGTTGGGTGGAATTTGACCAGCAACAATCCATATTGAAGCTTCTATAAAAAATTTTGATGTGTCATATTTCATTCTAGAGTGGTGCTACTACCTCAACAATAGAGACAACTGCAGAAACATGGCTAACTCTAGAAACTTGCACTGACAAAACTATCATTAGTAAAACCATGCATAATTTTCTTTAATTTATTAAAAATAATAGAAATAATAATAATAAACCATGTAAACATGTATGTGAGAATTTGGCACGTTTATGAAGAAATATGGTTAAAAATGATGACAATGGGTGAATGGAATGATGCGAAAATGGATGGTTTCATCAACAAAATTACGACAAATTGAAGGCCTGACATTCCCCCACACCGGAGATTTTGCATGTCCTCATGTAAAGAAAGCATTGAAAAGTTTCATAATCCAACCGATTCCTTTTGTTCCTTTATTCTATCATTTCAACTAAATCCTTGACCAAAGCTCTAAGAGAGAAATATTGACCCTCTATCTCAATAAGATGTACTTTTGTCTCTTTGTTTTTCAAGATTACTAATATGGTAGCATAACTCTTTGTTTCCACACTTTCTTGTTGTGTCATTAGAGTAAGAAAGAAGAATTACCCATATTCCTTTGAAATTAAAATAACTTGAAGTCTTCACATACGAGGCCACTCATGGATGTTATAGAGGTAGAAGTAATACCTGTTGATTTGTTCTTTTCTTAATAAAAACAACCCTTCATTATTTATTTTATGCAACTTGTGTGAAAAGAAAGAATTCCCACAGTAGCATATCCAACTAATTTTCACTATTTTAATTGTGCTCAAATTTCTCAAGCCTTGGTAGAATACCATATTGTGAAGAAAACATCAAGACATTTACTCCATCTATGGAATGTGTTTTTGATCCTTATGAAGTTCATCCCAATAGTATGGCTGGAAATGGTCATAGATTGCAGCCCATAATGAATGTATTCTTATCATCCATGCTTAGCAACCAATAATATTCCAATAATGTTATCAAATAGTTTCTTCAAGAATGCACAAATTAATGAATGAAGAAGACTTCCGAATGTGAAGCTTTTGACAACATGAGTTGCACATAACATAAAATAAGAGTTTTTGTTGAGGGTTATACAACTTATCAAAGCCTAAAATATGCTTCCAAGTGATTTCAAGAGTGTGTGAACAAAGCCTTGTTTCAATCTTATTCTTGTGGCTTTGTAATCATCATTTCTTCGCTTCCATTAAAAATCTAAAGATGAGCATTATGACACATAATTTAAGTGGTCCATGTAATTTTTGATCATGTGCTACAAACATGTACCATGAAGTCAAGTGTTTCTATTTTTAAAATAATTCTTTTTCTCAAGAACATCATGTTGATGGACCATTAAGGAAAGCATGGATTAACAATAAGAGAAAGTTTAAACAAGGGAGTAGTGAAAGCATAGAGGAACATTATTATGACCATGGAAAACAATCAGATGATTGCATGGGTGGCATGACTTTGTTGTTAAATAATCAATCATAACTTGTGGGATTGGTTTTTAAAAGGTATGACAAAACATAATGGGAGAAAAATTGGAACTACATGTTTACAATAGCTTTTCATCAAAATTTCTATAATTTTTATCAAATTAAAAAGTTTAAGGCTAGTTTTACCTCAATTTTACCTTTTGGAATTGGAGAAGAGAACACGATTTAATGGCTAATTTGGTGTTGATTTGGCTTAGGTACTCTGTTGTATGATGCGTTGAACTCCACTTTGACCTTGCTCCACAAAATGTATCTTTTTCATGTAGCAGATTTGTTTTTCCAATTTCTCTGAAATGGTAAATGAGATTCTCCTTAAATTTACTGAGGTTGTTACTATTAATATTATGTGTTAGACTCCTATATTTTACAGTATCACAAGGTGACTGATAATTTCTTATATTTTTCACACTGAAAATAATATTCCATGGCTATCGTTTATTTTCAGAGAAAGAAAGGGAACTCCTAACTGTAAAGAGATTCAAAGGAATCAATCCTCCTCTCCATCCTGTAGAAGGAAGGAAGTGTCGCTGACAAGGTGTAATGGGGATCAAAATTCATTTCTACCCTCATTTCATTTCATTTCATTCACCCTCTTCCCCCCCTCATTTCCTCCATATTCTCCCATGCTCTGAATCCCATTCAAACCCCCCAAAAACCCACATATATAACGTTTCGGGGCTTATTTCTTTATAAACCCTTTTATTATAAAGTTTCAGACTTTATAATTATAAGCTCCGCCACTCACGAACAACCGTGTTATATTAAAAATTATCATTATATCATATATATATATATATATATATATAACAAAAACCCGTTTAAAACCTTTGGTGGGACCCCTTATGCCTCATCCCATAACGTCGTCACAATGTTTTTGTTATAAATCAAATGCCAAAACTTATAAAATTGCCGATGCGATATAATGTGGGACCCAATCCCCGCCGCCCTTTCCTTTCTGTTTCATTTTTCCTTTGAAAAGCATCAAACTTCACTTTTTCATTGTTTTTCCCTTATTCCGCTTCCCAATTCCTGATCGCGATCAAAAGTGGGCCCTCATAGCATTTCACAAACTTTACATATTTGGCATGGAAAATAAACTCTAAATGTTGCGATCGATGATTTGCGATTGCGATATCGCATCGCATTTGACTTACCATTATGTGCGCCCGCAAGTCTATCCATTTAGTTTTTCGATGTGATAAGCCAGCCCCACCTCCTCTCCCGCTTCATAATTCGTTGCAATAGATATGAATATTATATAAATTCCATAATACTTACTGCTTTAAAATTTCTGCAGATTCATAAAAACTCTGCCGCATTTCCAGTGGGTCCCTCTTCCCCACATTTTGCAAAGTTTAAAAGTTAACCCACGCAACTTATAACTAAATGCTATACATTGCGATGTGCATTGCGGTTGCAGTCCCACTTCCTCTCTGCCAAGTCACTCATCTCCTCCGCCGCTCATCGCCCTTCACACTTTTTAAATTTTATACCATCTACGCTTACAACTAAAAGTTAAAGATTTTGATATGCGATGCAGTCTAGTCCCACCTTCACTGCCACGTCACCTCCCCTTCCCCAAACTTCGCACTTCGCAAATATTATAACTTACCTCCCGCTGCTCTTAACAAAACATTGCGATCTGTAGGCTACGGGTGGGCCCACCTCCCTACCACATCATGACCACCATTAAAAATCCCTGCACATACCTGCCATCTCCACTCACCCCCCCCCTCCTCATCTGATGGTCCTTATTTCATTTCACACTCTCTGCAACTTTCAAACTTTAACCATGTGGAGTGGGGCGTCCGAAATGGGTGGTATCCCTTACCACCATCCCCGCTACATGTCACACCCTCAAAATGTAGCACTCCCCTCTCTATTACCGCTTACCACCTAGGACCCCCTCCGAAAGGTTTTTTCCGCTGTCCTCCAAACCACCGCCGCATTCGTTTGACCATTACCATTGATGTTGTGCCACGTCCACCGTCATCCCTTCATGGGTTTGTGCACTATTTTTCCACAGGGTAGAAAGACACGGGATGAACCCGACAAGGGTTAAAAAGCAGGGTGAGGTTGAACATCACAAAGAAAAATATGTTAAAGGTCGAGTCGGGCATGTATTCAGAGATTTAACAGCAGAGACTGAAGGGGCAACAAAGCACATCAGCACCAACATCAATAAATGAAGGTAACTAGCAGCGTATCTTCCTTTATGATCTACACAGTGGCGGCCCAGAGAGAGAGAGCCAAATGTCATAATCGCCCTGCGTTGCCTCCTCGTAACCATCCCAGCCACCCTCCAAATAACTTGTTGGATTCACAAAGAGTCAACTGAGTTTTAACATTCTTGAAGAGTTACCAAAATTAATTCTAGAGGCGATGTTGTCTGAGATTTTCTTTATTCGGGCCTTGCATGGCCACACTTGTCTAATTTTAGTTTTTTTGTAATAAATAAAGGTTGCCAGAGTAGATTAGGGAAAACCGACTTAGTTCTTAGTTAAATACTGCTAGAATTCTCATTAGCAAGGGTTGGATATTTTAGCACCTGTATTGGAAGAACTACTATTGGAGCACTGTAATTTTGGAGTTGGACATCGATAATCAAAGACCGGTTACAAGATTCTTGAGTTGTGTTAAAATGGTGAAGTGTTTCCTTCTTTGTTTAAAAAATTATGTTGTTTTCTCTACTGTGTATCTACTCATCTAATTGTAAATCAAAAATTTTAGATTAAGATTCGCTATCAGATCACCTTAATTATGTCTGCATTTGCAATCTGAATGTTTTCATCTGAAGTCTAACTAAAGAATTATTAACTTCTCTTTAGTCACTACTGAACCTTACTTTTTCTTTCACCTCATAATTCATACAACTCTTGAGATCCATTTCACACAGTTAGCTTTTCCTATGATTTTCTCTTGATTTTGATGGGCCTTTCCAGCCTTTGACTCCATTTCCCAATGGAATAGCCTCTAAAGCCCTATCTGTCCAACCACACAATCAATCAAACAAACAACCTTATTTCTATAACTAGCCTAATATCAACACTTATAACCAACAAGTCAAATCGATTTAAATCATCAAATAGAGAGAGCCCCCTCTGAGTCTAGGAAGGCTAGGTCCTGGACTCGAAAGCGGTTTGATGTTGTGCTTTATTGTTTATTTTTGCCAATCTTATAAACTATAGAGTGCTAACATAATGGTGACCAAACTGGGGAATGAGTTATTGAAAAAGCTTATTATTTCATCAAAACTCAGAAACCCCAGCCAAAATATTGTATGATTCAAGTATGTTCCAATATTAGTATCTGGTTGTTGATGGTGGACAACAACTGGAAACTAGAAAGTTGAAATCATCCACCTGGCAACTCCATAGTTTTCAGTTGACCTAAAGGCTTCATTGGTAGAAGAATCTAGATAGGTTGTGAATATACGGTGACCCCACTCTCTAACTGATTGGAAATATGGATTCAAGGATACAACAGAGGTATGATCCAATGAACAGAGATCACATTCCCAGATTACCACACATGCCTTAGGTAAATTGGCAAATAAATCTTCCTATTTTTCAAGATGAGAATTTTGATGATGCCTCATTACATCTCATTAAATTTCATATACATTCATGGAATTTGAAGGTCGAATGGCATGAGGATTTCCTCATGAAGATGTTCATGGAAACATTAGAAGGGAAAGCGAGGGAATGGTATGAAGGTTTGAATCCCAGTAGTTTGTTTTCTTTAAAATATTTCCATAAGGTGTTTTATGAGCATTATAAAGAATATTCTCCTTC
The DNA here is from genome assembly GCA_034641835.2 of Pinus albicaulis. Taxonomy (NCBI): domain Eukaryota; kingdom Viridiplantae; phylum Streptophyta; class Pinopsida; order Pinales; family Pinaceae; genus Pinus; species Pinus albicaulis. Next base: position 328,831,331 of record CM076584.1, read on the forward strand.
TATAACATTAGCTAAAAATTGTTGTGATCAATCTGAAGATCTCATACAATACCTTGTAAATATTGATGAAGATATAGGAAATTGGCATCCCAAGGATCTCTTAGAAGAAATTCATGAATTTCATTCATGATTTAATTTTCATGCTAACCAAGAGAAGTCATTTGAAAATGAAAGCAATCAGGAAATGAAAGAAGATCCACAAGATCTATCTGTGGGGACAAATGATAATTCATCTACTCTTTTGTGTGAAGTTAAAGAAGACATTCAGCCTCATGATAATTCTTCATAAGAGAAATAAAACAATTGTTGTTCAATCCAAAGACAATAAAGACTCCCTCCTCCTTTAACTGAAGAAGAAATCAATCAAATTCTAAGCATGCAGCCAGCCTCTCAACTTTTATGTAATGAGGAGATTAGTTTTATTTTTTCTTCTATTGATTTATGCACTAAAGTGTTGTCTCATGAAGAAAAAAATGTAGAGAATATTAATACTGATGTTGTTTTACATTCTCAAGAAGGCTTATTTCCAGACCGAAATGATGGCCTTCAAACAGAATTCAGCAGTCTCAGTCAAGACATACCCGGTTTGCTCGAAGACAGCATATTGCTATACAATGAAGATGCTATGTCAGATGACCATGAAGAATATGTAGATATTCTCTTTTAGAAGGATCTTGAGAATGAAAAAGTGGAACAAGGAGCAACCCTAGATGAAGTCTGTTATTTAAATCCTCAGGGCTAGGTATTGTTCCAAGATCCTTTTGTTGTTTTCTTAGAATCACCTAAAGAAGGATTATGCCATTCCAGGAGTGGTTTGTTTCATATTTTAAGGAAAATTTTGAGCACTGTTGTCTATAGGCAAGTAAGATCGAAGTGACACTTTTTTTTTTCTAGCATACTCAAAAATCTGAACAAGAATCAATTATGTAGTCATTTACTTGATTGGTTGCATTGGAGAAAGGAGTTCACTTAATGTGTGTGTGTGTCTATATATATATATATATATATATATATATATCTCCAAGTTAGATTAGGGTAGGTAGGTGTGCAAATAAACTCAGCACTCTGAGCATCTTTCCAGTTTTAGTTTTAGTTTTCTTTCTAGTTTTTCAGCTCAAGTGTGTCCCAGGCTACAGATTGAAGAGAATGTTGATTTCAGCTTAAATATTTTTCAGCCACAAATATTTTAGCAGATCAAATTGTAGAGTGGGATCAACCCAATGGATCAGGCTACTAGTCAAACGATGTTCTTGACACCTCCTGAAGGATTTTCCATCCCCAGTTGCAGCCACTTTTAGACTCCTTTATTTTACAGTATCACAAGGTGACTTATCATTTCTTATATTTTTCATACTGAAAATAATATTCCATGGCTATCATTTATTTTTAGAAAAAGAAAGGGAACTCCTGACTGTAAAGAGCTTCGAAGGAATCAATCCGCCTCTCTGTCCGGTAGAAGGAAGGAAGTGTAGTTGACAAGGTGTAATGGGGATCAAACTTCATTTCTTCCCTTGTTTCATTTCATTTCATTCACCCTCTTCCCCCCCCGTTTCTCCATACTCTCCCATGCTTTGAATCCCATTCAAACCCCCCAAAAACCCACATATATAACTTTTTGGGGATTATTACTTTATAAACCCTTTTATTATAAAGTTTCGGACTTTATAATTATAAGCTTTGCCACTCACGAACAACTGTGTTATATTAAACCTTATTGTTATATATATATATATATATATATATATATATATATATATATACATATACATATGCATATACATATACATATATATAACAAAAACCTATTTAAAACCTTTGGTGGGACCCCTTATGCCTCATCACATATCGTCGTCGCAACATTTTTGTTATAAATCAAATGCCAAAACTTATAAAATCACCGATGCGATATAATGTGGGACCCAATCCCCACCACCCTTTCCTTTTTGTTTCATTTTTCCTTTCAAAAGCATCAAACTTTACCTTTTGTTTGCTTTTCCCTTGTTCCACTTCCCAATTCCCGAGCACAATCAAAAGTGGGCTCTCCTCGCATGTCGCAAACTTTACATATTTTGCATGGAAACAAAACTCTAAAAGTTGAGATCGTCGATTTACGATTGCGATATCGCATCGCATTTGACTTACCATTGTGCGTTCCTGCAAGTCTATCCATTTAGTTTTGCGATGTCATAAGCCATCCCCACCTCCACAGCTTCGCTCCCGCTTCATAAACTTTTGTAATACATATGAATATCATATAAATTCCATAATAATTACCACCTTAAACCTTCCACCGATTCATAAAAACTCCACCGCATTGCCAGTGGGTTCCTCTTCCCCGCATTTTTCAAAATCTAAAAGTTAACCCCCACAACATATAACTAAACATTATACATTGTGATATGTGTTACGATCTTGGTCCCACTTCCTCCCTGCCACGTCACTCATCTCCTCCCCTGCGCGCCACCCTTCGCACCTTTTAAATTTTATACCATCTGCGCTTACAAATAAAAGTTAAATATTGCGATATGTGATGCGGTCTGGTCCCACCTTCCTTGCCACGTCACCTCCCCTTCCCCGCACTTCGCACTTCATAAATCTTAGAACTAACCTCCCGCTACTCGTAACAAAACATTGCGATCTGCGGGCTGTGGGTGAGCCCACCTCCTTGCCACGTCACGACCACCTTTAAAAAGCCCCGCACATACCCACCATCTCCACTCACACCCCCCCCTCATTCGATGATCCTTATTTCATTTTTCACTCCCCACAACTTTCAAACTTTAACCATGGGGGGGGTTCGAAATGGGTGGCATCCATTATCACCATCCCCGCTACATGTCGCACCCTCACAATGTCACACCCCCCTCTCTATTACCGCTTACCACCTAAGACCCCCTCCAAAAGGTTGTTTTCAATGTCCTCCAAAACACCGCTGCATTCATTTGAACATCACCACTGATGTTGCGCCACGTCCACTGTCATCCCTTCACATCCGGGCTTATGGGTTTGTGTGATATTTTTCCACACGACAGAAAGACTTAGGCTGAACCCGACAAGGGGTAAAAATCAGGGTGATGCCGAAAATCACAAAGAAAATGATGGTAAAGGTCGAGTCGGGCATGTATGCAGAGATTTAACAACAGAGACTAAAGGGGCAGAAAAGCACATCAGCACTAGCATTAATAAATGAAAGTAACCAACAGTGCATCCTCCTTTATGATCTACATAGTGGCGTCTCAGAAAGAGAAATCCAGATGTCAAAACCGCCCTGCGTTGCCTCCTCGCAACCATCCCAGCCACCTCCAAATCATTTGTTGGAGTCACGAAGAGCCAACTGAGTTTTTACATTCTTGAAGAGTTACCGAAATTAATTCTACAGATGGTGTTGTCATAGATTTTCTTTATTCGAGCCTTGCATCGCCACACTTCTCTAATTTCAATTTTTTTGTAATAAATAAAGTTTTCCATAGTAGATTAGGGAAAACTGACTTAGTTGTTAGTTAATACTACTAGAATTCTCATTAGCAAGGGTTGGATATTTTAGCACCTGTATTGGAAGAACTACTATTGGAGCACTGTAATTTTGGAGTTGGACATCGATAATAAAAGACCGGTTACAGGATTCTTGAGCTGTGTTAAAATGGTGAAGTGTTTCCTTCTTTTTTTAAAAGTTTTCGTTGTTTACTCTAATGTGTATCTACTCATCTAATTGTAAATCAGAGATTTTAGATTGAGATTTGCTGTCAGAATGCCTTAATTATGTCTGCATTTGCAATCTGAAGGTTTTCTGTTGAATTCTGACTAAATAATCTTTAACTACTCTTTAGTCACTACTAAACCTTACTGTTTCTTTCACCTCATAATTCATACAGCCCTTGAGATCCATTTCGCACAGTTAGCTTGCCCTGTGATTTGCTCTTGATTTTGATGGGCCTTTCGAGCCTTTGACACAATTTCCCAATGGAATAGCCTCTTCAGCCCTATCATTCCAACCACACAATCAATAAAACAAACAACATTATTTTTATAACTAGCCTAATATCAGCACTTATAACCAACAAGTCAAATCGATTTAAATCATAAAACATAGAGAGCTCTCTCTGAGTCTAGGAAGGCTAGGTCCTGGACTCCAAAGTGGTTTGATGTTGTGCTTTATTGTTTATTTTTGCCAATCTTTTAAATTATAGAGTGCTAACATTATGCATCTTCCCACAAAAAATCTCAGCCAATGGGTGCAGGCATCTCGAGAAAATTATAAATGGTTGTAGGTTAAAGTGGCCAATTTATTAAAAAGGCACATTGGAATTTTCTGAAATTTTGTGTGTTAATTTACCCTACCTCAATGCATTTACCATAAAAATTTTAGGCCCAACGGATGCACAGTTTTCAAGTTATGATCAAATCAATTTCTGTCATGTTTCACCCTTCACACTGCCCAATGTTGCAACAAAAACATATGCCACGAACTCATTTAAGGCCAAACTGAGTGATTCAAAAGGGAAACTGTGTATTTTTACCTTTCCTACCACCACATGCCTTTAGAATCCCATTTTGATAAATAAAAGGCGTTGTTGTGAAAAAATACCAAAATCTGGCCTAATCTATCCACTATGGTCAAAAATAAAAAATTTCCTTAAAAACCCGCAGAAAAGTCCTAAAAAATTGAACATTTTTTTGAATTTTTCTCGCGTATTAATAAATTTACTATATTCTTATAAAACCTAGAAGATCAAAATTTTGTGGTTCTACTCTAGTCTCTTGCAATATTTGTGCCAAAACTACCTTTGGAAAAATCTTTTTCAACAGAAACTGCAACTTTTCGCAGTTGTTGCAAAAAAATGTCAATTTTTGCATAAATTTGTTTTCTACGAGTTTGACCTCCTGATTTAGATTTAGTATCGCATTCTGAAGTTGAAACTGTGAAACATACTGTGTATTGACTGAAATAGGCCCAAATTTATTGTTTTTCTTGAAAATGAAAATGAATGAAAAAGTGTTGTAATAGTGCCATCATTCTGTTGTTGAATGAAAAAAATATGAACATGTTGCTACAAGAAACCAACGAAATGTAATGTTGCAAGTTCTTTCTGATTCCATCAATCTATTATTCCTCATCAAAGCCAAAATTCATGGTACAATTCTTACCATACGAATGAATGTTTCAAAGTCAAGCATGGGAATAAATCATTGGATTACTAATCAATGATGAAAATCGTTACCCAATGCGAGACAACTCACCGATAATGTAAATGATTGTCAAGGTACCTAAGTGAATCTTGACAGGGACGAATGAATGTGTTGAAGTTGAGTCTCCTACAAGATCTAACAATCAAGAGACATTGTTGTATTCCCATTTTTGTACATGAGGAGGCTTTCCATTGATGTATGCAAGTTCCAAGGCACTCCAAATACTCTCTGATATTGATCCCAGATAAGGTTTTGAGGTCGATGCGACAAGATATTTTGGAAGGTGGGCCTTAAGGAATCTCACATCAGCCAACTAGAGCATAGAAGAAAAATCGATTTGAAAAACCATAACAAAATATTGAAACCTTTGTTCGCCAGTTTCCTGTTTTTCAAGAAAAGCTCATGTCCAACTACCCCAGCAAGATGGTTTTCACAATAGGGCTTATTTTTCTATTTAATTTTTTTTATATATGTCCTACTCTACTTGAAAATTAAATCTCATTCAAGTATGTGAATACTTCCAATGGAACCATGTGTGTAACAAGATGATAGATAAACTCATATGCAGGTTTTTGAGTTTGTTTGGTTCACGTATGTACAAAATCACACCAACTTAAGGGGTGTGGTCTACCCACTTAAGTTATTGGTAACAGGTAGAAAAGGAAGTGGACTCAAGCAAGTTAGTGGAACAGGCTAGAATCATAAGCATACTAGATAGAGAAGTAGCATGCATATATAAACTGAAAACTAAAACAAATAAACACGAGCTCTGAAAAGTTTCAAACGACAACAATAATATGAACGGTGGCTCTATGCCCCCGTTATTGAGTGCTGGTATTAATAAGAGTGAAACTTTACCCTCTTTCCAAAGGGCCTCTAGAACATGGGTTCTAAGTCTCGATGCAAGGATGTTTTTATCCCAAGCTGTCCTCGGTACAATCTCCCTCTCTCTCTACTGTGTTGGACTGAACTTGTTAAATTGCTAACAATTGAGTCCCCTCTATCTTCAGCTCCAGCTCAAACACTGTTGTTATTTCTTGGGAAATTCTGGCCAGCATAACAATGTTTTCACAAATTCTTCATCTCATGGTGGCCTTATATAGGAGATTTCAAATCCTCCTTCCCTCTCTTGGTACATTGTGGATGGTGACCCAAGAGAGGGGTATGAATCCATTTCTTGCTCCAAATATTCCATTTTGTGCTCACTTGGTATCTAAGGAGGGGTTGGTGAATGTCCTTAGGTGGCTTCAAGTGAGGAATCACTTGTCCTTTGCTTTGTGTGGTCTCAGATAGTGACATTTTTCCACTCCCAGGATTACGTGCATATCGGGAAAAAAGGTGCACAAAATGAGCTCTTCACAAAGGATTATGCGCACAAAGAGCATTTAGAACTTGTTCAAATTTGATTTTCCTCATACCTTAGATATTTTTAAATACTTTCTAGATTTTGTAATGTCTTCCAGCCCTGTAAAACCTTTTTCTTGACATTAAATAATGTCATCTTATGCTGTACAATTTTCCAGTGTTAACAGTTGGCCCCTAATGTGTGAGGTCTAGGAAGCACTCTATAGCCAAAATACATTATAGTTTCTTTTCTATATCGTGTGTAAAGAGAGAGAGAGACCTGCTTGAAGCTTGGAATTGAAAACACCCTGCACCGGTTGCAAGAATTACCATGTCCTAAGGAACCCTTGTAAGCAAATACAATTTACAATACATATACAAATTTTCTATGAGGCGGGCATGTACCGTGCTTGTAATGTTGTGGATAGTTGAACAAATCTAGTTGACATATATATATTCTGTCTGTGTCTCTAATATGGTAGTGATGTTGGTGGTTGTTGACGATGACTACTAACGCCCTCAGGGGCATTTTTTCTTTCACAATAGGTGGAATATGGTACCTGTTAGCTCCCTATAATTAGCAAGATTGGAAAAAGTCCAACCGTAGGGAGAAACATCATTTCAACCACTTTGGGATTCTAGGATCTAGCCCTCCTGAATCCAGAGAGGGATCTCTCCAATAAGTGCAAAGATGGATTTGTCTTTGAAGTTTGGGGTAATGATATTAGGCTAGTTATGAAGGCCGAGGGTTTGTTTTGTTTTTGGATGGTTGAGCATGATTATTATTTGAGGGGAAAGTTCTAAGTGCAAAGAGTTTCAAAGGTGAGAAGTTGCAAGTGAATAGAACAGCTTTGTCTAAAAACATAGATATAACATTGGTTTTTCGTCCATTGGGCTATGGATTCATAACAGGGCTTTAATTAAGCAACAACATCAAGAGTGTTCCAAGGGGCAAGTCATCTATATCATAAAATTATTGAGATTAAAATGATGGAATGGAAACAATAAAGTGTTGGAGGGGTGGAAACTGATAATAATTTCACCAAGGATTTATAGTCAGTCCAAACAAGAAAATCCTCTTAAGTAACTATTTAAAACCAACCAAGAATAGGGCTAACCATAGACTTCTGGGAAATTTTGTATTGAAGCAGCTTAATTGACAAAAAATCCAGTAATCTGCATAATTACATTCAGAAATTATGAAAACACATAAGAGAAAAAAAGTGTAACCTAAGATTAGATAATGTACTTTTAAACCTAATCTGCTTTCGGCCAACACCAAGGGAAACCTTCAAAATCTGCCTTTGGAGAATAGGAACTAGAAACAGGGCAAACCATCACTTTTCTAGTCTAAATTTAATAAGAAAATGATGAAAATAACTTTCAAGAATAATGCTTAAAGAAAACAGTAGGACGAGGGAACGTAAACATTCCTAACTTCTTAAACTGCATTGAATAATTCTTAAATAAACAAATTGGAGGAAAACATTGAGATCAAGCTTATCAGTTAGAGAAGGGTACTGGTAAACAGTAAATCCTAACTCTATAAATGTTGTTCTTTATCAAAGAATAGTGAACAATATGACATACATAGAAGGAAAAAACAATAACAAAGAAAGGGGCACTTCACCAGTGATATAGACCAAGATCCCAAGAAACAACTTGTTATTGATGTCAAACCAGTTACAGTCTTTAGGTCCAATGTTTCAGTTCAGCAATCATCTTCACTATTCAGCCTAACTAATCTAAACACAAACAAAGCTTCAAGGGCCAGTGAACACTATTTAAAATCAGAAGTTTTAAGCTCAAATATATTTCAAAGTTCTGCAACCAACAATTTCCCATCTTCTACAAAAGTATTTATAGAAGAATGACGAGGTGAGATCTGATAAAAGATCTCTCAAGACAATTAATATAGAGTGATGACTTTCTCGGCCTTTGAGGGGCTCGATGAAGAATTTTACAGGTGTTTCACTATATTCATTGATATACATTAAATATTTTAAGCTCGGTGGGAGCCCTTGTTGACTTTTAAGGCTCTGCGTTATGTTATAGTAACTCTGCTGATATTTTTGTCATTAAATTATTTCAGCAGAATTAACTGTTTGGCTGCGTTGAGGAAAATATCTGATTTCGAACAATAACTTCAGCCTCTATTTGAATGCTTTGAGGCATAGGTGGCTTCGTGGTAGCTGGGAGGAATCAATTTGCCTCAGATGTGGCGGTGGAGGCCTTTCTTTCTGTTAAACACTTATGATTTTCCTTTAATCATGTTTTTAATTTGGGGGATTAGGCTTTTGATAATCAATATTAGCCGTGATCCCCGCAAATCTGTCTTCAATCTTCTGTCCTGCTGCATTTTGTCTTCAACACTAATACTCTTTTAAATTTTGATTTAAAATCACAGTGCCTTGTTGATGTGCAGGCTGAGCAGGGCTCGTATGGCATCGATGCCTCATGAAACATTGACAAGACGTGGAGTAGAACCCCATGAATAGCTTCCCTTTGATGAATCAAAGGTATGGGAATATTCATTCCCAGTCCTTTGGCTTTTATATAATGGAACACCCATCAAACCTGCAAAATACAAAACTATATTGTGAAATCCTACGTTTTTTGTGAAAAACTGCTTCAGAGAGCATGGGGAGGAGCGTAGTCGTTGGATGGCAACATCCAATGGTGGAGATCTGTGTATAATAGTCGAAAAGAGAGCGATGGGAAGTAATGTGGGAATGATCTGGGACCGTCCGATCCGGACACGTGGACGATCCAGATCCAATCCAGGGATTGCAATCGGCGGGGAAAGAAGGAGGGTGTAACGAAAATTTCCGATGTGATTGTGTGATCGGGGAGGGTGATGTGATTGAGAGATGACCATTGATCTGAGGATCAGATCAATGGTGGGGAATGAATCGGAGGGATGGCTGATCGAGGGGAACAAACAAACGCACCCGATGAAACTTGCGATGCGATTGAGCGATGACCGTCGATCTGCAGATCAGATCAACGGTGGGAGAGCATCGGGAGGTCGCAATTGGTGGGGTAAAGGTTAATGATCGGAGCAATTTTGGGCCATTGGATCTGGGAAGGTAGAGAGGAGATCAACGGTGGACAACTAATCGGGGATCGGCAATCGGAGGTGGGTCGATGCGATGGTGCGATCGGGGCATCGCAATCGGGGGTTTCAAAGGGGAGCAATCAGAAGAGTTTTCGCAGAAGTTTCCGATGCGATAAGCGCCTTGGGTCTTTGACCTTTGGTCCTGGGCATGAGTTATATCAATGAAGTGGAGGGTGTGAAGTTTACATATATGACCCAATCGCATCGGAACTTTTGATGCGGTCTTTCAATCAACCCATCGTATATTCTTCCAATGCGATTACGCTTCGAGTCTTTTTGATCTAACCATTTTTTATATTAAAAACATGACTTTGGCGCATCAGATCAAAACTTTGGGTAAGTGGGTTTTATGATTTAACAAAGGAAAGAGAACATCGGGAATGAATAATTTCAATGATTTAGCACCTGATGGCAGGCCCACGGGTTACATGAAATGATAATACGATCGGGGGGTATGTATATGGGCTTAATCGCATCGGAACTTTTTAAACATGGCAAAAAGACTTGCGCACTCAGACTGTGCGATGCGATAAGCACTTCGTGGGTCTAGTGCATGTTTCTAGGGTGCGGGCACGTGGAGGGGAAGTGGTTTAAGACTTAGCCCAAGGGGGCTTAAGTCTGTAATACAAAAATGGGTTTTTTATAGATTTTCAATGATTTTCAAAGCAATTTTAGGGTTTCGGTAAGGTTAAAAAGTGAGTTCTTAACCTTGTAAAAATGATTTTCATGAAGGGAAGAAGAGGAATCATGAAAATAGAGGAGTTTTATGGAGAAAAAAGGGGAGCAAAATGAAGGTTATTTTTGAGTGGAGGAAGGGGAAAAATGATGATTTTGCAGCAGTATTTTCACTTATGGAAACAACAGAAATTCCGAGTAAAAAAAAAAAGGGAACAACAGTGAGGATTTGGACAGAGGCATGAGGCCTTCAAGAGTCTTCAAGTGCCAACACTTTTTAGTAATAAAATTTGTTCCTTGAAGGCTCAAAAAGTTTTAGCCACCTTTTGCTATAAAAAATTTTATAGGTGCCTAACAGTGGCTCCACTTGGGGATGGTGCCTTCTTGAAGGCATCAAGAACTTCAGACTTGCATTCTCTGGGAGGCTGACCTGTGCCACATTCATTGTGTTCTCTAGGAGGCTGACCTGTGCCTCATCCATTGGGCTGCTTTCCTTTGCTTGAACTATCTTGCTCTGAAAACGTATTAGCAGCCATAAAAACAATGGATCTTTATCAATACAAGCTTTCTACCTACCCAATCCTACTGATCTAGCATTTTTTCTTCATTAGAGTGCACTTGGAATGGCAAACTCTTTTCACAACATTTTATTCTTTTGAAAGCATAAAACTAATCTAATTCTACTCCTTAGTTCTCCATGGACTCAAATTAAACAGTTGAGCCCACATGATTCTCTACCTAATCTACTAATCTATTAGGATTAAATAGTCTAACAGATTTTTATTCTCTAAATTCTACAACAGAAATTTAAAAGAATTCAAGTAAGGATTAAACAGTCTAACTTGAATCTGGTCCATGGCATAAAATACAATTTGCACATAGACATTTATTTTGCAGAAAATTTAAAACAAAATGGAAGGCTTGAGATCTGAAATTTCAAAGCACTTCCTTCATCCTTTTACAGCTCTGTTTTGACTCTTGTTTGAGTTGTTTCTTCCTTGTTCTCTGGATCAGATTTTGAGCATGTTAGAACCAGATTTACATATTTTTTGACTCAAAAAATAAAACAAATTTGAGTCATCTCTCTTTGGAAACCTAGGTTCATATTTTGAGCTTTTTTGAACCTTTAATTTCTATCCTAATCTATCTACTGATAAGCCAAGATTAAACAGTTTGGCAAATCGAATTCACTATCCTATCAGCAGAAAATTTAAAACTAATTAGCCAAGATTAGGTTGTTTGACTAACAAGAAGTGTGTTCTTTAGGAGTGGCATTTGAGCTTGCACACTTTCAGAATTTGTTTCTCTTTTTTGGTATGGGGCTATACCTTTCTTGTTTTCACAATCTGCCCTCTTTTCTTTCTTTCACTGTTTTTTGTATTTTTGAATTTTTTATTTTTCTTCAAAGAAGAAAACAACAACAAACTACATGCTCAGAACTAAGCTTTCTTGACATTCCTATCTAACCTATTCTAAAAATGGAGTATTTACATATTCATATGATACAAAAGTGCCAATGCAGCCAGCTGAGTAATGTCAAAAAGAAGAAGAGACTTTGGCTGTTTGTCAACGGTATCCATAGAACATATTGAAGACTAACCTTCAATATCAAGGCTATCACAGAAGGTGACAACTTTTCATGTCTCTGGCTCTTGCAAAGGATCATTGTTTGATAATTTGAGCCAGTTGGGATTTCCACACACTCTTCCATAGGATCAACAAAGAAAAGATGAAGGTTCTCTTCTTTTTGGTCCTCCATGTCTGGTAGATGGTTTGCTTCCAAGACTTCAGCTTTGAGGAGCATATCTTCAAAAATTTGCTTGGAAGCTTCGTCATTCTTAACAGAAAAGGAAGAATATTATTCTTGAGAAGATGGTATATCCTCAGTAGCATAGACTTCTATTTGTTTCTCTCCCTCTTCTTCATCATCATCTGAAATAGAGGACTCATCATATTTGGCATTTTCGTCTTGTTGTAGCCTTAGTAGGCTCTGGTTTAGTGGACTGTACTCTATGAGGAGGTTATTATATTCTTGAGTAGGGGTGTATTCAATGGTTTCCTCTTGCTCAAAAATTTATTCATTGCTCTTCTCTTCACCTTCTGAGTTGAAAGGCTATTGATTCCCAATTATGTGAAAGTCATTTATGATGGATCGAAATGGATGATTGCAGCTTTTAAGCTGACGATGGTGAAACTCATAACACCAATAAAATGTTGGTTGTCCTGCATGACTAGTTTCTACTTGGAAACCATCATCATCATCAGACTGATTAAAGTTTGAACATTTATCAGAATAAAATTTTTCATCATTCAAACATATTGGGATATCAATTTGCTTTTCTTCTAACTGATCTACAAGTTTATTTCTTGTATCAAGACAACAAGATGGAGTAGGTAGATGAGCAGAAGCGTTTGGTTCAAATGAAGGTTTGGATGCTGCTTGTTTGTTCAATACTAGATCAATCTCTCTCTCTGTGAAGAGAGAAGGAGTTTCCTTTTTGCTTAGAACAGAGGTACAACAGTCCTCTTTGTCTTGTGTTGGCTAATTTTGAGGCTTGATGTCTTCTTGAGCCTCTTCTAGCGAAACTTCACTTGTGTCACTAAAAAAATTTTCATTTAGGTCATGGAGTTCTTTTATCAGCATGGTACAAGACATAGGCAGGCAATCAAGTTTTTCTTGACAACCTTCTTCATTGCTTTCTTTGTAAGTTTGCTCATCATCTTTTCTAAAGTGTTGATCATAATACATGCCTTGGTCAGAATCTTGGTCTTGAGGTGATTGGGCTTTTGTTTGATCAAGGAAAAGCCTAGCTTGATCTAGATCATCAATATTCATATTAGCCATCAACCTATCCATTCTTTTGTCAAGCATGCACATCATTTTTTCCATCATGTTTAGAAAGTTTTCTTGTTTATTTTCTCTATCATCTTGTTCAACATGCATGTCTTGTATTGGTAGAGTTTGTGTTTGTTCAGGGAAAGGCTTATGATTTTCTGGATCACCAACGTTTAAATTAGCCATAAACCTATCCACCCTCTTTCCAGGCATGTACATCAACTTTTCCATCATGATCATATGTTTTTCATTTGGGTCTACATCTAAATCCATGTTCATTAATCAGAATAAGAGGTCATTGTGTCTGGTCAACCAGTTCAAATTCTTCTACCAGTGCATTCATTTGGTCTTTCAGGAGTTGTGGAGTGTGGAGTCGCCAGGTGGAAAAATCTTAGCTCGTAAGGAGGTAAAAAAAAATTATGGTTCCACCACCATGTGTTTCTTATAGAGCTGCAAGGTTTTCAGGAACTGAATTAGCTCTCAAGGGTGATCTGAAAATAGTTGAAAATTTAATCTTAGGAGACTTCCTAAGGATACTTTCTGGGTTATCAACTATTTTAGGTGGATCAGGGGCAGGATGGGCTCTAGTGTGAATCTTTCTAGGAGCCACTATGTTGTGTTTTTCAAATCCAAATAAACAGGAAAATTTCAACCAGATGTGACAGTATTTGAGAGTTTAACTAGTCTGTTTACACAAATTTTCATCCTGCAATCCTCTAACTGAGTTTGAATGATGTTATAACAATAAGGGTTCTTCCCAGTGGAGTCTTAAGGTCTGTTAAGGATTGTGGAGTCGCCAAGTGGAATTTTTTAGCTCCTTTGGAGGTAAAAGGTTTTATGGTCCACCACCATGTTTATTGGATACCAATATGAAATATTTTTAGGTTTTCTGAGTTATTTTTCAATTGTGTGGTTTCTAAGAATATCCTAACTCTGTTTCAAAACTTAGCTACGGTCATGAGACAAAGACATTCTACTCTTATGGCTAAGCCAGCTGATTTCTCAAGGTTAGATAAAGTCTTATGAGAATCCTAGGGTTTGCCTAGTTTGTCACTGATTCAAACAATTTTTCTCATGATTACCATTCTTTGGTAGTACTTGAAAAGGCTACTTTTTACTCACAAGGTTTTTATTTAGTTTTAAGGGAAGTGTCCCCAGCGGAGTCGCCATAAATTTTAGTTGCTGGTGGCTCAGCTGGTTGATATAACAAATGTTCTTTGAAAAAAATCTATGATGTCCTATGGTTACCTTAAAATGAAAATGATTCTGGATTTTTTTCCCCAATGGAGTCGCCAGAAATGTTAGCTCCCTATAATCAGCAAGATTGGCAAAATACTGACCACGGGGAGAAACATAGTTTCAACCAATTTGGGATTCTAGGATCTAGCCCTCCTGAATCCGGAGAGGGATCTCTCCAATAAGTGAAAAGATGGATTTGTATTTGAAGTTTGGGGTAATGATATTAGGCTAGTTATGAAGGCCGAGGGTTTGTTTTGTTTTTGGATGGTTGAGAATGATTATTATTTGAGGGGAAAGTTCTAAGTGCGAAGAGTTTCAAAGGTGAAAAGTTGCAAGTGAATAGAACAACATTGTATAAAAATATAGATATAACACTGGATTTTAGTCCATTGGGCTATGGAGTCATAACAAGGCTTTAATTGAGCAACAACATCAAGAGTGTTCCAAGGGTAAATTCATCTATATCATAAGATTATTGAGATAAAAATGATGGAATGGAAACAATAAAGTGTTGGAGGGGTGGAAACTGATAATAATTTCACCAAGGATTTATAGTCAGTCCAAACAAGAAAATCCTCTTAAGTAACTATTTAAAACCAACCAAGAACAGGGCTAACCATAGACTTCTTGGGAAAGTTTGTATTGAAGCAGCTTAATTGACAAACAATCCAGTGATCCACATAAATACCTTCAGAAAGTATGAAAACATATAAGATAAACAAAGTGTAACCTAAGATCAGATAAGGTACTTTTAGACCTAATTTTCTTTCAGCCAACACCAAGGGAAACCTTCAGAATATGCCTTTGGAGAATAGGAACTAGAAATAGGGCAAACCATCACTTTTCTAGTCTAACTTTAATAAGAAAATGATGAAAATAAATTTCAAGAATAATGCTTAAAGCAAACAGTAGGACGAGGGAACGCCAACATTCCTAACTGCTTAAACTGTATTGAATCCTTCTTAAATAAACAAATTGGAGGAAAACATTGAGATCAAGCTTATCAGTTAGAGAAGGGTACTGGTAAACAGTAAATCCTAACTCTATAAATGTTGTTCTTTATCAGAGAATAGTGAACAATATGACATACATAGAAGGAAAAAACAATAACAAAGAAAGGGGCACTTCACTAGTGATATAGACCAGGATCCCAAGAAACAACTTATTATTGATGTCAAACCAGTTACAGTCTTCAGGTCCAATGTTTCAGTTTAGCAATCATCTTCACTATTTAGCCTAACTAATCTAAACACAAACAGAGCTTCAAGGGCCAGTGAACACTATTTACAATCAGAAGTTTTAAGCTCAAATATATTTCAAAGTTCTGCAACCAACAATTTCTCATCTTGTACAGAAGTATTTATAGAAGAATGAGGAGGTGAGATCTGATAAAAGATCTCTCAGGACAATTAATACAGAGTGATGACTTTCTCGGCCTTTGAGGGGCTCGATGAAGAATTTTACAGGTGTTTCACTGTATTAATTGATATACATGAAAGATTTTAAGCTCGATGGGAGCTCTTGTTGACTTTTAAGGCTCTGTGTTATGCTATAGTAACTCTGATGATATTTTTGTCATTAAATTATTTCAGTAGAATTAATTTTTTGGCTGCGTTGAGGCAAATATCTGATTTCGAACAATAAATTTGGCCTCTGTTTGAATGCTTTGAGCCACAGGTGGCTTCGTGGTAGCTGGGAGGAATCAATTTTCCTCAGATGTGGCAGTGGAGACCTTTCTGTCTGTTAAACACTTATGATTTTCCTTTAATCATGTTTTTAATTTGGGGGATTAGGCTTTTGATAATCAATCTTATCTGTGATCCCCAAAAATTTGTCTTTGATCTTCTGTCCTACTAAGTTTTGTCTTCAACACTGAAACTCTTTTAAAATCACAGTGTCTTGTTGATGTGCAGGCTGCACAGGGCTTGTATGGCATCGATGCCTCATGAAACATTGACGAGACATGGAGTAGAGTCCCGTGAATAGCTTCCCTTTGATGAATCAAAGGTACGGGAATCGTCATTCCCAGTCCTTTGGATTTTATATAATGGAACACCCATCAAACCTGCAAAATACAAAACTATATTATGAAATCCTACGTTTTTTGGGAAAAACTGCTTCAGAGGGCGTGGGGAGGAGCGTAGCCGTTGGATGGAAGCTTCCAACGGTGGAGATCTACGTATAATAGTTGAAAAGAGAGCGATGGGAAGTAATGCAGGAATGATATGGGACCGTCCGATCCGGACACGTGGACGGTCCAAATCCAATCGGGGGATTGCAATTGGCGGGAAAAGAAGGAGGGTGTAACGAAAATTTCCGATGCGATTGTGCGATCGGGGAGGGCAATGCGATTGAGTGATGACCATTGATATGAGGATCAGATCAACAGTGGGGAATGAATTGGAGGGATGACCGATCGGGGGGAACAAACAAACGCACCCGATGAAACTTGCGATGCGATTGAGCACTGACTGTCGATCTGCAGATCAAATAGACGGTGGGAGATGCGTCGGGAGGTCACAATTGGTGGGGTAAAGGTTAATGATCGGAGAAATTGTGGGTCGTTGGATCTGGGAAGGCGGAGAGGAGATCAATGGTGGACAACTAATTGGGAATCAGAAATCGGAGGTGGGTCAATGCGATGGTGCGATCGGGGCATCGCAATGGGGAGTTTCAAAGGGGAGCAATCAGAAGAGTCTTCGCAGAAGTTTCCGATGCGATAAGCGCCTTGGGTCTTTGACCTTTGGTCCTGGGCATAATTTATATGAATGAAGTGGAGGGTGCGGAGTTTACATATATGACCCAATCGCATCGGAACTTTTGATGCGGTCTTTCTATCAACCCATTGTAGATTCTTCCGATGCGATTACGCTTCGGGTCTTTTTAATCTAACCATTTTTTATATTAAAAACATGACTTTGGCGCATCAGATCAAAACTTTGGGTAAGTGGGTTTTATGATTTAACAAAGGAAAGAGACCATCGAGAATGAATAATTTCAATGATTTAGCGCCCGATGGCGGGCCCACGAGTTACATGAAATGATAATACAATCAGGGGGTATGTATATGGGCTTAATCGCATCGGAACTTTTTAAACATGGCAAAAAGACTTGCGCACTCAGACTTTGCGATGCGATAAGCATTTCGTGGGTCTAGTGCCTAGTTCTAGGGTGCGGGCACGTGGAGGGGAAGTGTTTTAAGACTTAGCCCAAGGGGGCTTAAGTCTGTAATACAAAAATGGGTTTTTTATAGATTTTCAATGATTTTCAAAGGAATTTGAGGGTTTCGGTAAGGTTAAAAAGTGAGTTCTTAACCTTGTAAAAATGATTTTCATGAAGGGAAGAAGAGGAATCCTAAAAATAGAGGAGTTTTATGGAGAAAAAAGGGGAGAAAAATGAAGGTTAGTTTTGAGTGGAGGAAGGGGAAAAATGATGATTTTGCAGCAGTATTTTCACTTATGGAAATAGCAGAAATTCTGAGTAAAAAAAAAAAAGGGAACAACAGTGAAGATTTGGACAGAGGCATGAGGCCTTCAAAATTATTCAAGAGCCAACACTTTTTAGTAATAAAATTTTTTCCTTGAAGGCTCAAAAATTTTTGGCCACCTTTTTCTATAACAAATTTTATAGGTGGCTAACAGTATCCATATGCGTAAACTTGGTATGGCATATAGTTGTGCATTGTATGCATAGGTGATGGCTGGGACCTTCCCATGGCAGAGACGCTTATGGAGGAATGGGTCTTCGATGGATTTGATCAAAGTGCAATGTTTGTAAGGTACGATACCATCTTGACATGAAAAATTTTATTGTAGTCGAATGTCAGGAGGATCGATGACATCTGTGGACAATGATTTCTCCCACAGTGCCACCCAAGGATGCCCCTTATATGGAAATGGGTGATCCAAGGTAGTGCTTCCTTTTTGGAAAATAGGTGTCGAAGTCGACAAAAAGGAAGCCTCAACCGAACGATGGGTCACCGACATAAGGGGCCAGGGACCTAGATGTGATGGGTTTAACATAGGCTTCTTGGTGAGGGGTGACTGAAAACTAATGATGTGGATTCGGTGGCCCAAGGTCGAAGTATATTAATCCGCTTGGTGGCAGCCATAGTTATTTCTGATGGGGAAATCCCTAGAGTTAGTAGGACTTGCAGAGCGAGTATAAACTAGCTATGAATGTCATGGTGGTGTGTGCGTGGGGGTGTAATACTCTGACCAAGGGTGTTCAGGGACTGCTTCCATGGGAGAAAAAGATGGATGGAGGGTGAAGGACGTAGTGCACTGTTCGGGGTCTTTGTACACTTACCAAAAGAATAAAATAATGGGGTTTGTTTTGTACAAAATATAGAGACGGGTACCTTAAAACATGAAAGTGTTCGCTCACTGAAGTTGTGAGGAAGGTGTTTTGCTGGGGGTGGGGATCCCATTGGTTGGTCTCATGTGCGAGGTTGATGAAGCAGATGAAAAAGTATCACAAATGGGATTATGCTGGTGGAGGTATGGTGGGCCTAATGCGAGGTGTGGTAGTGCGCTTTTGATCTTCTTTTACAACCTGGTCATCCAGGAACGGGGTTTTAGCTTGTATGGTAAACTTGACCTTATGCATGGTCAATGGATGGGCATGAGTTGCTTCTCGGACTAAAGTGGTATGGCCATGGCATTACTTTTCCTGTGATATATGGTCTACTTTGGGTGACGAGCGCCATGGAGGGGAGACTCTATCGACCAACGAGGATGTTTATCATGTGCAGGTTGGGGTGATGATAAATAGGGTCGGATATATGGAACCTATGGTTGATTTCTCATGGAGAAATGATCTCAGGATATGTAGAGTTTACTGGGACTCTATCATGATGGGGGTAGAATGATACATGCTCTGGAACTTTCAGTAGATGGAGTTATGAATGGTTTGCAAGATTTTCCTACAAAAAAAACTACCTCAAGTGAAAGAATATTCTTTACCAAATATTATTGAAAGTCATGAAATTTAAAAAATAATATGAGAGAGGGCATACCTTCTAGCGCTGAGATTTTTTTTTTTGGGAGTGCGAATGTGTGGCATTGACTTTGGGCGTTATGGAGTGTTGATCATAGTGTTGCTTTCAGTTTGGTGATCAGATACTCTAAGCTCCAGTTTTCCCTTGATAGTTTTTACTTGGCTCCTAGGTTTGATTTCAGTTGGGGTTGCCCCCAGACTGAGATCAGGGGGGGCATTGCCAGTTACTACCCCCTGTCTAGGATCTCCCCTTTTGCTTGTTCCTCGGCTTCTTTTTGCAACATTTGGAGGATTGTCATAATTCTCCTGGTTGTATGGTTGTTGATGAGCCTAGGAATGGTTGCACTAGATTTACCGACACATTACATTGTGCTAGTGTTCCATTCTGTGCGAGGACTGGGGGATATCGGTTCCCTTGTCCTTGGTTGGTATATGAGTGTTGCGGTGACTTTCATGATAGCTAGGTTGTGATACGTTCTGAGTATAATCGTATGAGTATCCAAGGTATTGATTAATTTTGTCTAGGTGTCCTTGGGCCAAAGACCCGATTAAAATGTCTATAGAATTGACGCATGGTAATACTACTATATAGGTGATCTTGGGTCTAAGACTGGATCAAGCCGTCTGCATAATCTACCTACTTGGGTGTTATTGTTGCCTAGGAGATCTAGGGTCGAAGACCTGATCAAGTCGTCTGTAGAATCTACCTACCTGGTAACTCTCTGAGTATCATGGGTGCTACTGTTGCCTAGGTGATCTTGGGTCAAAGACCCATATCAAACCATCTGCAGTAGACAACGTTCATGGTAACTACCCGAATACATATTACTGCCGCCTAGGTGACCTTGGGTCAAAGACTCGATCAAACCATCTACAGTAATCGATGCGTGTGATAACTCAAGAGGATGAGGCAACCAGGTTTCCCTGTCCCTGGTTGGTGTATGGTGGCTTGGGGGAAACTGGGACAAATGGCTATCTTTCTGGTGACCGTCGTTCCTCTTGTAGGTACAGGATGATACGAGGTTCATCTCTAGTAGACTGGGTGGAGGGATCCTCTTGATAGTACTGTTCGATGGTGTGTAAGGCATCCCTATATCATGGGATCTCTAGGAAATGATGGGTATAGTGCCCGTAGTTGCTGCAGAGAGCGCAAGAATGATTGGTGCACAATGCTTTTCCTTTACCATTGGTGGTAGGTTCCTTTTTACAGGAATGCGGCTTCGCGATGTCTGTCTCAGAGCCAAGGAGTGGTTTTAATTCATCCAGTTCTAGAAAGATATGCGTAGAGTGACCTATTACGCCGCATATGGCGTGGACTGGTGATTCCCATTGCATGGCAGGGGTCACCATCTTCTTTCCTCTTTTCTCGGTTTTCTTAGTCGTGATCACCGATTTTGCAATGGGAGTTCCCTTTGCAGGGGTGGTTTCGACTGTTTCTTGGATGAACGGGGCTTGCTCGGGACTGAGGGGCTTCAATCCTATGGCAGTAATGTGGGTGGCTCATGTTCCTACAAGGGGAACAAGGTACCAAACTAGGATCACCAATGATGTGTTGGGTAATATCAGTGTTGCCAAAACCTATTGGGAGACAAAACCAGCTGGGGGGTAGAGGAAATGGGTTTGGGATGTGGCATAGGCTAGAGAGGCTATCGTGGTTGATGACTCGGTGCCATTACTACTTGTGTCTGTGTCCTGACTAGCTTCAATGTTTGATGTGGACATCATGCACACCAGAGCCTTTATGACATCAAACGATGACTCGGGGATTATGGGAGGATCTCCTAGGAATGACCCTAGAACAGACGATGGTTTGAATTAGCCGGGGCCATATGTTTGGTACCGTGAGAGAGCATCCAAGGATGTATCTACATAGGGTATAATTACATCTCTGTTTGTTAGGGGTCGCCTCTTGCTATGCGTTAGTTGGTCTACAGTAATGATGCGATCCTCGTGGGGGAACATCATGATGTGAAAGAAAAAGGAGGCTATGCCAGACATGGTGTACATATAACTCTGCCTAAGGAGTATATTGTAGTCCAAGTGAGCATCCAAGACTTCAATGTCTATGTGGACCGTCTTTCCAACTAAGCAGACCGGGACGTTTTGGTAGAGGCTGATGGGGGTTGATGGACGATTGTCGTATGCTTGAAGCGTGATGACTGAGGGTTTTAGTTTGGGAGAACCTAACTTCTGACAAACATTTTTGGACATGATGCACGTGGATGCACCCTCGTCTATGACACATCGGTGGATAGTGATATTCTGCACCGACACTGTTATCTGGAAGGCGACCATGGAAGGAAGCCTAGGGGTGGCTTTCTCTAAATCAAAAGCCATTAGGCGTGTATCGGTAGGGTCGATAGCGACTAACACGAAAATTAGGGCTTTCCATTTTTTTTGGCATGACTGCAATACTTCTAGAGCTGACATAGCAGCAGGAGATTGTGCTAAATCGTCCACGATGCTATAATTATGGGCTACTTTGGAGTAGTTTCATGCTTTCCTATTGGGTCCCTTTTCCATTTTTGGAAATGGTTCTATAAGCATCTTTGAAATGATCAAAAGTGCATTCGGTGCACTAGTACTTTCCCCTGACGTATTGGTGTCTGGTGGGGTGTCGTATTTGCAATTCCTTGTTTGGAAAAACATATCTTTGCCAGTCATGTAGATTTCATGGCCTCTTTTCCCAGAGTCGTCTGTATTTTTCTGCTAAGCACTTACCATCCCTTGATGGGGGAAAGGTTCTTGCATCACAGATGGTTGCTGGGAATATTGTCCTTGTCCTCGGTTACTCTGTAGCTTTTTCATCTCAGGGAAATTGGGACAGTGGTGAGTATAGTGACCGTACTCACCACATATTGAACAAGAATGGTTTGTTCGAAGAGGTGGCCTTTTTCTCTGTCGTTGGGAATTGCTCAAATCTTGGCTCTGATTCTGGTTGGAGTTGCGTCCAGCCTGGGATTGCGGTGGGCATTGTTGGTTGTTTCCCCCCTGTCTAAGGTTCCCTTTTGGCTTGTTTTTTTATTTTTTCTTCACCATGTTAGGAGGGTATTTCTCCTGCTTATATTGGTGTGGTTGGTTTTGGGATGCCTGCACAAAGTTCACCTGTGCATTGGTCTGCATAGGTGGGTCATGTGCTGGGGACTAAGCATAACGCGGTCCCTGTTTTGCACCTATCTGTTGGAGGGGAGCTCTTCTGTCAGTGTTTCTCTTTGCGTAATGATTCCCCTAAGCTGGAGGATAAGGTCCTCGCTGGTGATACGATGGCGCCCTATTGGTCAAATTTTGCTGAGGCATATGATGACTTTGAAAACCGGGTTGAGGTACGTTCTGGGTAGAACTGTATGTGTAACTAGGGTTTTGAATGCTTCTACCTAGGTAACCTTGGGTCAGTGACCCAATTAGTCCGTCTGCAGAGTTCGATGCGCCTGGAAATTCTTGATAAGTTTGAAGGCATGGGGCATCAGGTAGGATGTTATAAATGTATCCTCACTGTGTATAAATCAACTCAAGTTGGTGGGCTTTGCTGATAGCATTCTCTTCGGATGTGGGTCTCTGTTGTGCCACATCCTTTGAAATCTCTGCCGTAAGAGTTTTTAGGAATAAAGCTAAGAGAACCCGATCGTAGAGTTTAGCTTTAAATAAACTACGACGTTGCCTCCATTCATGTAGATGGTCCTAGATATGGATGGCGAGGGTTTTTCTAAAATGCATCAGTAATTCCATTCCGGAATCATGGTGAATGGGTAGCTGAAAATATGTTAGGAACATAGTAGAGAGGGCGCTAAAGGTTCCAAGTGAAGCAAAGGGTTTCTCCATGTACCACTTCACAGCTACTCCTGTAAGAGTGCATTGAAATAATCTTGATCGAATAGTGTCGTCAAGGATACTGTTCGATGAGCACCATAGGTGAAAGTTCATGACATGATTACCTGGGTCTTCTGCTTGCTTGCCTTCGAATTTTGGAATATCCAAAGGGAGCTTCATGGGCATGGGAGGCCATGTAGGATTGTGTGCAATGGGGTCATTCATCCACTTGGTTAAATCAGGTAGATTCAACAAAGCTAAGAAAGGTGACTGGGAGGTTGACGTCATTGCACTGTGCGAAAACACAAAGTTCTGGTTAGGAAGAGGGTTGGTCTGCGACGTACCCTACTGTGTATTCAACTGGCTTCCCGGATGGGATGCACTTCTCTACCCCCTAAGGGTCGTGGGAGGAGTGGTGTGTGGTGTGGCATTGGGAGACCAACCAGGGTTCCCAATGACGGCTGCCCCAATAAAGGACGAACCAATAATGGTGGCATTGTTTTGTCTTTGATGCTTGAATGGCGAAAGACCTGGAACCCCTCCTGGTAATGGGGGGAGGTCCAAAAGACGCCTAGATCGACGAGGTTTTATTGGGTCCATTCTAGTGTCAGCCAGGTTTGGTTTTGGAAAAAAATTGAGATGATAGAGTCTATGATCAAAGAAAAATTCTTGTCACATACATAAAACAAAGCGAAAATAAAATAAATTTTCCCTTTAAATTAATCTATGTGATCAAGCCATAAAAAAAAGTGGTTTTTGTTCGTTTGCATATGATACTCAAAATCATAAAAGACCTATTTGTCCTCACACACTCAAATGTAATTGGGCCTTAAGAAGATTTCTTACGAGTGTTGTCACAATGTCCCGTAAGAGCTGGCGATGCCCCCAGTCAGCTGAATAAAATCCACCAAGGTAAGGGTAGAGGATCTGGTGCTTGCTTGCACCATCACCTATAGGGAAAATATGCCCTAGTGTTTGGCCACTAAGAACCACCATACCACGTGATCATTTGAGTTTTGGGCTTCTTGGCAAGTCAGCTAATAGTACCGAGTATCAGCTGGGTCAGGTAGCCCCAACTGATACTGCACGCACTGCACCTAAGCCTAACCCCCTTTGAAATGAGTCTCTACCGCAATCGAGTTTTCTTTTCCGTGGGCTGATAGATGGATTTGAATCTCCCTAAATGGACAACTTCTATGTTTCAAGATGAATTATGATCAAGGCGGCTTATTGGATGCCTACCCCCTTTATCCTAACTTAAGCTATAAATTCTTTTGTGGCCCCTGTGGGGATAATTTAGTGAGTTTGGTTAAGTTAGTTTTAGGTGTCTTTGCTTCGCTTAGTGGGTGAGTGTGTGTGAGCACAAAGTGGACAAGCACATAGTTTTAACGTGTGGATATTCGATGATCCATTACAAAATCCCCTATTTAAACTATGTTGTATTGTTCCTGGCTCAAAAGAAAAACATGTGCGGATAATGGGCCGCTTTCTATTTTTCCTAGTTAATCTCTGTGACCAACTATAGGGAGATGGTGAATTGTGAATACGGAGCGTTCATATGCTTACCTAGGATCACCGGAGGGTGCAAAGGTGGCAAAGATTAATTTCTCTTCTATTAACAATTCAATCCTGGTCCTGAACTTCCTAGTGCAAAAATTGAACTAAACTAAAACTTTTACACTAGAAAAAAGAAAACTATCTATGTATGCGTGGTCTTGGGCCACTTACTTTGGTTAGTTATCTAGGTGTGTAAGTACCAAAATTTGCAAAACATAAATTTTTTTCGGAATGCAAGTTATTTTTCCCCCCTACTTAAACTATGTGTGAACTTTGCAAAAATCAACTAGAAGTAAAACTGACAATAAGCCTACAAAAAGCAGCTAAGAGTGAGCTTTAACAAGCTGCAGGGCACCACAACTAATGATGGCAGGTGTATTAGGGGGCTGCCAAGCACTTTAGAAGCAGGAAAAGACATAAATGAGGGAGAAATTTCTCATTTTGTATTTTGCGTGCAAAAGGCTGAAACAGGCACACTGTCTGTGCACGGGTCAGCTCTCAACGCGCACCCTGGGCACATCTGTGCGAAAGAAAACCACGCAAATTCCTGCACAAGAATTTTTTGGAGCTATTCTTCTTTAGTCTGTCACTTGGGATGAACTAGGGACTACAAGAGAAATCAGGGGAAATTCAGCGATCCACTCCACAACACAGACAGACATCTCTACAAAAAAGGCACAACCACATAAACTTGGTAATAAACGTTAGTGGAGTCTCCAATCCTATTTGAGTGTGTTTGGTGCACATATGTACGAAATCACACCAACTTAAGGGGTGTGGTCTACACACTTAGGTTATTGGTAACAGACAGAAAAAGAAGTAGACTCAAGCAAGTTAGTGGAACAAGCTAGAATCATAAGCATACTAGATAGAGAAATAGCATGCATATATAAACTAAAAACTAAAAATAATAAACACGAGCTCTGAAAAGAGTCAAACGACAACAACAATACGAACGGTGGCTCTAGGCCCCTGTTATTGAGTTCTCGTAGTAAGAAGAGTGAAACTTTACTCTCTTTCCAAAGGGCCCCTAAAACATGGGTTCTAAGTCCCGATGCAAGGATGTATTTATCCCAAGCTTGCCTTAGTGCAGTCTCCCTCTCTCTCCACTGTTTTGGACTAAAATTTTTGGATGGCCAACAATTGAGTCCCCTCTATCTTCAGCTCCGTCTCACACACTGCTGGTATTGCTTGGGAAATTCTGGCCATCATAACAATGTGTTCACAAATTCTTCATTTCATGGCGGCCTTATATAGGAGGTTTCAAATCCTCCTTCCCTCTCTTGGTACATTGTGGATGGTGACCCAAGAGAGGGGTATGATTCCTTTGTGTGCTCCAAATATTCCATTGTGTGCTCACTTGGTGTCTAAGGAGGCATTGGTGGCTGTCCTTAGGCGGCTTCAAGTGAGGAATCACTTGTCCTTTGCTTTGTGTGGTCCTGGATAGTGACATTTTGCCACTCCTGAGATTGCGCGCATATGGGGCAAAAAGGCGCACAAGAGGCACTCTTCACGAAGGATTATGCATGCAAAGAGCATTTAGAACTTGTTCAAAATTGATTTTCCTCAGACCTTAGAGATTTTTAAATACTTTCTAGATTCTATAATGTCTTCCAGCCCTGTAAAACCTTTTTCTTGACATTAAATAATGTCACCTTCTGTTGTACAATTTTCCAGTGTTAAAAGTGGGTTTGAAATATACTCTTTGATATGTACCAGTATATCAGAGACCAATTGCGTTGAATGAGATGTTGTCCAAAAATATTGAAGAGTTGAGTATTGGGATCCAATGACTGTCTTAAACCACGATTCGATGTAATGTTGCCTTCCTTGGCTTCCTGCAATCATGCCATGAAAGTCTTCAGAGATGCATCCCCATTCATATAATCTATTGATAAGAATGCAAGAAACTTTTCAATCTCAGGTTCCAATAACTTCTCTTGTTCAATGGGCATCCATGATTCTTAGACCTTATCTGAATCTTCTTCTTCTGGTTGTTTTTCTTCAATGGCAGCTATAGAATCATTTTGCAATACCTCAACATTGTAAGTGGATTGAGGTGTTTTTTTGTTGGGGATATGAAATGGCTGTGTAGGTAGTGGAGTGGGAATGGATCTTTTGTGTGCTTGTGTGGGTGGTAATGGGAAAGGTTGAATTGAGGTCAACTGAGGGTGAAGTTGATGTTGTGGTGGAGGTGAATGGTATGGATAGCATTGAGTTTGGTATTGAGGATAGTGAGGAAAATATTAAGGATACAATGGATTTATTCTGTAAGGATCTTGCCAACCTTATTGCCAAGATTGGTTTTGAGGTTGGGATTGAGATTGCCAAGGTTTTCAAGGTTGGTTTTGAGGTTGGGATTGATATGTCCAAGCTTTCCAAGGCATGGGTGTTTTCCAATTACTTTGAGATTTTTGTGTAAAACCCTGAAATTGAGAATTGAGATCTTGCATCATACCAGATTAATGAGTCTCCCATGATCTTCTTGGATCTACATAACATGAGTTTTCTAGTGTTTGATTTGCTCCTTGGTAAAATTCCTTTAACCCTGGTAATGATGGAAAATATTTAGTAGTATGTGTTCCTGCACATATTTCACAAATTTTAATGTTATCAAGTGGGCATTCATGCAAATAATGTTTCTTTCTACATTTAGGGAAAATAATAAATAAAGCAAAAATATCATCTTTTTGCTTGTTTTGCATTTTTATCATATCAATTTGTTCATTTAAATTACAAAGAATGTCTAGCAAATTGTTAATTCAGTTTGACTTACCAATCCTGATGTCGATTTACTTACTCTTTCCATAAATGGATCTTGAGGGGATCTTACATACTTTGTTTTTCCTCTTGATATGTTATTGCATACTTCACAAATCTCTTGAAATTACAATTGAGAGACATCTCATTTTCCCACCAGGTTAAGAAGATCAATCCATTCATCCTTTATAGCATTTAGCAGGAGAGTTTTTAATGTGTCTGATCCTAAATTATGCAATTTAGATATTTTGACATTATAAGTAATTCTCTCCACTAAATATTCTAGGCTTTCATCCTATTTTTGGTTCATCTTAAAAATGTCATTTCTAAGGTCATGGCGTATGCAATAATCTATATATTTTTCCAAAAATACTTTTTTTATATAATCCCATGTCCTTATAGAATTTGTTCCTAAAGTCATGAACCATTTAAGAGCTATATCCTTCAATGTTGTAAAAAACAAATTCAATTTTTTAATGTGTAATGACTATCCATAATATTTACAAACTATTTCAAATTCAAAAATAAAGGTTTCCGGGTCTTTTGATCTCATACCTTCTAAGTTAGGAAGTACATATGGAAGGATGCTCTTCATATGACCATTGACATCAGTTTCTTGAATGGGAAATCCAAAAGGATCTTCCTCATTTTCATCATCTTCATCCATTTCTTAAAAATCCTTTGTCACATCTTATTCTACCTGCAAAAATAAGAATTCATGTCGTGGATGTGTGGCTCTTACTGCACCACGTGATATAGTAGGGGTGGTATGTGATTGAAGTTTTTTTTTGTTTTTTTTGTTAATGAAAATAAAATTACCCCTATATACACGTCCCTGGTAACGATGCCAAAATGTTTGTCAATTTAATTTTCTTAAATTTATTACATAAATTATCGATCGGAGTTCGTAAACTTGTGAAGTGAAAGTGCACTATCTGTGTTAGAAGCCTCTTTTAATTCAGTTTATTGGTGTGATGATTGAATTTTTAAAGATTGCTTCTAAGGATATTTTTATTTTTATGTTCCTAATGAAATAAATTTAAATTACAACTAAGTTCTAAAAATCAACATGCTTTCTATTATGCAAAAACTGAAACAAACTTTCTCTATCTTATGAAGAAATCTTAACTAATTTGTTAGTTTCTAAAAATTATAACAGTCTAGTTTACGAAGATAAAATAAAATTCTAGAAAAGGGAATTTATACATTTTTATGTTTTTGAAATGAAATGTTATAGCAATGAAACTTGTAAAGAAATAAACAAATCACCATTACTCTGAAAATAAATCACTCTTGAACTGAAAAAACACTCACTCATATATTGAAAGGAAATCACTCAATCACTACTACTTGTAAATAAATCACTCATGCTCGTGAAAAGAACTCATTCAAAAACAGGAAAAGAAATCACTCAATAATTTTTGAAGTAAACCACACTTGAACTTGTGAAACTATTTTAAAATAAATCATTGTTGTTCTCAAAGAAAAACTATGAATCACTCTTCAATTTAAAAAATTGAAAGGAAAGACTAATGAATCTAAATCAATTGATAAAGGAAAGCTATGTAAACATCTACATAAAATGACAAAATGGAATTCTGGAAATAGCTACAGCAAATAAAAAATTCAAATTCTGAAAATAACTACATCAAAAGATAAAATGAAGACATGAAAACCACTAAATTAAAAACATAAAATGCAGAACCTTCACTTTTTGCAGGGGGCCTCCACAAACAGGTGGTCTAAAGGCTACACATGAACAATCAGCTACGCATCAAATATTCAAGGCACATCTTCATTAAAAAGGGATGTAAAACATAGTTTTAACAATTCACTGTATGTTTCAGAAAATTCACCTCCTTCTTTGTTTCAATGGAATGTTTATATAGGGGTTACAATGTAACTTCATGGAGATTCATATGGCTAAAGATCATAACTAAATTGACACCTAGTTTCCATGAATTTGAATAAGCATAGTCCATTCGAACCTCTATTTCCTTGATTGGGTGTTTATTGACTCATGGGCGCAATGTTTTCTCACGCAACTACAAAATAAGGCTCCAAAGAACCTAAACTATCTCCCAAAGGGTAAAACATTTGGTAAAACTGCTAAAGAAGAACTTAATTGAGCTCGTTTTGAACGAAACCCATGTTTTAGTTTTGCGAGATTGAATTTCGTTTGCTCATCAAACGTGTTTGAAGTTGACTGGTAAAAATTGCTGCGATTTTCCCTTGATGTTTGCCTAGAGGTCCACATGTGCGAGGTGGGTGGAATTTGACCAACAAAAATCCATATTGGAGCTTCTAGAAACAAATTCCATGTGTCTTGTTTCATTATAGAGTGGTGCTACTACCTCAACCATCTATACAACTTCGGAAACTTGGCTAACTGTAGAAACTTGCACTGGAGAAACTATCATTAGTAAAAACATACATATTTCTCTTTAATTCATTAAAAATAATATAAATAATAATAATAAACCATGTAAACATGTACGTGGTAATTTGGTGCGTTTATGAAGAAATATAGTTAAAAATGATGACAATGGGTGAAAGGAATGTGCAAAAATGAATGGTTTCATCAACAAAATTATGACATATTGAAGGTAGAAAACTTATATTTCATAGTGATTTGAATTCATTTAAGTTTTTGAGTAAATGTGCTCAATGCAATGATTAAATTTGTTGATTCCAGTAAAAGCAAGGATCATCTTTGCAAGGTTTAGTACTTTTATTCATTCTATCTATGTGATTTATTTCTTACATGTGTGGTTTTTTCTACTGTGTTGGGAGTTACAACGATAATTTTCTTAACCCCATTAGTTAAAGGTGTGTTATTTCAATTATGTGAATGTGTTTCTCTTATTTCCAGTATGCAAGTTTCTTTTTTCGCAAATTATTGGAAGCTACAATAATGACAACGTTTTTCGTAAGTGTGTTTACTTTACTCCAAATGGTTGGAAGTGAGAATGTTACTTTAATCCAAATTTTCAAGTGTGTTTAATTTCCTGCAATTTTGTTTACTTTCTTGCAAACATATTTAATCTCATACTTAATTTATTGCAAGTGGATTTAGTCACTTTAGTTTTAAATTTGTACAAGCTTGTCAATCTTGTGAACTTCATATAATCCATATACAAAAGTAATCATTTATACTAAAACTTAAAAACAAACCAAGTAGAAAGAGTGAACTACATATATGGTGCACAATAATTCACAATCTCTATATGAGCCTCAGGTTGAAAATTAAATGCATAGTATTTTGGTTGTCTTTCTGAGCATTAGAAAGGTAATTAAAAGGTCCATCAACTTCAACTTGAGTTGTTATTACATAGTATTCATATGCTTCACAAAATCCTCCATTGTTTGATTGACCTTAGATCCACTATCCCTTTTGGATTGTGTCCAAATACAATATGGAATGGGGAATTACAGTAGACCAATTTATCTTTGAATCAAAAGAGAACTCAACCTATGCCAAATCCAAAGTGAATTTCCTTTGGTTATCGCCAACTAGTTTCTAATGTGAACTTCTTAAAATTGTGTTCACTACTAGGTTTGTTTTCTAATCCCTTTGGGGGTTATTGCATGAGCTATACTAAAATTTGTTTCAAAATTCCTCCATATTTTCCTCCAAAATGGAGTAAAAAACTTCATATCCTTATCACCCATGATTGCATTGAGAGCGGCATGTAAGCATGGAATATCTTTAAATAAAAAGTCAACAATACTACTTACATCATTATTTTTCTTGCACTAAATAAGTGGGTCAATTCAAAAAATTGATCTACCACCATTAAAATATAATCATTGTATTTTTTAGTACAAAACGAATCCATGAATAAGTCCATATAAATATCCATCCACGGTTAGGAATGAAGAGTTTATACAAACTCGCTTTCAACCATCCAATTTTAGAAACTAAATTTCTACATGTAGAAAGATTTTTTATCGTCTCCTGCCCCGTGTAAGGAAAAATACATTTTCATGTACAAGATGTATGTTTTATCCCTACTTGAGTTACCTCCGAAGCCATTTGAATGATATTACCTAATATTTTTTTCCCTTATCAACCTACGAGGAAAACAAAGATTAAGTTCCTTAAATAGAAATTTGTTGAACCAATATATATTCCTTGTAAGAATTTTTACTTATATCTATTGCATTTTTTAGAGCTGGAAAATTTGGTTACAATATGCATTAGTTTCATATTCTTCCTTCATTTCTTTAAATATGAAAACATTATTAGCCATTGTGATAAGTAGGTCATAGCTCCTATTAGCCATTGTGATAAGTAGGTCATAGCTCCTATTATTCATAGTGGATCATAGTATTATTTTTCATCTATGTTGATACTTTATGGATGGAAATATTGGAGGAATTGTCTTACAAGGCTCATTTTAGTGGTGGGTCCCAATTTGGAAAATTGGGGCTTGTAACCTTTTAGTTCCATTTTGAGGCATAAAACGTTTTTTTTTTTGTCAAACCATTATAATAATAGCTAATATCCACATGATTATATCATGCATTCACATACCTTTCTAATGGCCTAAATATCACCTCAATTAGAGATCATATGTAAATGCTAAGCCTTCTACATGGTTGACCATCATGGTATGACTGGATTCCACATTATCCCTTGAATCTCACACACATAGGGCTACCCACGTGAGGAATTTCAACCAAATTATAGAAGGATGAAAAAGATATCACATTTAGTTTTGAGGAAGTAAAACTACAAACATTAGATGGATATCAAATTATGTTAATAACGATTTTTGTAGGAGGAAAAATGATTCTAGTCTTTTGCATTATACTTGTTCAATAGCTGAGAAAACATATAGGACTCGTTATTTCAAAGAAAAATAGAGGATGAAAGGGATTATGTATTATTATTTTAGGTTATAGTTTAAAAGGTAACTCCATAGGAATGCACATTCCTTTGTGTTTGTTATTTTCTAATTGAAACAAAGAGAGAAGAAGATGAGAAATGCCATCTAGTTATGCATTCTTTTGTATTGTGTACCTTAGGATAATCTTGTCTTCATTAGTGTGTATGGTTTTTTCATGTTCCTCTTATTTCTATTTCTTATTTCAATTATTTCATAAATTTGAAAAAAGTTTGTAAATAAATAATCTACGATATAAGAATATAATTTTTATAAGACTTTAAAATATTGTAAGATCTACTAGGAAAAATTGTTTCAGTGGAATATCCATGGCAATCTATAGATTATACCACTTAAATAATTAACCAAAATGTTTTCTTTTCCACTTACATATTACACTACAAATGTATAACCTTAAATAAATAAGACCCATTTGACATGCTTATGAGATAGCTTTGCTTGAGAACATACATATTGCAATGCTTGATTTTCAATATCAACAAGATGAATTCTTTATGTAATAGCTAGTAGTGGATCTTAATTTAGTTGTTAATAATTATTTTGGAATTACGTATGAGTTGTTGATTGTTTTTTAGTTATTAGCAAACCACATAAAAAACTATGGATAAATATTTATTGTTAGCTAATTATTAGCAATTCATATGAAAAAACTTGTCGATATTATTTATTGGTTGTTATTTTTTCTTTTAAATGTTATATATAAAAAGAGTTCTTCTTTCATTCCACGGAATACTTGTTAGACTCAATGTTTGAATCATAATGAAATAATTTAATTATTAATATTTTTCTTAATTTTACTTTATAATATCCATAGCATATTATTTAAATAGTTAATTTAATTTATTTATTATGCTGCATATTTACAAATTATTGATTTATGTTAATTACCTTAATTAATTAAGTTATTTTATGTTATTAATTTAACAAATGTTGATAAATATCAACACTTTGTTCTATGGAGATACTCAAGTTTTGTATAGTTTAGGAAGTTCTCATTTGTGGTTGTATAATTTAACTCCTTATTTAGTCATTCATGTAGAATTTATTTTATTTATTTTTGGAACTGATTTTTGGTTTTTTATTTTATTTTATTTATTTATGAAATTAATTATTTGAGATTGGTTATATTTATTTACTTAACATTTTATTTATACAATTGATTATTCATATTTATTTATAATTTGATATTATTATATTTCATAATGGTTTGCATTCATTTACATTGTTGAGTAAATGTGCTCAACATAATGATTATATTTGTTAATTCTAGTAAAAACAGGGATAATCTTAGCAAGGTTTAGTCCTTTTACTCATTATATTTATGTGATTGATTTCTTGCATGTGTGATTTGTTCTATTGTGTTGAAAGTTACAAGGATAATGTTCTTAACTCCATCAGGCAAAGGTGTATTATTTCAATTATGTGAATGTGTTTCTTTATTTC
Organism: Pinus albicaulis; assembly: GCA_034641835.2. Taxonomy (NCBI): domain Eukaryota; kingdom Viridiplantae; phylum Streptophyta; class Pinopsida; order Pinales; family Pinaceae; genus Pinus; species Pinus albicaulis. The sequence continues at coordinate 328,865,205 of CM076584.1, forward strand.
TAGTATGTGAGTTTCTTTTTTTGTTAAATGGTTGGAAGCTACAAGAATGACTCAGTGTTTTTAGTAAGTGTGTTTACTTTCTTGCGAGCATGTTACTTTACTACAAATTTACAAGTGTGTTTAATTTCCTACAATTATGTTTACTTTCTTGCAAACATATTTAATTTCTTACCTAATTTATTGCAAGTGTTAATTTATTGCAAGAGTGAACTACATATATGGTGCACAATAATTCACAATCTCCATATGAACTTCAGGTTGAAAATTAAAAACATAGTCTTTAGGTTTTCTTCATGAACATTATAAAGGTAATTAAAAGATGCATTAACTTCAATTATGTTCTTATTACATATTATTCATATGCTTCACAAAATCCTCCATTGTTTGACTAATCTTGTCTTTCCTTAGAAATATGAGTTAGATCCCTATTCCTTTTGGATTGGGTCCAAAGACAATATGTAATGGGGAATTACAGTAGACCAATTTATCTTTGAATCAAATAGAAAGTTCATTTCCTTGAGTTATCACGAACTAGTGTCTAAATTATGTGAACTTCTTAAAATTTTGTTCACTAATAGCTTTGTTTTTAAGTCCCTTTGGGTTATTGCATGAGCTATACTAAAATTTGTTTCAAAATTCCTCCATATTTTACTCCAAAAGTGAGTAAAAAACTTCATATCTCTATTTTGAGCACATCCATATTTGAGGGCATATTATCATATCCATATTATCATATCCTTCTCTCTACAATATTTGATGCATATTATTCATCTGTATGCATGCCTACATAATGATTTTTAATTTTATCCTCTTGACAACCATCATCCACTTTTGAGTGGGACTCTCCAATCTTTGTTTTCCTCTCAAAATATTGCTTACATAATCTTAGATATGCGGCTGAATAAGCATATCGTGACACATATTGTTGTTTCATATCACTCCCCCTTGCACTAAATCATTCTTCCAAGATATTCATTGTTTCCTTGGAAATTGTATTTTTTCTACCTTGCACAAAAAATTCTCATATAATGTATGTTTTGTAAAATATCCTTCATACAATGCCCTTATTTTTTCCAAGGTAAAATAAACCTTTTACTTCTACCATGCATATGAATAAACCCCTTTTACTTATAAGGACCTCTAAAAAAACCCTTTATAAAAAAATCTTGCTTCAATATAACAAAAACTTTCAAAAACATTTAATAGCACTCACACAATCGTTTTCAAAAAGTCCATTCGTTTTTTCAAAACCTTTAAAGTTGAATTTTATTCGCCTTAAAAACATTTTAAGCTTTAGAATATCCTTTCAATTTTGAAACATCCTTGCGAATAAATCTTTAAATATTCTCGCTTTTCCTTAAAATAAAATATCTCTCAAACCTATTTTAAATCTCAAACTTGCATTTTTGTATGCTTGGCTTCACAAATCCTTTTAGCTTGTTAACGCGACATAGGATAAGGAGGGTTGCGTTCTAAATTTCTCCACAATAAAAAGGACCTGCGTTATTACTTTGACACACACGACGATAGAAGTAACCCACACGCTCACCACTTGGGGTTGTTTTTTTCACTTGTAATGTGTCTCGTAGTTATAACATTGTTCTACCAACTTATAGTCATGTTACTGATTCAAAGTGAAAAAAAAACCCTTTTCACACACAAATTATTGTTGTGGACTTTAGCTTTCTCTTGGACCTTTCAATCAACTACTATACCAATTTGTTGAAAAAGGAAAAGGAGGAGAGGCACAATATTTCACACACACAAACAATCGGAGTTGTTGTTTTTCTCTATTGATCACACAAACTTGACTTGACTTGATTAGAATGAACCCGACATGGGGTATTTATCCTTTTTCAGCTAGTGAATCCCTCAAAATAACTTCAACATGCACACACTAAATTTTGAATTCTCCAAATATAAACTGAACTCAACCTCACTCACGCTTAACTTAGTTAACCTAGACTATACATTTGGATTGAATTTAACTTATCTCTTCATTCATCACTTGAGTTGGATCATGCCAGATCTTCATGCAGGAGTAATTATTATTTCCAACACTATTTCACTAACCTCTTTACTTTATATAATTGTTGCTTCCATTAGCCATGCCCATGGTCAAGTTATCTAATATATCCAAATATAAGGATAGGATGAGACATTAATAGTCAAATAACCTTAATTAAGAAAAGATGAATATTTTGCATGCAATAAAAAAAGATACTTATTCAATTTATATTTATTAAGCCTAAAACCAACCAACCCCCTAATCTATGAAAGTGGTGTCTTTGCATGAATGGGTGAAAATTTCAACCAAGGAATTACCATTGGAGATATAGGTGGTTTATTATATTTGATAAATATCCATATAATAATACCGAGGTTCCCTTAAACTTTCTTTATAAATTATGAGTAGAGTAACTTATTATGAGTTTGTATGTTGTAATATTCCTTTTTGGGGATTCTCAAGATTCTATGTCAGAGATGGACTATAGAGGAATTTACTGGTTATGTCACCTTTGAAAAGAGGGTGAGAACCAGAGGCTACCTGGCCAACTGTAGACTCTGCCTATAGAACTTGGAATAATCCCATTCAAGAATCTCAACAAGGCCTTCAATGAAAACGTTGTATAAGAAAATATGAGCAAGAATAATGTTGATCAGGGCTGGGATCCGCTCATTTATGTTGAATGTGACTTACATATGAAATTTCATCAGAAAAAAATAAGTTTAAGCACATTAAATAGATCTCCCGGAAACAAGACTAGCTAGAAATCAGCCAAAGAGAGAGGTTGCTGCAAAATGAAAACCCCAGCTACTAGAATTGCGCAGATTTGACTGAAACTCAGAGGAGGTCAGCCAAAGATCTGATACTTCAGTAATAAATCAGTAAATCAGGTTTACATATGAGTTTATTTCCTTTACAATTGATTACAAAAAGAGCTAGGGAGAGAACCCTTCAGAAATGAGAGCTGCAACTAGAAGTAAACTGCAAAAATACATAGACAGCGTTATTTTCCAGATGGTTCAGCTACTGTACATTAAATTTCAAATCTATGACAGATCTATGGATGAAACATCAGATCTAATACAGATCTAGAAGCTACAAAACTTTAATAACAAGATCCAATTGGAATTACATCAAAATATTTCATATTAAGCTGTAGATCTGAATTACAATATACTGTGCTGTAGAAAACCCAGAAATTTCTGAAGATAACTTTTATTGCTGAAATAGATCAGATCTATAGAGACATGGTTCAGAAATCCAATCCACATATCACCAAGGGAAGGCAAGCCTAACACCAAGAGATCTTCCTGCAAACTGATAGCAAACTGAAACAAGGAAGCCCTCTCACAAAATAACGCAGTATGGAGCAAAAACTGCATAGTGGGTGAAGGAGACTGAATACATGGAATGAAAAGTACATATCTGATATTAAATATAGATCAGCTAACTCCTTGGAGGCTGAAGAACACTCTCCAATAGAGAAAGCCTCTCAAAAACCACTAGATCTAAGAAGATCTAGAATGCCACTTGCTACAAAAGATAGCAGCTGCAAAACCCTCAATGGGCCAGCGCTGCTCATGAAAGATAGAGCTTGGTCTCAAACCAGATAGTGGTCAACTTCAGCAAAGAACTCCTCCAATGATCCTCAAGGGAAGAGATGAAACTCCTAAACAGAAATTCCAATCACAATCCTCCACTAAACAGCAGAGAATGGTATTTGTCTAAGCAGACAAATACTTCAGAAATATAATTCATCAACAACCTCTTCATGTGTCTTCTCCTCCTTTTTATAGCATGAGAAATTCTTTGCAAACCCTAAACCACTTGGATGATTTGGTCCTTTTCACATTAGAGGCTCCCTTCTAGAACTACACAGTCCCTTTTGGAGATACACTGAACCTAGACAGCGCAGTTGACTTGGTCAAGGTGGACCCAATCTTGGCTCAAACCCTCTTTCACACCTACAAGTGATTATCTAAATAGCCCTTATTTGTCTTTGTTCACATGGGCATTGATTTATTTAGACTTCTTAGGAGTTTTACATGTCCTCCTTTATTCATTTATTCATAAAACATAAATTAAATCAAAATTGAATGTCTCCTCTTAGCTAAGGCTAAGTAGGAACATTACAGTGTTCCCCCTCAAAATGTTGCTTGTCCTCAAGCAACTGGTAGGGTAAGAGTTGTGTTTCTTCCCCTTCTCCATTGATGACACCATCAAGAATCAAGCTCTCATCATGAAGTAAGTGCTCACCAAGGCAATACATCAAAAACTGCTCCTCCAATGCTAGCATGATAGGTGCATAGTCTGCCCCTTCAGGAGTGTAAAACTCAACAGAAATAAACATGGGTGAACCAATGTCACATCTGAAACATGTATCATGAAGTACTGGATAAAGTTCCATCCCATGTGGTACATGTACACTACTGACTCTTTGCCCATACATACCCATAAACAAAACCAATATGTCATCTATGTATGGTAGCAAAATCTCATAAAGGAAAACTGAAATTTGCACATGAAGAGGTGGGTCACAATCCCACATAAGGTACCAACGCAGTACACTCCTTGTTTTGACTAGATCTGAATGTGATAGGTGGTACTCCCACCACATATTTGCTGCAGGGGTCACTTTAACATGGCTGAAAGTGAAGCCCTCATTAGGTGCCTTTGGAAAGCACCCATCATGATAAACAATCTCCCTTTGCACCTCAAGGGAGTGGCCAGCTTTGGCATTTTTATTGGCCCATATTTGCCATGAGATCTGCATGAAAAATTGCTCTTTGTAGGAGCCATGGCCTGCATACATGTGGTAAGAGAGTGTGCCAAATTAGAAAAATAAACTTGCTCTACAAGATCAGATTTATTACCATACAAACCTCCCACACACATAGAGTTAGGCATGGGTTTTTCCCCTCTTTTGAGAGAAGATAGAGATGGCTGAAATGTTTTCTGAATAGGATCCCTCGGCTGCCCCATCTCCACATAACTATTGCACTCTTGTAAGTGCTGGTTTAGTTCCTCCCAATCATAATGCTGATGCAGCTCCTCCTCCATACCCTCCCAATCAAAACTCTCCAAGATTAGGGAGTAGATTCTTGTTGATTGCATGTAACTAGAAAGGAACTCCTTATGGGCTATTTGTAGTATCTCTTGCTTAATCTTGGAGGCTTGAGACAAGAATACTTTACCAAGATGATAGATTACCCCTTCATGGACCAAGTAGCCCCCTCCTTGCTTTATGCCATCTAAGATCATCCCAGTGTGCAGATATTTGGAGTACTCCACAAGGAGTTGAGACCTCCAATATGGATCTACACTTCTCAACAAGGACAACACTGTAGATGCATCTATGGTGGTGCTTGCCTTGTTGCTGCTTGTTTCTTCGGCATCATGCATGCCAACATTGTTTGTGGGAAGGTTGATCCTCCCCTTTTCTTCCTCCCATAGCGTTGTGACTCTTTCTTCCATTGTTTCAGCACTTGGTGAAGCCTTCCCCACAGAATCTAATGGCACCCTAAGTGGCTTGCCATGCTGTAGGAATGTCTCTTGTAGCTTTCTCATGAACATGAGGGAAGGAACTATAAAGTCCTTTCCCCCACTGCGCAATTCCATATTTGTTGTGTGGTTAGAGACATCAAGTGAAGGGTAGGTGTGCATGCCTTGAATAACTTGTTGCTTCCCACTCTTCAATTCCACCCACTCCATCTGCAAGGCCCTCCAATCAGTGGTGAATTTTCCCAAAGTAATCAACCACTGGACACCCAATATGAGGTTGGTGTCTGGTATGTCCACCACAAAGAAGTGGTCCCTCAAAGCATAGGTCCCCATATTCATAGAAAGTGAGGGAACATATTTCATGCACTGCATAGTTCTGTCCCCCGGAACCAAAATAGAGAACTCATCAAAAGAATCAGTAGGGATCCCTCTCCTCTGCACAAAGTGAGCATCCATAAAGTTGTGGGTTGCCCCACTGTCGATCAGAATAGATACTCTTTGGTCCATAACTGAACCTTGCACTCTAAGAGTCAAATATTTGGGCACTCCCCTCAAAGAAGCAAGAGTCCCACTGGTTGGAGCAAATGCTCCTTCTTCTTCTCTGGATGATGATGGATCCTCCTCCTCATCATCACCAGCGCTGTGACCTCTCCTAGATCCATCACTTCCCTCCTCCTCTTCACAATCAGAGAATACTTCAATATAATGTGCTCTTCCAGTAGCACATCTATGTCCCGGAACCCATGGATCTTGACAAGTGAAACATAATTTCTTCTTTCTCAACTCCCTCCGGAGATCATTATCAAGAAGATTTTTCTGTGAGCTCTCCTTGGGTGGAGCAGCTTTCCCTTCCTTCCCTTAAGAAGAGTGAGTGGCTTTGCTTTGGAAGGTTTCCTTTGCTCTTGGCAAGGCATCTTGGAGATCTTTGGTTCTTTCAATGGCATCATGCAAAGTGGTGGGATTGGTAGACTTGACCAACCCATGCAAAGGTTCTTCTGATCCATCTATGAACATATAGACTCTCCTTGCAACTGAAATATCAGGAACCATTACAAAAAGCCTCAAAAATTCAGAGATATAGGCTTCAGCATCTCATGTTTGCTTAAGCTTTTCCAAGCTTATGAAAGGGGCCTCTAGATCCTTCCAATAAAATCTTTCCACTAGTCTCCTAGTGAACTCAACATAAGTGGACACATCATTGTGCCCCAATGTAGAAATTCCATGAAACCACCAGTTATGGGCTTCTCCATCAAAATGCGGTGCAGCAATCTTAATGGCTTCTGCTTGAGGCACTTTATTCAGCTGGAAGTAGATGTCCAACTTTTCCACCCATGCTTTAGCAGAACAAGAGGGTGATCCATCGAACTTAGGCAAGAAGAACCTGCCCATGGTGTGGTGCCTCCCATGAAGGAACCCTCCATCTCTAAACTGCTGCAATGGCCTTCTCCGATCCTTCAAATGGCAGAAATCTTGAAAGCTCAAGTTATCCTTGAACCTTTGACTTTGTGAATCATATTCTGCAAAGTAACCTTCCAAAGAGGTTGACTCTTGAAGCCCTTCATTATCTACAGCCAAGAAGGTAGGCATTGTAGAGTGTTGTGAGATCTGTGGAGCTTGTGGTAAGCTCACCAGTGGACCAGTCCCAAATTGAGACATTTCAGAACTCTCTCCTTGATGGAGTCTTCCAAGGGACTCCCTTATTCTATCTATCGTCATCTCCTTTATCTCCTTGGATATATCTTGCATGGTTTCCAAGAGAGTTTTTGCAAACTCTTCTGCCTCCTTATCTTTATCATTCAATTCAGGGGCTTTCCCCTTGTCTTGACCCTTGTCAAGGTCAACAATAGTATAGTCATAATTTTTATGACTTCTATTCTAGTATCTCCTCTCCCTCTCAGAAAGAGGATATTCACCTTCGGAATGTAACATGAGTGTGGCTCCAAGGCTAGCACAGGTTGTACCAAGAGTGGAGCTCTGATACCACTGTAATATTCCTTTTTGGGGATTCTCAAGATTTTATGTCAGAGATGGACTACAGAGGCATTTAATAGTTATGTCACCTCTAAAAATAGGGTGAGAACCAGAGGCTACCTGGCCAACTGCAGACTCTGCCTATAGAACTTCGAATAATCCCATTCAGGAATCTCAACAAGGCCTTCAATGAAAACGACGTATAACCAAATCTGAGAAAGAATAACACTAATCAGGGCTGGGATGCCCTCATTTATGCTGAATGTGACTTATATATGCAATTTAATCAGAAAAAAAATAAGTTTAAGCACATTAAACAAATCTCCCATAAACAAGACTAGTTAGAAATCAACCAAAGAGAGAGGTCGTTGTAAAATGAAAACCCCAGCTACTAGAATTACGCAGATTACACTGAAACTCGGAGGAGGTCAGCCAAAGATCTGATACTTCGGTAATAAATTAGTAAATTAGGTTTACATATGAGTTTATTTCCTTTACAACTTATTACAAAAAGAACTAGGGCAAGAACCCTTCAGAAATGAGGGCTGCAACTAGAAGTAAACTGCAAAAATACATAGACAGCATTATTTTCCAGATGGTTCAGCTGATGTACATTAAATTTTAGATCTATGATAGATCTATGGATGAAACATTAGATCTAATACAGATCTGGAAGCTACAAGAATTTAAGAACAAGATCCAATTGGAATTAGATCAAAATATTTCATATTAAGCTGTAGATCTGAATTACAATATACTGTGTTGCAGAAAACCCAGAAATTTCTAAAGATAACTTTTATTGCTGAAATAGATCATATCTATAGAGACATGGATTATCAACCCAATCCATAGATCACCAAGGGAAGGCAAGCCTAACACCAAGAGATCTTCCTCCAAACTGATAGCAACCTAAAACAAGGAAGCCCTCTCACAAAATAGCCCAGTATGGAGCAGAAACTACGCAGAGGGTGAAGGAGACTGAATACATGGAATGAAAAGTATAGATCTGATATAAAATATAGATCATATAACTCCTTGGAGGCTGAAGAACACTCTCCAATAGAGAAAGCCTCTCAAAAACCACTAGATCTAAGAAGATCTAGAATGCACTTGCTACAAAAGATAGCAGCTGCAAAACCCTCAATGGGCCAGTGCTGCTGATAGAGCTTGGTCTCAAACCAGATAGTGGCCAACTTTAGAAAAGAACTCCTCCAATGATCCTCAAGGGAAGAGATGAAACTCCTAAATAGGAATTCCAATCATAATCCTCCACTAAACAACAGAGAATGGTATTTTTCTAAGCAGACAAATACTTCAGAAATATAATTCATCAACAACCTTTTCATGTGTCTTCTCCTCCGTTTTATAGCATGAGAAAGTCTTTGAAAACCCTAAACCACTTGGATGAGTTGGTCCTTTTCACATTAAAGGCTCCCTTCTAGAACTGTGCAGTCCCTTTTGGAGATACACTGAACCTAGACAGCGCAGTTGACTTGGTCAAGGTGGACCCAATCTTGGCTCAAACCCTCTTTCACACCTGCAAGTGATTATTTACATAGCCCTTATTTGTCTTTGTTCACATGGGAATTGATTTATTTAGACTTCTTAGGAGTTTTACATGTCCTCCTTTATTAATTTATTCATAAAACATAAATTAAATCAAAATTGAATGTCTCCTCTTAGCTAAGGCTAAGTAGGAACATTACATATGTCAATTACTCTGACTTTGATGAATTCTAATGATTATTCTTAGTTCTATTCAGGATCAAGAAAGGGCCATTTATAGCCCATTGAGAGTGATTCCTACTCCTAAGGATACTCTTAATGACCCGCAACCTTTATCCACCTCATCTCAGAAAGAGGATTCAAACCACTAGTATTGCAATCATCCCTAACACAAATTTTACTATAACATAACTTATGTTTTTGGAAGAATTGAATTAAAATTCATCCTTAGATGTTGTTAGATAACTATAAGTAGGCCCATCAAGCCATGTTTAATTTAAATTAACCATTTTATTTAGTTAGGTTGGCCATTATATTTCAAATGAATTGATGTTCATTAATGCTTTCATTATCAGCATACTTATAACTAATCAATATAGGTTTCTGTTAATGGTAATTTATTAGATGAAAATAGTACAAAAAAATTCTTAATATATATATATATATGTGTGTGTGTGTGTGTGTGTGTTTGTGTGTGTATAGCAGTTACAACTACTTTTGGGTGATACACTTACATCCAAGTAGAAGGGCACATAATCTCTTGAATTTGATGCTAGAGTTGCAACGATGTGCATGATTACAACACCTCACACATAAGTATTTATATGACTTTATGTTTTTCTCCTAGAATGTTGAACACAAGTTGTAAGCTTGAGATGTATATAACCATAAGTAACTTACTAATTGCATGTATTATTTAATTGTGCCATAAATAGTATAACCATATAACTAAATGGCTGATAATAGAATATGCCACCATAACCACATCCTCGGGGTGTAGGATTCCCAAAGTCTGAATGTCACCCAATGAAGCCTGACCCCACCCTTCTGGATTTATACCGTTTGAAAAAAGCAAAGCATTGATCTAAGTCAAGAAAAGGATGCATGATGGAGAATCAGGTGAAGAGCTTCTCATCGCTAGCAAGTATTCGAACTCTACAACATATTTCCCCATCCAATTCTTCAAGCTCTCAGAGTTCTCACTTTTCTTTTTCATACTGACTCACACCCTCTTCTCCTCACATCGATCAAATTTCAATTTCTTTATCTACTCACAACCATCATATTTCATATTCTTCATCTACGAATACTAAGCTCTAAGATGAAGGTCATTATCTTGGCTATAATCTTGTTCCTGATTTTTACAAGTCCTAGATGTAGTGGAAAATTGCTTAATAACAATATATTTATCATTTCTGATCATTTGTAGGCCTTCAATCCCAATCTTAATTTTATGTGCGATGATGGCTCCTGATTGGAGAAATATGTTTTACAACATTGTGATAAGAAATAATCCCCTGGAGCATCTCATTGTTATAAAAATAGAGAAAGCACATTATGACATAAAAAAATCACTCGATATCTTTATTCATCACAACAATTACAAATATCTAGGGCATAGATCACATAATTTGATGAATCTAGATCCTAAGTGGATCTATGACTTGGAAATTATAAAACTACAACAAATACATAAGGAACAACTTTCAGATTAACACTTGGGGACTCACAATGACAACTTGTAGATCGCATCATACACACGGAAGCATTACTTCCAACACCCTCCCTTAATTCTTACATGACAAATATAGAAAAACACATTACAACAATAAATGATAATTTATCAAACTAATCTTCATAAACACTCACATCCACTCTGGAATCTCACAAACACCTCTCTTTCACCACCACAACTTCGAGCTATCACTTGACCTCCATTTAAAATGTGACCGCCTCTCACCACCGTTTATGATCTTTGAAAGATAAACAATATTGAAACCTCGGCTCGTCGGAGATTCTGCGACAAGAGTCATCAAGTAATGAACCATCCTATGGACCAACCATCATCTGTTGAATATTTCGATTTTGGCTATCCATCAGTTGCTAGGATGGAGGCCTGGGTACTGAATGTGTTCAAAATTTTATCAAACAAATTTAACTTACTAACACACAATAATTGATGTTTCATACACCCGAGCTTTGAGTTTAAGAACAACCAGCCTGTTTTATAACCAATAAAAAGACACAAGAATTGATGTTTTAGACATTTGGGCTTCTAGTTTCAGAACACCAACCTTTTTAATGACTATAATTGAAGGAAATAAAAAAATACAACTCATACCACAAATGAAAAAACAAAATGATTAGGACAAACCAATTCTTTAGGACTAAAATAATGTTTAAAATCATTATAGTAAAATCCATGTATTTCTTTTACAAATTGAAATGATTGAGACTATTAAAATAATCACATGCTTGGTCAAATAGATCCACCCAAGTCAATATTAAAATTCCCAATGACATCCTAACATCTTCACTGTCACATTCATCGTCTCATTTTTAGGGGTGTCGACCACATAGGGTTCTTGGGTGATGACCTTGATAAGTGATTGAATTAGTCATGGACTGAGGATGGCTACAATGAGAAGAAAGGTAACATAAATCCCATAATACAACTTGGAACGAAGAGGAATACATATGGGTGAACATGGATTGGAATTCCCAATAAAGAGTAGCACTTTCCTTGGCGATTTCTTCCATAATCCTATTGAAAACTTGCTTTTGAATGATTTTACTATGTCTTTTCTGCTCACCAATGTTAGTACCATTTGGCTTGAGGTTTGAATTACACATTATTTGGGCTTATGCGCTTCCATTAACCCTCTGCAATTCATTCTCCAAAAGAATGTCGATCAACCACTGATCATGGAAATCCCGATAATCACATTAGCAAGTGAAAAAATTTAGCATTGGTGAGACAAATTTTCACCATTAAAAACAAACAATCCTTTCCTAAGCACAACTAACATCATTTTACGGACTAGAGGAGACCTTACACAATCATTCACGCATTTGGAAGATAGAAGTTGTTGGATCAATTCCATGTACGTCAAAAAAATTCTAGGTTCGTAACCAAACCATATCAAAAAATTATCATCATCTATTTTCGAGTGCATATCATTTAGGTGTTGAAAAACCGCAGAAAGTGGTGGATATTTGTAGTGTCGAAGTTGGACATCACTCCAATAATCCATTGTCAATTTAAATTCACTTATCACACTTTGATGTAAGTCGTCTTGTTGGTTGGGCCATCGTTATAGACATTTCTATTAACAGGGTTTTTATAAGCCACATGAAATACAACACCAACTATTATCTTACCAACCTAAGATCCAATATTGCTCGAACACACAATAAACATTTCTGCAAAACAAAAAACAAAAAAAAACTCACAAACACTCCACACAACATATTTTCTTACCCTAATCTATTTGCAGAGGATCAATATCACTCAAGGCTCTCTCACATCTTCCTAGCCTTCACATAAGGGAATCAAGCCAGAACAGGCTCTGGTACCATATTACAAAATTAGAGAGAGAAAATTATGACACACACAAATCACTTGATAATTCATCACAACAAATATAAATATATAAGACATAAATCATAGACTTTGACAAATCTAGATCCTAAGAAAGAGGATCTATGACTTGGAAATGACACAACTACAACTAGGACATAGGGAACAACGACTTATAGATTGACACCTCAGGAATCACAATGAAAAACTGTAGATCACATCATACACATGGAACCATTACTTCCAATGGTCCTTAGAGAATAATGTTGCGAAAAAAAGAGTGTATAATTTATCATTCAGATGTAGTCCAAAGGGTATTCAAAATGAAAATAAGGTCGACAAGTCACTTGCATCGAACGAAGTCAACTTCATATTCCACTTACTACCGAATGGAAAAATGACAACATTTATACCCAATCCTAAAGTAAATTCCATGGTAACAGAACAATGCCTCTCCAAATCCAAACATAGTCCCGTCGTTGATCAAATGCAGATAATCTACCCTAAGCCTCAGAAAATAATTGGTGACCTAGTCAAATCCCATCAAAGAAATGGAGATAATAAAATAAGTAAACGCAAGGTGGGATCTACACTAAGCCGAGGAGGCATCCATTTATGGGTATATGCTCAATACACAAAATTAATAGAACAAATTTTCCCATTATCGCCCTTCATGTTTAGGTTCAGGTGAAGGATCAGGGTCTTCCTTCTTCAATCTTAGATTGTTGGGATTCATTCATTACTCCACATAACATTGCATCCTGACTATGGTAATGCCATTTCTAGATAATATCTGAGGACTTTTTTTGGTCTTCATGTATTGTTTCCAAAAGGCAGGCGGAGTATGTGACAGGAAGAAAAATATAATACAATGGAGTCGAGAACCATGCCTTATACACAAAATTATTTTTTAATTTTTTGTAAATGGATCTATGGGTGAAATAAAAAAAAATTGAACCTTAAGAAAATAGATCTTAGATTCTTATTATAATTAAAACTAATCATTATTTTTAAATTCCCTTTCAAACCCTCATGATGGATCGATCATTATTGTAGAAGAAATATAATAATGAATATACTTTCAAAAAAAATATAATACAGTTATTAATCCAAGTGGATATTGATGATCACCCACCTATTCCATTTGGACCCCCACCATTGTTTTTTTCATTTTTTTCAGTTTCATCACAACTTATTATTTTTACCAGTTTTTCGGGTCCTGAAATTCTGGAGCCGTTTTGAGGCCCTAAATGATATTTTTTGAGAAACCAAGAGCAACCTATAAATTCTTTCGATGTTTCTCACATCAAAAGTTGTATTCCTCGAATAGATATTTATAATGAGGAATTGAGTGCATCAAACAGAGATCATATGCCAAAGTTACTTCCTCGAGAAGTTGATGTACCAATTTATCCAAACGGGGCCCATGGTTTTGGCACTTCATCTCCTAGGGTTATGTTTTTGTATCTTTAGGGTTTTATATTGTTTATCAACAATAAATAGTCGCCCGTGCCTCATTGTAACACAATTCAGAGGCCTATAGCTGCCAAATCTCTTCTCAAAGATAAGCTACCAGCGCCCTAGCTAGTTTATTTCCATTATGTCTGTAAGCATATTGATGTTACTTAATATTAGTGAAATGAAGTATTATTTCCACTGCATGTCTATGTTTCTGTCTACTTCTATATTTTATTACGTTCTTGCATAAATCTGGATTAGTGGTATTAGAGTGGTCTACTCTTTCTCTATTTTTCTTTTCATGTCTGCAACGAGGTCAGGGTATAAGGAGTTAGGGCTAGATCTAGTTGAACCCTTGCAATATTAGCCTCGCAAACCCCGACGACCTCCCATGGCAGAAGAAAAGAAAGATGAGGGAGCAGGAGATCCTATCAAATTATTGCTCAAGGAGGCCCTTGAGAAACAAAGGAATGCGATGATGGATAACTTTGCCCAGATCCTTCAACGACTACCCACCGATGGCGCATCTACATCCAATAGCCACTCTGGAGGCGCCTCTCCTTTCAAGGTATAGGTCAACTTTGACATTCCTATATTTTAAGGCCAGATGGATGGAGACGTCATAGATAGACGGTTGAATTTGCTGGAAGAGTATTTCTTGGTCCATGATCTCTCCGAATGAGAAAAGATTCCTTTTTCACTCCTCAAAGCTGCCCGCCATGTCAAAGACTAGTGGGAAACCTACTGTGAGCAGAAGGACGAGAGGTAACCCTATTTTTTCTCGGTTGCACCCACTTGGTATTTTTTCCAAGATGGCATCAAGGAACAGTCTTACCCTGTGGGGAGCTATGAGGACAAGTAAATCCAATGGACCACACTGCAGAAGAAAAGGGATCAAGATGTGCACGAACTGACAATATACAATCGTCTCACACTGTCATACAAAATTTGGCATAAGCATGCACCAATTTACTTCCTCCTGACAGCCTACCTCCAATGCGCAATCCCTGTTGAAGAAGATCCTTAAATGAATTCAATCTTGCCTTTCCTTGACTGCGCAATCCTCATTAGCATCTCCAATGTGTGTGTAGTTGCATTGAATGCACCACTATAGTCACAACTAATAGTCAAACAAACCCTTTCACCTATCTCTCCACTGGGTCTCCACTAGATCTGACAGCCTGTAGTTAATAGTAGTATTTCTTCAGTTGCATGTGAGACCACTACTTGTGAATTAATTAAATAATTAATTCACTTATCTCTCACTAGTGTATCTTTAGTTACAACTACTTACAACTAGCACAACTGAGTTTAACTCACTTAACTGAGTTAAACTAAATAACAACTCACATAACTACACATCCAACTCCATTAAAACTTTGTATCACTCAGTTACAATGAAGTCCATTGTGCACGTCCCACCAACCAACCTTGGAACTCGTAATTCCTTCAATCAACTGGTTTTCCACATCAGTTAACTGAAATCAAGTGCTTCAAGAGAATATATTATTATTTATTGTCTTATTATTATTAAGGGCTAATAATAAATGACATGCATTCTATTTTTAGACATGCGATCTATGAATAGACTTCGCCCATGCATCTAAAAATAGAATCTCATTTATAAATAGAATTTTCTCAACCATCTATAAATAGACTCTCGTTATAAATATATTTTTCTCAACATTCTAAAAATAGACATCCACCTAAAAATAGCCTGCAGGCCCCACCTAGTGTAGGTGCTTAATTTTCACTAGGATCATCATCTTGTTGAATCTCAGCACTCCCTCTCAACAAGAAAGGGATTATCCTTCACCTCGATCTTGTCTCTATGGTATTTGAATTTGCTCCTGGTGAGTGCATTCGTCAGAATATCTGCATCTTGATCTTCCATAGGAATATACTGAAGCAACATGATCTTCTGCTACAAACAATATCTGATATGATGATACAAGATATATATATTCTTATATCTATCATGAAACAAAGGATTAATCAATATTTTAATGCAACTCTGATTATCACAATGAATCAATGTAGGATCTAAATGAGAACCAAAAAAACTAACCAGGATCTTTCTCATCCAGATAGCCTCACATGAAGCTTGAATTGCTGCCATGTATTTTGCTTTCACTGAATTGAGTACCACGGATCTCTGTTTCTTGTTGTACCAAGAAACAACTGTCGATCCGATACTGAAAACCCCTCCTTATGTGCTCTTTCTGTTCGTTTTGCTGCCTACCCAATCTGCATCTCTCAAGCCATGCAACTTCACCTCATCTGTCTATCTGTACCATAAGCCATACTCAGATGTGCCCCTGAGATATCTCTGGACATGCTTGCCCGCCTTCCAAAAGAGCTTGGTAGGCTTAACCATTGCTTGACTAAGCTGGTTCACCACATAGCATATGTCTGGTCTTGTATTAACTAAATACATAAGCGAACCCACCAACTATCGATAGACAATAGCATCCACTACCTCTGTCGATGTAGCTTCCTCTTTCCTCTAGTTTCCTGGAAGAGGAGTATCCATGGGTTTGCAGCCCTCCATGTGAAACTTACTGAGTATCTCCCTTGCATACTTGCTTTGAGACACAAACAGTTCACCATCTCACTGTTATATTTCCAATCTAGGGAAATAGTGAAGGAGGCCCATATCCTTCATCTCAAACTCCTTTGAAATTCCCCCTTGCATGAGTGTATCAGCTGCTCATCACCAGTCAGTATTAAATCATCAACATTAAGAACAATTATTAAAAGCTTACCCTCCACCAAAATTTGGTATAGGTTTGCATCCGCAACACTCTTCGTGAAGCCAAGTCCAATGAAATAGATGTCGATCCGAGTGTACCAAGCATGGGATGCTTGCTTCAACCCATACAACGTTCTTTTGAATATGCACACATGCGACTCACTGCTGAAGATCTCAAATCCTTCAAGATTATCAATGTACACTTCTTCCTTAATGATCCCATTAAGGAACGCAATATTCAAATCCATCTGATGAATGTGCCAACCCATCTACGCTGAGAGAGCAAGGATGGTCCTTATGGAAGAATTTTGTGCGACAGGTGCAAAATTTTCTTCATAATCAATCCCCTCGATCTGTGAGAAGCCCCGAGAAAAAAATCTTGCCTTATACTTCTCAACACTCCCATCAGCAGCTTTCTTTACTTTGTAGATCCATCTTGAACCTACCACTGATTTATCAACCGGCCTTGGAACAATTTCCCAAGCACTGTTTCTGACAATGGAGTCATACTCCTCCACCATTTCATCTACCCATGTGGTCTCCTGCATTGCTTCCTGAAAGGAAGATGGATCTATCACAATACATTTTCTCATGAGAGCCATGTATCCAGTGAATCAGTCAGGAGATTGTCTCTGTCTGCGCTGTGAAGTAGAGAATCCTACATTCTGTGCCACATCAAGCTTCAGCCTCTTGGCTTCTGTGGTATGCCTTCTGCTAGTTCTGATGTTTGGCACTGCTTGAGTGGAAGCCTACACTCCATGATCCTCCTCCTATGGTTGATCCACATCTAGAGACTCATCTTTGGGAACAAGAAGTTCCTCCTCTACATGCAAGTCTAGCTCCCTCTCAGGCGATAAATTCATGGCTTTCTCCTCATTGAATTTTATATCCCAGTGCACCACAGTCATTCGACTGTTTGGAAAATACACATGAAAATTATGGGGTGTTTTTGTGTAACCCAAAAATATCCCAACTTCAGTAGTTGTCTCCAACTTATTTATGGCATTCTTGATCACATGCACATAAACAGATGAGCCAAAAATCTTAAAGTGAAAAATATCTAGTTTCTTACTAGTAAAATCTTCTTCAGGTGTACGCATGCCAATTACTCTATGAGGACAACGGTTTTGAACATAAACCACATCGTTGCATGCTTCCACTCATAAGTGCATTGGTAGGCCCTGATCATGCAACATAGCTCATGAAACACCCATGATTGTTCTGTTATTCCTCTCTCGGACCCCATTCTGTTGTGGGTTATGAGGCGATATGAGTTCTCTCTGAATTCCTTCTTTGCTACAGAAGTCTTTGAATTCGTTCGAGATATATTCACCACCATTATCACTCCACCGAGCCTTCACTTGCTTCCCTAACTCTTTCTCCACCAATTCTTAAACTCATAGAACTTTGAGAATGTTTGATCCTTCTTCTGCATGAAGAAGATCCAGCATCTACGAGAATATTCATCAACAAAAATAACATAATACCTTTGTTTTATTGTTGAAGAAACCAAGAATGGTCCACACACGTCTGTGTGAAATCTCTCTAGGATCACCGAAGCACGGTTCTCCTTTTCATGAAAGGTGGTATTCACAAACTTACCCATAGTACATCCCTTGCACTGATCTATCTACGCAAGTGTACTCTTGGGAAGTCCAATAGAAATCTACTGCAAAATATTCATGGCACCATGGTGAAGATGGCCTAATCGCTTGTGCCATAATTTTCCCTCATGCCAGCTCACCTATTCTTTTTCTTTGCCGACCATAGCAGCGCAGCTATCTACCTCCATATTGTAGAGATCCTTAACTCAAATCCATATATTTTTTGGTTTTACCCGTTGTTTTATGTTGCAAGAAATATTTTCCATCGTTGAAAACAATGGCATGGGCCTCTGTCCTCCAACATCGCGACTAATACCAAGTTTTTCTTCAGACCTGGAGCATGCATAACATCTTTCAATAGAACTGGTTTACCTGAATCCCTCTCAAAGGTAATGGTACCAATTCTAGTCGCACTGTATCGTCCATCGTCACCCATTTCTATATGCATTTGGATATCTTTCTCCTCCAAGTCACTGAAAAGCTCCTTATCTCTAGTCATGTGGAAGGAAGCACCATTATCAAGATACCACACTGATCCCATTGCGCTTGAAACCAAGCATGTGATCAAAGATAAATCAAGTTCAAATTGTGAGACAAGGGCCTCACCAGCTGCAGCTCCAGCAACCTTCTTGTTCTTCTTTTTCTGAGGGTAGTTAGTAGCGAGATGCCCATGTTCGTGGCAGTGAAAACACTTCACCTTGGACAAATCCAACTTCTTCCTTTAATCTCGGATTTTGAGTGGACTTTATTCCCCTTCCCTTTCCTTGCTTTGGAAGCCAAAGCACAATCCTCTTCATCATCATTCTTTGATGAAGATCCATCCCTGGTGTTCTACCTAAACTCCTCCTGCACTAGATCCGACCATAGTCGTTCCCAATCCAGAATTTTTTCCCATCTGTTGATATATTCTTGATAACTATACAAACTCTTAGGAAGTCCCAAGAGAGCCAAACTCACCAAATCATCATTAGCAACAGTAATTCCCACACTCCCCAGTTCATCCTGACATTGGACAAACTTTGTGAGATACTTTGGAATATTGTTGCCCTTCTCCATCTTGATTTCTGAGTTTATCCTTCAACGCCAATTTCCTATGATCGTTGTTGCTTTCGAAAAGATCTGTCAAAGCCTTCCACATTTCAAATGGAGTGGCTTTCCCATGAAGGCTTGAGACAATATGGTCTCTCACACCTTCCAATAGAATCCTTCTCATCTTCGCTACTTTATTTTGCCATGTGTCAAGTAATGCAGCATCTGTCGAAGTGGGCTTAGGAACATCACTGTCGATGAATTCATTCAAGCCATTATCTTCAAGCACCGCCTCCATCCTATCCTTCCATGCAATTTAGTTTGATCTACCCTCGATTTCATACTCTAACTGCAAACCATTGAAATCCATTTCGATGTTTACTCAAATGTCATACCAAGAAATTCTTGCGGTAAATTCGAATTGTTTCCACCATCAAAACTCAGCTATTGCTTCAATATTGCAATCTTTTCTACTCTGATACCATGTATAAATTTATAAATATTGTGATGTATTACTGGATTCTCCTGATCTAACAATTATGCCACTATTAAATACAAAATCCTTCTACTTAATTCTTTGCGGAAATTTAATCACCAATTGCAAACACATGAAGAAAAATCAATCACACAGAACAAGATGTTTTTACCAAGAAAGCATAAAGAAAAAAACCCCAACTATCATATATTATGTATATCATGGACCATGAAACAATCTCATACAAATATCTACTCCAAGAGCTCTTAGTACAATATACAATCATCTCACACTGTCATACAAAAATTGGCATAAGCATGCACCAATTTACTGCCTCCTGAAAGCCTGCCTCCACTACGCAATCCCTGTAGAAGAATATCCCTAAATGAATTCAATCTTTCCTTGCCTTTATTGTGCAATCCTCATTGGCATCTCCAATGTGTGTGTAGTTGCATTGAATGCGCCACTATAGTCACAATTGATAGTCAAACAGACCCTTTCGCTTATCTCTCCACTGGGTCTCCATGGGATCTGACATGCATGTAGTTAACAGTGGTATTTCTTTAGTTGCATGTGATACCAATGCTTTTGAATTAACTAAATAATTAATTCACTGATCTCTCACTAGTGTATCTTTAGTTACAACTAGCACCACTGAGTTAAACTAAATAACAACTCACATATCTACACATTCAATTCTGTTACAACTTTGTATCACTCAGTTACAACGAAGTCCACTGTGCATGTCCCACCAACCAACCTTGGAACTCATAATTCCTTCAATCAAATGGTTTGCCACATCAGTTAACTGAAATCAAGTGCTTCAAGAGAATAGATTATTATTTATTGTCTGATTATTATTAAGGGCCAATAATAATCGACATGCATTCTATTTTTAGACATGTGATCTATAAATACACTTTTCCCATGCATCTAAAAATAGAAACTCATTTATAAATAGAATTTTCTCAACCATCTATAAATAGACTCCCGCTATAAATAGATTTTGCTCAACATTCTAAAAATTGACATACACCTAAAAATAGCCTACGGGCCCCAACTAGTGTAGGCGCTTAAGTTTCACTACGATCATCAACTTTTTTGAATCTCAACAATTTGTTCAATTTTCTGAGAGAGGTCATAATTTCTAGACTGAAAAAGTTATATCTATTCACTGTATTGTACTTAACTCATTTCCAAGGAATAAATATATCAATCGTCCTTGCATTTTTTACTCATTCCTGTTGAAATTTTGGCAGTAATTGTTTATTTCCATGGTATTTCGATGGTTTTGTGTATCCTCCTCGATTTATAGCTATTTAATTGTTAATTCTTACATAAATTTTAGAGTTTTCTTACCGCCCATAATTCCTAGTGTATACTTCTTCTTGTGTTTTATTGGGTTATAATAGGTCATGCCTTTCTCTTCATATGGATAATTTGTAACGTATTATCCAATCAAAGAGTAGCATTAGCTCAGTAAGGGAAATATAATTAGCTTATCCCTTATTCTACCAATTTTGAGTTTTTACTGATCACATATATATAATTCTCACTGGTTTTGTAATTTTTTTCTCCTACCCACAGGTTAAAGAAGAATATACTATGTCATGGTTTATTAGTGGTTAAATTTGGCTATCATCTCACAGTAGCTCTTGAAATTTTAAATCTTATGAGTTCATTCTTAATACAAATATTCAATGTTTTCTTTGGGCGTCTATTGATTTTACAGGGTGGCTAATCTGAATTTTATATAAAAAAATCCCTTTATAGTAACTTGACTCAACTATATTTTTTTTTAGTCTTCTAATTAGATCTTAGGTACTGCACAAATGTCATTCGGTTATAATAGTTAAGTTTTACCCTCAACACTTATCTACTGTTCACTAACAACTATAAATTTTCAGTCTAAATTGTTGTTATAAGGTAACTTGTAGTTTTAGACTTTATCTTAAAAACCCAACATCGCCTCATCAAAGGAGCGTTGAGTCTCGCAAGGTGTCTATTGGGTTTGGTTTTACAATAAATCCCCTTCATTGTATTCAATTTGGTCCCTCCCATTCCCTCTCAGGCTTATCAACAATAAGAAATTAATGTTGTCCTGACCAACTCGAAATACTACCCCTCATCTACAATTTCCATAATAATATAACACCAGTGCCTTATCAAAATAGTCAATTGTCATGTTATACCTTTCTTGATAATGATTTCCTCTCAGTACATGTTATCTACGATATACATAATTCCTTAAATAGATCTGATTGTATGAGAATATATTAGGGTGATTTCTAAGTAACATATTCTCAATCAATAATTCAGCAGAATGTAAACTTGCAATTCATCCAACTATGGCTATTATTATATTCCCACTCTTTCATATAGTTGATATACTCACTTAAATATTTATTTGTCAACTATGTATAAGCAGAATCACAGTAACACGGATTTACATATTGCATCCACATATTATTCTATCATCATTCATCCATTACCCAATTTCTTTTAAATACGTTTGCACACAAAAAATATACGAACAATAATGGTTATTATGTCATCCATTACGCAGATTCATTTAATACGCATGCACCCAAATTCTATATTAACAGTAATCAATAAAAATCTAGCCCTTCATTTACTCTTCAAATTTCATAAATATAAAAATTTTACTTCAAGAATAAAATAAATTTCTATCCAATAGTTTTCTAGAAAATTCACTTGGGAAAACACCTTCCACCCAACCTCGAACTGAATCCTCGAGTTCCCCCCCGAGATGAGATGTACTTGCATAGAATCAACAATCTATTTTGATTCCAAATAATGTATTTTATACATTATTTCCCCAAGTTACATATTTTTCCTTAGCAGCGTCCCGTCGTTCATGGGTTTGTCAACCCACTAGCCTAGGCTTTTCTTCCCATTTTGTTTTACTTTAAAGCCCTCTTTTCTCTCCCACATTGATTTATTCTCCCTTACTCATTATTTTTCTACAATTTAGTGAATTAAGGGAAAAATCATCTTTATCTTATCCACCACATGGGTTTCTGGATTTTGGCAATAATATCTTACTCGAATGTTTCTTTCCCGAGTAATTTCCAGTTTCCCTTTTTATTAATAAAAATTCATTTATTACATCATTGTTTTCTATTTTTTATTCAAGGCAAGTCCACCATGGATTTCTAACCAGTCCCAACTAGAACAAAAGATATTTACATAGAAACATAGTGGTATTACATTTTCCCCCTCTTTAAAATAACATTGTCCTCAGTGTTTATTAATCATTTTCTTCGTTCTCGAAAATTTTCGGGTAAGCATCTTTCATTGTATCCTCACTCCCACGTATGCTCCTCAGGTGTAAAGTGCCTCCACTGCACTTTAACCCGAGCGATGAATCGATTCCAGAGCATGATCTCTTTCTGATCTAAGATGCAGAGTGGCTCTGGCAGGAAGTATTGTTCGGGTTCCACTTGTATCAAGTTCCAATCAATCACATGTGAACTATCATGGATATACTTCTTGTGATAAAGACACATGAAAAAATTTATGAATTTTAATATGGATGGTAAAATCTAGCTGATACGATACTGGAACAACTTTGTTCAAGATTTCAAAAGGCTCACAGACTCATGGTGTTAACTTTGTACAAGCCCTGGTTCTTAGAGTACTTTTCCTCAGTTTCACTCTTAAGTAAACATGGTCTCCAAGATTAAATTATTTATGGATTCTCTTCTTGTCTGCGTAACTTTTTTTTCTATCTTGTGCTGTTTTGATATTTTGTCTAGTATTCCACACAACCTGTTCTATTTATTGCAAAGCATTGGTACCAATATTAATATATCCTCTGGCCGAGTCCAATTGAGTGGGGTATGATATTTTATGCAATACATAGCTTCAAATGGACTTATTTTAATTGAATTTTGATAGTTTTTGTTCTACGCAAACTCTTCCAGATGCAGGAAATCCTCCCATTTAGTAGGCCTATCCATGACATACATTCGTAGCATATCCTCCACAATATAATTAGTCCTTTCCATTTTCTTTTCTGTTTGTGGATGATATGCAGTGATAAATTTTAACTAAGTTCACATGCCTCCAAAGAGAGCTCTCCAAAACTTAGAGGTAAATTTAATACCTTTGTCTGACACTACCATATTTGGTGTGCCATGCAAATAGAAATTTTCCTTCATGAAAATATTGGCAATCTGTGTGGTTCCAAAATTATACTGCGATGGTATCAAATGTGCTACTTTATTCAAATTCTCCACCACTACAATGATGGAGTCATGTTTTCATTTCGTTATGGGTAATGTTGTAATAAAAACCAATGAAATCACATGTCCCACTTCCATTCAGGAATGGGCAATGGGTTCAACAACCCAACCAAGTGTTGGTGTTCCACCTTTACCTGTTGACATTCTATACCTTTTTCTAACTATTCTTCCACCTCCCTTTTCATACATGGCCAAAAAAAATATTTCCTTAATGTTGTTATCATTTTCTGATATCCGAGATGCCCTGCATACGTTTTCTTATGATATTCATGTAATATTACCTGCTTTAAACTACTCACATTGGGGACATATAATCTATTATTGTAAATTAATAATTTTTTTGAGTTCTCCCCATAACCTGGGATATATGTTTGCTACAACTTCTGTTGAATTTCTAAATATTTAAGGTCTCCTCACCAAGAATTTTTAATCTGCCCTAAAAAATATATTTTAATATTATTAACTATACTCATTACAACATGTGCATGTATTCTTAAAGCATCTTCAATTTTATTTTCTTTTCAATTTATGTGTTTAATATCAAAATCTAATTCACTAAGGAAATATAACCACCTATATTGTCCAACATTTGAGGGTTTGCATCACCCTTCAACTCCAAAACCTTCACCCAAACTTCACAACATGTGAGAGTTTGCGTCACCGGTGAACTAACTTTGGTTTCTTCGAGGTCTTCTTCCCGAGTTCAAAGTGGACTATTTTCAGTTAGAATCACCGGTGAACTAACTTTGGTTTCTTCGAGGTCTTCTTCCCGAGTTCAAAGTGGACTATTTTCAGTTATTCTAATATAAATGTTGGTCAAATATAAATGTAAATGTTGTTGGTTTATTATAAAATGTAAATGTCGGTGTTGATGAATTTTTCTAATCAATTTTTCTTTAAATTTGATAAGAATTTATTGAAATTGAAATTATATGTTTGATAGATAATTTTGCACAATAAATTTTTTTAGAATACTAAATCCACATATAATCAAAATATCAATTTAAATAACAAAAATCAAAATTTCACCTCAAATTTTTTTTTTTTAAATCACACTAAAAACAACTAAAAAATACCATTGCCCAACCGCACAAAGAACCTATGCTCCGAGGTTTGCAGGGCACGCTTTCAATGTGAATGAACCCAGAGATCCCTTCGCACGGAGCAAAATCCGGGACGAAACTTCGTAGTTAAAGTAGGTGACATCTGGCATAAACTTTAATATGGAAGCCACCTAGCTCATTCTTTACTCGCATTCATATTTTTGACATGTGATAATCCTCAACAGAAGACTCTTGGGCTACAAGTTACAGTCACAGTTGCGTATTTTCAGTGTAGGTTCATCAGCGTCTGCTATGACGTCACAGAGTCTGTTATGGCGTCTGCAATGGCGTCTGTCGCCCAAATATGACGTGTTTGGAAGAATATGAATGGACAGGTCAACAACGGCAGCGTCGGGCGTTAGTCCTGTTCTAAAATTTTTGGTATCCATCTTTTGATCGAACTCGAACTTTTAGATATTTGATTAAAATCTAAAATTAGGGAAAATCTCCATGACCATCTCTCCAGGATTGACTAAACCCTAATAATCGCTAAAGCTCCTCCCAAATTCTTTGCAATATTATTATGAAGTCAAAAGGTCAGAAAGAACGTGGGTCCAGAGTTATCATTTTATTATTATTTTTTTTTGCCTCACATGAGCAGTTTTTGCATTTACCAGGAAAAAAACGTGCACGATAGAGAAGGCGGTGAAGACCTTTTCATTGCTTGCTTATAAGTATTCGCACTCCACAGCATATTTACCCATACAATTCTTCGAGTTCTCAGAGTTCTCACTGTGATTTCTCATACTGACTCGCAACCTTTTCTACTTGGATTCTAGTTTCCAGATATATCGAATCTCTTTTCTGCTCACAACGATAAGATTTCATATTCTTCATCTGCAAATACCGAGCTTTAAGATGAAGGGCGCTATCTTGGCTATAATCTTGTTCCTGATTTTTACAAGCCATAGCTGCAGCGGCAGATTGCTGGAAAAAAATCTATTTATCGCGTCTGATAATTCGTGGGGCTTCAATCCCATTCTCAATTCCGTGGTGGACGATGACTCCCGCTTGGAAAAAGATGCTGTGCGGCATTGTGAAGAAGAAATAAGCCCCTTGAGCAGCTCGTCGGAGAATAATGCCACGAAAGAACAGACGAATTTAGGGTTCAGGCTTAGTCCAAAGGGTACTCAAAATGAAAACAAGGCCGACGAGTCACCTGCATCGAACAAAGCTGAGGCCGTATTTCAGCTACTACCGAAGGGAAAAGTGACACCGTCTGGACCGAGTCCTAAAGTAAATTTCATGGTGACCGAACAGCGCCTCTCCAAATCCAAGCGCAGTCCCGGGGTCGGTCACATGCAGATGATCCGCCCTAAGCCTCAAAAAATGAACGGCGACAGAGTCAAATCCCATCAGAGAAATGGAGATGATAAAAGAAATAAGCGCAAACTGGGCTCTTCGCCGAGCCCAGGAGGCGGCCATTGATGGGTATCCGCTGAATACAAAAATTAATAGAACAGAGTTTACTGTCTGAATTGTTCATTGTAGATAAAACCAGGCAAATCCCAACTACACAACAAAGTTTTTCCTTATTGCCCTTCAGGTTCAGGTCCGGCTGAAGGATCGGGGTCTTCCATCTTCGATCTTCGGATTGTTGGGATTCATTCATGACTCCGATTAACAGTGCTTCCCGGCTATGGTAACGTCATTGGAAGATAAGATCCGAGGAGGTTGTTTGGTTTTCATGTATTGTTGACAGAGGCCAGGCCCTGTGCGTAACAGGGAGAAAAAGAAAATACAGTGGAGTCCAGAACCACGCCTCATACATACTATTATTCTTTAATTCTTTTTGAAATCGTTGTAAATGGATCTATTATTTTTTCATTTTTGGAAATCGTAAATGGATTTATGGGTGAAATAAAAAAATGGTGAACCTTCCCAAAATATTTATTGATGATCTTATCATCTGGTCATTATAAGTAAAGCTGATGATTATTTTTAAATTCCCTTTCAAACTGTTGTATATGGGTGGATGATTATTGTAGTGGAAATACAACAATGAATCTACTTTCAACAAAAAGATAATACAGTGGAGTGGAGAACCACGCCTCATACAAACTATTATTTTTTAATTCTTTAATAAATCGTTGTCAATGGATCTATGGGTGAAATCAAAAACATTATTATACGATTTAAGTAGCAAACCAAAATTCAAATATTTATGAAAATAATGTTTTCAGTGATACTAATGTAGGCGAAGGATTCCTTCTCCCATGTGATTATTATCCCCAAAAAAAAATATTTTCATAGAAATTATGGCAGAAATTATTTAAATGTGTGGACAAATTCAAATACACTAGCAATGACTCTGCTCATTTTTTAAATTTTAAGAATTTTAATATTAGCTTAGATTTATCATAATTATGGATCTACCAGATTAGCTATCAAATTTGTTGAGCTGTAATTTAGAGTAAAAACATATATGATTTTTCTAAAAGTTTAATAAATCCATAGTTAAGATAGATTTAGGTTAGTTTAATTTTTTAGTTTTTATCAAAACTATTATAATATGTGTGCATAAATTGCTCTCCATTTTATATTTAAAAAATTTTTATAAAATTTCCTTTAAAATACATATTTATATATTCAAAAATGTTTTAAATATTTTCTATTGATTTAAAATGTGGAATATATTTTCATATATAATCGTTTAGTAATTGAATTTTATATGGTAATTTAACTTTTTACATTTTAAAACATTTTTTTATTATATTCTTCAAGTAATCTTTCATAATGTTAAATTGCAAGAACCAATCAAAAATGTCTAAACACACAATTAAATATATATTTTTTAAATAAATAATTCTTCTTGAATTGTAATATCTTAAACAATATTCCAAGAAAACAACTCAAAAAAGTAAGCATATTACCCATTATCCAATGTTATGACAAATATAAGTATCATTATGAGAAAATCAATATACATTATATTAATTTGAATTATAATTTCTTCTAACATTTTTTTTACCTAAAGAAGCTCCATCTGAAGGTGGAGACTGTTCATAGTGGAAAGCAATGGACAAGATGTTGGTGCTAAATTTTAGCATATAATATTTTGAGTATCATAGTGGTAAATTAAAATTACAAATTGGTAATTCAAAACTCTCAATGTTATAAGTTTTTTTTTTTTTTTTTCTAGTTCTTCATTTTTTTCCTATAAAAACCTCTATTTCAGGCATAGGCTAAATGGAATAGTTTGGGATATATAATATGTGAAACCTTCATTTCAGACATGGGCTAAATGGAATAGTTTGAGATATATAATATGTGAAACCTTCATTTTAGACATAGGCTAAATGGAATAGTTTGATATATATAAATATATTGCATGAATCTATATCACAATTAAAATAATGTCTAAACACACAAAATTAAATAATTTTTTTCCTCGTTACAACTTTTCTTTGAAGTGTAATATCTTAAACAATATTCCAATGGAACAATGCAAACTTTAATTTAAAAAAAAAAAAATCAACATATTACCTATTGTCCAATATTATCACTAATGTAAGTATCATTGTGAGAGAATTGATACATAGTATATTCATTCTAAGGGTTTACCATGAAGAATTCTTACTTGGAGAAGCCCTGCAACATTTGAAGGTAGAGATGTTCATAGTGGAAAAAAAAGGTGGGAAGAATGGTGAGAATTTTGTTGGTGGATTGGTAAATATCACTCAAAGCCCCAACCAAACATTTCTCTTTGGAAAAAAAGAAAATTCATTAGTAAATATCACTCAAAGCCCCAACCAAATTTTTCTCTTTGGAAAAAAAGAAAATTCATTGGAATTTTATGCTTTTAAATAAGATACATTATGGAAGAATAACATGGGAAAAACCATGGGTTATCAAAACTCATAGCCAAAAAAGATAAATTATTTTATTTTATTTTATTTTTATATAATTTGATTGAGTCTCAAAATGTTTACATAACATAACAAGACAAAACATGAAAGAACATAACATTACAAAATCTCTTACACATTGGACCCTTACATATTGGGTTTAAGAGTACCTCTAGATGCAATAAACACAAAATCCATACATAAAAAAGTGCAATATATATAGTTTGATTAATTGGCCCTTAAATAGAAGTCCCACAAAATAATTAATCATGACAGATTTAAGTCATAAAAACTTGATCCACATGTAGATAATTAATCATGGCGGATTTAAGTCATAAAAACTTAATCCACGTGTAGCCATACTACCCCTCGTTTTATTGATCCAATAAAGAAATTAAAAATCAATATTCAACAAATAATAGGTGCCCCGTTTTCTAAACCAGTTTCCGCCATCATTTTTCCCCGTAGATTCAAGAAGGGTATGTTCAAGTCCTTAGAACATTGATTCCATGTAGCTAGAGTCTATACGGATGTTATGATTCCATGTAACCAGAGTCCATTGTTGATCCAATAGAGAAATAAAACATTAGACTCTAACAAATAGTAATTATTCTCCAAAACATTATGGGAAATTTTTAGTTTTGGAAAATCATTTTTCTCTCTAAATTTATAAACAAGACTAAATTTTATTACCTAGTCTAGATTCATTTTAACATGTTTTATTAAACAACTTAGATCCATCTTAATTTGTTTTATTAACCAGCTTAGATCTATCTTAATTCTAGATCTATCAAACATAGAGAGGGGTCAAATATCTAGAGGTGCAATCCTATTTTTTGAGTGCAAAACTTGAGGAATGATTTGCACCTCTAGATTTTATCCCTCTCAACAATTGATAGATCTAAAATTGAGATGTATCTGGGTTGATTTAATTTTAAAGTTAAAATGATATTATTTTCGTATTACATATATAAAATGGAAAAAGTTAGTATTGTAACTTTTAAATTATTACAATTAAAATAATCGTATCCTATAAAACATGGTAAAAATAGAAATTTACATTTTTTTAATAAAATATAGAAAAACTAATTCATTTACAAAATTTAACTGGGAAAATATGAAAAATTAACCATTTGCAAATTTTAACCCAATAAAAAAACCATCATTATAGTCAATAACTCCCAAGTCCCATACTAGCCCTAAGTTGACAACTAAATGCATAATATTGTTCTTGTTGTATTGAGAAATTAGAAAGGTAATTAAAAAACCAGCAATTTTTGGCATTGTGTCAAGGAGTTACTAAAGGAACATCTGAAGGAACATTTTTTTCTTTTTCTAGTATTGGTTTGAATTTCATAATTTTGCATATATAATAGGATTTTTTTCTTTTGTTGTTTTTAGAATACCTATATAGGTCACATAGATACATTGATTGAGTTTCTAAATTTTGTTGTCATGCATTAAGAGCCACCCATAGTACTAAACTTTATTATGCTAGAAGTTTAGAGGAATGAAAGAAAATCATAGATGAATACAAAGGAGTCGAGGGGATGTCTAAGCCTTCAAGATTGAATTTGGATTTATTATCAAGGTATGTGATACATTATTGATTTAATGGATTTGGTAGCTTGGTACATAAATTTTTCTATTGGCAAAATATTCTCTCATTATCTATACTTCTCCCTTCCTTGTTCATTTACTAACCTATGATTCTTTTTCGCAATACACTTAGCTTCTTTATTTTTGGGAAAATGTACCTAAATTAATGAGTCAATGTTTAAAAAATTAATGATTGGAAATAGAACTTCAGTCTACTTGGTAAAGTGAGATTACATGTATCATCTCCTTCGTTTTCTTCGTAAAATACTATTCTATGAGTGACATTGGTACATATTGAATCTAGAAAATTGGCGAGCACCATGGTTGGGTACTTAGGTGTCTTGGAAGATGGGAATGTGCTCATAGGATGACCAATGGCTTAGTCCTTACGTCAAGCTTGATGTTTAGTCCCGAAGTACAATAGGTTCTCAGTAAATAAACCAATATGCCAAGTTTTGTACAATTAGTTCCTAACGAGAATATTGGTCCTATTCATAGCCTTGTTAGTGAACAAAGGAATATTATCATTTGATAGATTTAATCTAAGTTCTCTAAATAAAATTTCATGTTTCATATTCTTTAATGGTTTCTCAGTGAATGATATTTACTTTATGAAAAAATTAATATTGACATTAATACATCCCATATCCAAACTATTCCCTACAAAAATTGCAAGAACCATGGTTGGAAGCTAGGAGTCTAAGAATATGTGAATGTTTCTGTAGGATGAACAATATTTTATTCATAG
Organism: Pinus albicaulis; assembly: GCA_034641835.2. NCBI lineage: Eukaryota > Viridiplantae > Streptophyta > Pinopsida > Pinales > Pinaceae > Pinus > Pinus albicaulis. The sequence goes on from CM076584.1 coordinate 328,896,655, forward strand.
TTGATTTTCAAACCTCGAGTAAAATGGTTCCCATTATGGTTGGTCTGAGACCCAAACTTTTCTCCAACATTGTTCCTTTTCAAATTCTCTAAAGACAAATTTGAACAACATCATTTTCCCCGTAACAAGGAACTTCATGGATTTCCGTGATGGTTATGTTAGGATATGGTTTCCACCATCTCATTGTTTCCATACCATATTTTGAATTAAAAGAAAAAAAAATATACCATTTTCAAATGTCTCAAATCCTCTTTTAAGTTTTTAATAACAACAAAATGTCATTAAAGTAACTTATGATCAACTCCAGTTATGAGCCATTAACCAATCCAAATGATATCACCAACCTTGCAATGGTCTTGAACCCTGTCTTACATTCATCAACTTCTTGAGTAAGGATTTAATGGTAACCACTCCTCAAAGCCAATTTGGAGAATTATTTAACACCAACAAAGCAATCTATATGGCATCTATTCTAAGCAATGGATTATCTTTTTTTATAGATCTAGAGATCAAAAATATTCTTCATATTCTTCACTAACCTCCTTTCTTATGTGAGAGTAGAGTTGATGTGGCATAATGATTTATGTCCTCCCTTATAAGTCTTTTCTTAACAAATCCTTATTTCTTCATTTTACTTTGAAACAATCTAACCTTCAAATGGCTTTATTAGTATCAAATTTCAATCTTCACATGAAGTCAATATGGTGTGAGTTACATAGTTACATGAAGTAAATATGGTGTGAGTTAAATCTAGTAGATTTACATAGTTACTCTCTAATTAATTTGCAAGACATTTTATAGCTCATTATATCTTGCTTTCTCCATAATTTTAATAAAAACTTGTAATCATATAATTAAGACTTTCTTAAAAACTTATTCCATTCATCTCAATAATATTATTGGAATATGCTTTACAAATAAACACTTTTAACATTTTAGACCATAATTAAACTTTATTTTTACCTTAACATTTTTAAATATTTGAAAATTATACCATTAGATATAACTTTATCTCAATATTCTAAACTTAAACTTTTAAAATCTTCTTCACCTATGATCCAGGATGAAATTACTTGATTCATTCTTATTCTTATAACCAATGTATTAACATGTAAAGATTCCAATCACCCTTTAAATCACTTAGTCCTCAACATTGCAAACTTACTCTCCTGCAATCTTCTTATCTATATTCTACAAATTAAATTTCCTCTTTGTTTATCCTTAACACAGATTCGCTCACACTTTAAATCTATATCATTGGCCTTAACTTCACAGCATGTGAGGGTTTGCATCACCCTTGAACTAACTTTTGTTTCTGCCAGGTGTTTTCCCCGAGTTCAAAGTGGACTCCCGTGTGGGCCATTTTCAGTTACTCTGATATTAATGTTGGTGCAGACGAACAAGCTATGCTCCGAGGTTTGCAAGGGAACGCTTCCAATGTGAATGAAAACAGAGAGATCCCATCCCCTGATTCTTGTATAGAAAACCTCTGTTCGCACGAAGCAAAAGCCGGTACCAAACTTCGTAATTAAAGTAGGTGACATCTCGCATGAACTCTTATATGGAAGCCACCTCGCCCATTCTTTACTTGCATTCATACTTTTGACATGTAATAATCCTGAACAGATGATTCTTGGGCTACAAGTTACAGTGACAGCTGCGTATTTTCTGTGTAGGTTCATCAGCGTCTGCTATGACGTCACAGACTCTATTATGGCGTCTGCAATGGCGTCCGTCGTCCAAACATGACGGGTTTGGGAGAATATGAATGGACGGATCAACACCGGCAGTGTCGGGCGCTAGTCCTGTTCGAAACTTTTTGGTATCTATCTTTTGATCAAACTCGAACTTTTGGATATTTAATTCAAATTTAAAATTAGGTTAAATCTTTAGGAGTGAGTGTTATTAAATTTTAATCATATTTTAATTGGGTGTCTAACGGAACAGTGATTTTAAAATTAGATAATAATAAATAATAATAATAATTGAAATTTGACAAATAACTCAAATAATATCATATAAGAAAGGGAATTAAATATCCTTTCATCCAAGTTGCAAGATCACACAACTTTGGGTGATAATCACTTTCATATTTTTTTTAATGTAAATTATCACAGGTGTAGCGAAACTTTGTCGATGTGATGAGAAATATATTATAGTAGGTATAAGAAAATGCTAAAATACTGTATACACAATGACCTTTAATATGAATATATTTTATTAGAATTAATAAATTGAAAATAGTTCAAATAATTTTTCTTGGAATTATGGAAAGCGTTTTTTGGTTGTCGTGTCGATAGCTATTTGCATTGAGTATGGGCTTTGGGAGTCGATAGCTTTTTTACAATGAATATGGTATGAAGAAAGTTTGTATAATTAATATCGAAGATGTTCCAACATAGTTAGATATCACACAAAAAAAATACGATAAATCCACATATATTAAAACTGAGTAAATTGATAAAAAAATAATTATAATGCTAAATATAACTTTTATATTAATAAAAATAAATATTAATTTACATTAAATTTTTAATTTATATAAATTTATAAAAATAATATTATATTTTAAAAAAGACAAATTTTATATAATTCAACTAAAAAGATTATACATAACCGCACATGATCTTAACTTCGAAATGTCAATCAACACCAATATTATACTCTTTTCCATTGCTAGTTTGGTCAGAATAAAGTATTAATGAAAAAGATTTGATTTTGAGAATAGAATACAATTAAATGTTTGGTTGTCTTAACAAACAATAGTTGTATACTTCCATGGATTAACCTTGACTGATTTGGACAATCAAATTTGATTTGGGAAATGTTGGTTTATTTTTATTTGTTTGGGTTAATTTGCAATATGTTTTGTCATTATGGTGTGATATGATATTTTTATTTGTTAAATTGTAATATGTATTTTCTTTAGGTCAATATGGTGTGATATAGATTTGAGATATTTAGGAGTTTTTGGGATAGAAAAAATAGATATTAAATTATCAAAAATGCACTTGAATTTTTGTGATTTTTTCCTTCTAATGTTTATCTTAAAATTTTGAAGTAGGATAATGGAGAGGCGATGAAAATAAGAATAATGTGTTTCTTAGGTTTAAAATATTAATAAGGATGAGTACATAGTTGTTTATTCTTTTCGTTTCAATATAATTGTGTATTTGTTTTGAATTTTAGAAATGCATATGCATTTTATGAATGTGCATATATTCAATATTTTCAATAATAACCATTTCTTCATGGAAATTTGATTTTACATTGATTTTGTAAATAAAAAGAACTCGTTTAATGATTTTAAATTTGTACACTTTCAAAATAATTAAAATAAATTTATTATTAAAAAAAAACATCAATCTATTTCCCCAAACTTTTCCTCGGTCGATAATAATTTCCTTAAATTTTTTTTCTCCAATAGTGAGTATGGCATTGTTGTGGCCCAGTATTGGTGATGATAAGCAAGAGGGACATTGATGTCACTGGGTCTCCACATGCTTATGGAGGAATCCTCATTTCCAAATAGATTTTCTTCAAATTCTCATTTTTTTTATTTATAAATTTCTATACATTTACATTTTTTTTTAATTTATACTGTTTAAATGCATATTTTATTTTCTAGTAGATAGTAAAACCATGATTAAAAAACCAAATCATAACTCCTCATAAGACCCATGCACAAATGTTAATCAATGTTTAGATCAATTTAGATACTTAACTCCTATGCCAGGGAATACTAGAGAGTCATCTATTATTTGATGGAAAGGCAGAGGAGGAAAAACACAAAATTTCACACATGATAACAATAGGAGTTGTTTCTCTTCTCAATTGATCACACAAACCTGACTTGACTTAATTACAATGAACCCCACATGGGGTATTTATCATTTTCCAGCTACTGACTCATTCAAAATAACTTCAATATGCACAATCACTAAATTTGGAGTTCTTCAAATATAGATCAAATTCAACCTGAATCACACTTAACTCAGTTAACTCACACTCTATTAGGTCCTTATAATACTACTGTCGCCCCTTATTTGTATTGTTAGTGTAGCCCCCTTATTGTTATTTTTATGCCCATGTAGTCCCCATATCTTTATTATTGTGCCCCATAGAAACCCCTTGTTGTTATTGTTGTGCCCTTTGTTATGTGGGCTCTGATTATATTGTGATCTCTTAGGCTCCTATATATAGAAATTAGGGTTTGTCATTTCAATCATCGAAGAATTGTTCATTTATGTATTGTAAAGGAGGCTTCCCCCTTGAAGGGGATATTTTTTAAGTCATTAACCTATATTTTCTTCTATTTTGTGAGTTGGTTGCATAACATTTGGTATGAGAGCTTTGGATTCAAGGGTTTCACTTCTTAAGACAGGTCATCTTGGAATTTTTGCTATAAAAATTTTTCTACAAAGTTTCAGAAGCTTAAATTGAAACCATATGGAGTCAAATTCTTAGTAAACTTCGTGCTAGAATTTCAGAGATTGTTTCACTATATTTTCAGAGATATGATCTGAGGAAGTTAGGATTTTCACAAGCTCCATAATTCAGTATCAAACAGGCAACCGAGGGAAAATCATCATAACTTTCGTTTCAGGCATCAGATTTGAATTCTGTAAAAATAGGTCAAATTTTAACGAAATGTAGTTTCTTGTGTATTAGTTTCAGGTTTGAAGGTCTAAAAAATGACACGTGGCATGTCGTAGAATGAGTCCATATCTAGGGCATTGTGGGAGATCAGCCATAGCTCTATATTGAAGAATCCAAATTGGGTCTGACCTATGGCATTGAAAATAAGACTCAGAGGGCTAATACAAGAACGAAGCTCAAATGTTGGGGATCCAAAATCAGAGATACAACGGGTTCAATATCGATCTTCTCAAAAGAAAAAAAAAGTATATTTGTTTTAAAATTGCATAATTTTTTTTTGAAAAATTAGTTTGAAGTGATTCCGAGGGCATATTTAAGCATTTATATCAGTATTGGGTTCTAAAATGCCTCCAAAAAATAATTCCACACCCATTAAGCCCTTCGAAAGCTCTACTATACCACATGAAGAGGAAGAATTGCAACATGATATATCAAAATTGTGATACCAAATGCAAAAAAAATTGCTCTCCCAAAGAGTAACCAAAAATGAAATACAAGATAAGATAGATGGTATTGAAGCTAAGATGGAATAAAAAAAGGAAGGTTTAAAGGTATACATAGAATGTTTGAAGGAAGGTCTGACAACGTTTCTACAAGAAATGATTCCTAATAGCAAACAGGTATTAGATGAAACTCATGAAGAGAACAAAAAAAATATTAATCATGATTCCATAGTCTCTAAAGTTGGATTGAAGACCCACCATAATCCAAAGATCGATATGAGGAAGTCTGATGGCAATGATCTGGTAACATGGATAACTACAAATAGAGCAATACTTTGTTCTCCATAATGTGCAACACACACAAAATGTACGTATTGCAACTTTATATTTAGAACCCAATCAGTTTGGATTATATTGATGGATTTGTTCTTTTAAACCACTTGTCACTTGGTCAATTTTAATGAAGGAAATGATATCACATTATGAGGATACAAAGAGCAACACCCTCTTTAGCTAATTGATAAATATCAAACAAAAGTATTCAATGGTGGAGCACATTCAGGACTTCCAAAAATAGGGTAAATGATATTCCAAAGAAACATATGATTGATGTATTCATATGGACTTTAAAGGATAACATACAACATGAGGTTCGCATTTGGGAACCTGATTCATTGGAGAAGGAATTCAGGTTGACAAGAAAAATTGAAAGAAAAAATATGGCGACAAGGAAGCTTACCACTCAAAATTATAAAGATGAAAGTGTTGCTAATCCTAGCCTTCCACAACCTACAAGTTTGACACCACAAATGTTGGAAGAAAAAAGAGAAAAAGGGCTATGCTACAATTGTGATAATAAATACACTAAAGGTCATAAGTGTGCTGAGAAGAAATTATTTTACATAGATTGTGAAGAGGAGGAAGAAAAGGAACAAGAAACTTCAAAAGAATAGGATATACACCAGGAACCGACCTTAGAGAAAGAAAAAAATAATCCGACCATATCTTGTACTGCATTGGCAGGAATTACCACTCCTCAAACTCTCAATATAGAAGGGAATATAAAGAAGAAAAAGGTAATAGTGTGGATTGATTCAAGTAGAACCCATAATTTTTTCATTTTAAGATAGCCAAGGAATTGAATTTCTTTCTATATCTAGTACTAAAGTGTCAAGTGATGGTTGCAAATGGAGGAACTATAAATTTCTCTGTAAAGTGCCATAATATCAAGCTAACCATGGGGGAATATGTTCTAAATAGCCCAATTCTTTCCATTCCAATGGGTGTTGTTGATGTTGTACTAGGTGTTCAATGGTTACAATATTTGGGTACGATAAGTTTTAATTTTCAAGAAATTTTCTTGAATTTTTTTTGGGAAGTAAAGGAACTTGAATTAATGGGTATCGCAGGGAAACAAATAAATATAATCATCTCTAATGGCATGAAAAATCTTCTAAATAAATAATAATGAGGCGTAATTGCACAATTATTCTCACTAGAGTTTCAAACATCGAAATCATCTATTTCTCGAGATCTCCAAAAATCTTGGACAATCATTCCAAGGTATTTGAGACACCCAAATTACTCCCACCTATTTGTGATCACGATCATGTTATTCATTTGATTCCAGGATTTTTTCCTCCAAAAATCATGCCTTACAGATATCCCTATGCCAAAAAGAGAAAAATTGAACGCATGATTGCATAAATGCTAGAGGTCGGTATAATTCAACCTATTCAAATTTCTTTCTATGCTCCAATAACATTGGTGCAAAAGAAGGATGTATCATGGCGCATGTGTCCGGATTATAGGGAGCTCAAAAATCTCACTATTAAATATAAATTTCCCATTCGTATCATTGATGAATTATTGGATGAATTACATGGAGAAATTTACTTCACCAAGTTGGATCTACGTTCAAGATATCATCAAATTAAAATGAAGACAGAAGACATTATGAAAACAACATTTAGAACTCATGAGGGTCATTATGAATTTGTGGTCATGCCTTTTGACCTTACCAATGCACCTTCAATGTTTCAAGGGTTGATGAATTCCATTTTCAAACCCTTCCTTAGAAAAAATGTGTTAGTATTTTTTGATGATATACTAATCTACAACATATCTTGGAAGGATCATGTTCAACATGTTGACAGGGTGCTCAAACTATTGGAGGAGAAACAATTATATGAAAATACCTCCAAATGTTTATTTGGAGTACAGGAGGTGGAATATCTAGGTCATATTTTATCTCATGAGGGTGTTAAGGTAGAACCTAACAAGATTAAAGCCATTAAGGAATGGAAAATCCCCACAACTATAAAGCATATGCGAAGATTTATCGGTTTAATGAGTTATTATCGCAAGTTTGCTAAGAATTATGGGAGAATAACAACACCTCTAACAACATTTCTGAAGAAAGATGCATTTTCTTGGACTCCAGAAGTAACTAAGGCCTTTGAACATCTTAAAGAGGCAATGTGCCAAGCACCGGTCTTAGCTATGCCAGAATTCATAGAAACCTTGATTATGGAATGTGATGCCTCGAGAAATGGAAATGGTGTTTTTTTTAATGCAAGAAGGAAGACCCGTTTATAGAAACCTATTTATGAGAAGGAAATATTGGCAATACTACATGCACTAAGGAAATGATGACCTTACCTAATGGGAAGACACTTCAAGGTAAAAAAAAAAAAAATCATGATAGTCTTAAATACTTTTTGGAGCAAAGACTATCTTCAGAAGAGTAGCAAAAATGGGTCACAAATATGTTCGGTTATGAGTTTGAAATCATCTACAAAAAATGGAAGCTAAGTGGTGTTGCAGATGCACTCTTAAGAAAGGATGAGGATGTGGAAGCATTTCTTTGTGCCATTTACATTATCCAAATATATTGGATAACCGAAGCAAGGGAGGAATGGAAGAATGATGAAGAAGTGTGGACATGACACTCATTCAAAAGTTGCAACAAGATCCCAGTACATCAGATACATTTAGTTTGAAAAATTATTCATTATGGTACAAATATCACTTATATGTTTGTACGAATTCAAAATAAAACAAAAGATTATTTTGGAATTTCACACCTCTCCCTTAGGAGGACACTCAAGATTTTTAAAAACTTACCATAGGGTCAAGAAAGAATTTGTTTGGTATGGCCTTAAATCTGATATTCAAAAATTTTTGGCAGAACGTTTGGTCTGCCAACAAAATAAATTGAAGACAATGAAGACTACAGGTCTTCTACAACTTTTATCCATTCCAAGTCAATGTTGGGAGAAGGTTTTAATCGATGTTCACAGGTTTACCCATTTCCAAAGGAAAGAGTGTCATCTAGGTGGTAGTTGATAGACTTACTGAGTGTGTAAACTTTTGTGTATTATATCATCCATGTAAAGCGAGTACAGTTGCTACTGCATTTATGGAAAAAATTCAAAAGCTACATGGAAACCCAAATATTATTGTAAGCAACAAAGATCCCATTTTTACTGGAAAATTTTGGACGAAATTATTTTATTATCTGGGTACCCAACTAGCTCAAAGCTCATCTTATCATCCTCAATCTGATGGGAAAACTGAGATATTGAACAAATGTTTGGAAATATATCTTTGTTGCTTTGTATATGATAAAAAAACATAATGGGTAAAGTTTTTAACTCTGGCTGAATGGTGGTATAACACTTCCTTCCATACTGCAACAAAAATGACCCCATTTATGGCACTTTATGAATATCATCCACCATCCTCACTTTATCATTAAGAGAAAATTCTAAGGTTCAAGCAGTGGAAGATCACATGGAGCATCAACAACAAGTTCTCAAACTCTTAAAGGATAACCTCACTTTGGAGCAAAATCAAATGAAACAATAGGCATATCAACATTGCAACGAAAGAAGTTTTGATGTAGGTGACTAGGTATTTTTACGGCTACAACCATACAAAAAAATGTACCTCAAGAAAGCTAACAAGGATAATAAATTATCTCCAAAGTACTATGGTCCCTACAAGGTGTTGCAAAATATTGGTACTATGGCATATAAATTGGAGTTTCCTGAATCTTCCTGATTGCACTCACTTTTCCATGTTTCATGCTTAAATAAGGTTATAGGTGACAAGCTCCTAGTTAAATCAATATTTCTAGAACTTGATGAGGAAGGAAAAATCATATTAAAACTTGAAGCAGTCATGAAAACAAGAACTCAACAACTACGAAATCGATCAATTTCAGAGTATCTCATCAAGTGGAAGAACTTACCTGCTGAATATTCTACATGGGAGGATGAGAATTTAATACAAAAGCATCCAGAACTACTCAAACATTGAGGACACCATTTTTTTGAAGGAGAGGGGCATGTTAGGTCCCTATAATACTATTGTATCCCCTTGTTTCTATTGTTAGTGTAGCCCCCTTATTGCTATTGTTGTGCCCATGTGTTCCCCATATTGTTATTATTTTACCCCATAGAAGCCCACTATTGTTAGTTTTGTGCGCTTACATTATTATTGTTATGTAGGATCTGATTATATTGTGACCCCTTAGACTCCTATATATATAAAGTAGGTTTTTTCATTTGAATCATCCAAGAAATTTTCATTTATGTGTTGTAAAGAAGGTTTCCCCCTCGAAGTGGATGGTTTTTAGGTCATTGATCTATATTTTCTTCTATTTTTTGAGTTGGTTGCATAACACACTCTAAATTTGGATTGCACTTCACTCAACTTATCTCTTCATGCATTACTCAAATTGGATCTTGCTAGATCTTCATGCGAGAGTAATTATTATTTCCAACAATCCCCCTTAATTATGACCATATGATTCAACATAACTCAAACATGACTCAAAATGACTCAACTATGCATTCTAGGCTTACAATATAAATTGAATCAATCATCACTCAAACATGCTTGCTGGTCTATGTTTGGGCTAGGCTTACAAAGGCTTAATGCTTTTACATTTTTTCATTTTCTTTTTCATTTCTTCCAGATTCTATATCCTAAAAATTACTTCATTCTCTGTTGTGTGTTCTTTTTGTAGGCTCCATATTTGTTTACTTGTTATTGATGTAATGTATCTTATACTTGTCTTGAATTTGTTCTAAAAAAAATATGATCATGTCTTCTACACCTTCCTCTTAAAATATTCGTTCAACGATGGATTGTTGCCACAACATTGCATCTTCAAACTGTATTCTTTGCCCTGCTTCTTATGCTTCATATTCATAAATTTCTTTATGCCATTTTTCTTGATAGTATAATATTATCTCTTCTTGGCCTCGTTGCTAAAAGATGGACTTAATGCATTCTTCGTTGTTTTCAGAAAATTCCATGTCCTTCTCTTCACTTTCATCATAAGGTACTTCTTCTTTTTTCTTCTAGTCTGCACACTCGAGATCTTCATTAGGCTTACATGTAAAATCATAATCATGGTCCTTTTTCTCGTTCACCACTTCATTTAATTCTTTTATTCTAGTTTCTGCTTTAAGACTCTCATCAATTTGTTTGAATGGATTCTGAATCCATTCTTCAATGAGTTTCAAATCTATATTAAACTTATTAGAAACTTTGTTTTGAACTTCTACTCCCATGCTATTTTGAGCACTTCCATATTCAAAAAAATTGTTAAAAAAATTATTTTATGCTCTTCAATGATAACTTTCTCATCTTCCTCTTCCTTCTCTTCCTTCTCTTGTTTTATCATTGCATCATAATTTTCATTTTCCACCTTTTTACCAACCTTTGCTGCAGCAAACATGTTGTCTTCCACTTGGCTTCCAAACACAATTGGGCTTGTCTCAGCAAATAACAACATATCAATGCATTATTTATATTTCATCATGTACAACCACTCATGACAATTAAATTATCTTCATCAAAGTTAAAATCAACATAATTCTCATCCGCTCTATTGTGGGATTTCCAAGCATGCATATGATCATTAGCAATTTCAACTTCGACAAATTCATTAGTTGTGGCTGGATTCACCAATTCACATCTCACTTTGTAATCATCATCCACATGTGTTTCATCATAGTGGGATTCACCATCATCTGCACCATCCACGTTACAATGGATTCTATGAGAATTTATATGCTCTTCCTCTGTTTCACACACAGAGGCTTCAACTTCTCTCTCTACAATATTTGATGCATATTATTCATCTGTATGCATGCCTACATAATGAGTTTTAATTTTATCCTCTTGACAACCATCATCCACTTTTGAGTGGGAATCTCCAATCTTTGTTTTCCTCTCAAAATATTGCTTATATAATATTAGATATGCGGCTGAATAAGCATACCGTGACACATATTGTTGTTTCATATCACTCCCCCTTGCACTAAATCATTCTTCCAAGATATTCATTGTTTCCTTGGAAATTGTATTTTTTCTACCTTGCACAAAAAATTCTCATATAATGTATGTTTTGTAAAATTCAATGCTAAAGCATCACATACTTCATCATTTGGCTTATTACATTGGTACTCAGTTAACTCTTTAGCTCAAAGAAAATTTAGCATTTCAATAACCAAAAAATCAAAATATTTACCAGTAAACATAGGAGGTGGTAGTAGATCAAAGCTACACCAATTAGCCTCTATTTATACTTTGTCTTCTACTAAAATTCTTAGTTCCTCGATTATGCATGAACCTTTCTAATTATGGCAATGAAAATTTTCTCTTCTTTTCAATTCCTTTTCTTAATCTTCTTCAGTCACACTTTGCGACCCATGACTATTGTATTTCCTTTGTCTTATAGATGCTTTCCTGATTGCATGAAGCTATCTTCCATATTGACCCCCCAAAAAATATGATTTATAATATGCACTCCCATAAGGCACAATATTCACCCAAAAAAATTTCATGCTTGACAAAACTCCATAAATTTTGCAGGAAAATAGAGTTTTACAAAGACCAAAAATCAATTTTCAATATTTTTATTTTTATTAAAAAATCAAGTCTCAATATCCTTCATACAATGCCCTTATTTTTTCCAAGGTAAAATAAACCTTTTACTTCTACCATGCATATGAATAAACCCCTTTTACTTATAAGGACCTCTAAAAAAACCCTTTATAAAAAAATCTTGCTTCAATATAACAAAAACTTTCAAAAACATTTAATAGCACTCACACAATCGTTTTCAAAAAGTCCATTCGTTTTTTCAAAACCTTTAAAGTTGAATTTTATTCGCCTTAAAAACATTTTAAGCTTTAGAATATCCTTTCAATTTTGAAACATCCTTGCGAATAAATCTTTAAATATTCTCGCTTTTCCTTAAAATAAAATATCTCTCAAACCTATTTTAAATCTCAAACTTGCATTTTTGTATGCTTGGCTTCACAAATCCTTTTAGCTTGTTAACGCGACATAGGATAAGGAGGGTTGCGTTCTAAATTTCTCCACAATAAAAAGGACCTGCGTTATTACTTTGACACACACGACGATAGAAGTAACCCACACGCTCACCACTTGGGGTTGTTTTTTTCACTTGTAATGTGTCTCGTAGTTATAACATTGTTCTACCAACTTATAGTCATGTTACTGATTCAAAGTGAAAAAAAAACCCTTTTCACACACAAATTATTGTTGTGGACTTTAGCTTTCTCTTGGACCTTTCAATCAACTACTATACCAATTTGTTGAAAAAGGAAAAGGAGGAGAGGCACAATATTTCACACACACAAACAATCGGAGTTGTTGTTTTTCTCTATTGATCACACAAACTTGACTTGACTTGATTAGAATGAACCCGACATGGGGTATTTATCCTTTTTCAGCTAGTGAATCCCTCAAAATAACTTCAACATGCACACACTAAATTTTGAATTCTCCAAATATAAACTGAACTCAACCTCACTCACGCTTAACTTAGTTAACCTAGACTATACATTTGGATTGAATTTAACTTATCTCTTCATTCATCACTTGAGTTGGATCATGCCAGATCTTCATGCAGGAGTAATTATTATTTCCAACACTATTTCACTAACCTCTTTACTTTATATAATTGTTGCTTCCATTAGCCATGCCCATGGTCAAGTTATCTAATATATCCAAATATAAGGATAGGATGAGACATTAATAGTCAAATAACCTTAATTAAGAAAAGATGAATATTTTGCATGCAATAAAAAAAGATACTTATTCAATTTATATTTATTAAGCCTAAAACCAACCAACCCCCTAATCTATGAAAGTGGTGTCTTTGCATGAATGGGTGAAAATTTCAACCAAGGAATTACCATTGGAGATATAGGTGGTTTATTATATTTGATAAATATCCATATAATAATACCGAGGTTCCCTTAAACTTTCTTTATAAATTATGAGTAGAGTAACTTATTATGAGTTTGTATGTTGTAATATTCCTTTTTGGGGATTCTCAAGATTCTATGTCAGAGATGGACTATAGAGGAATTTACTGGTTATGTCACCTTTGAAAAGAGGGTGAGAACCAGAGGCTACCTGGCCAACTGTAGACTCTGCCTATAGAACTTGGAATAATCCCATTCAAGAATCTCAACAAGGCCTTCAATGAAAACGTTGTATAAGAAAATATGAGCAAGAATAATGTTGATCAGGGCTGGGATCCGCTCATTTATGTTGAATGTGACTTACATATGAAATTTCATCAGAAAAAAATAAGTTTAAGCACATTAAATAGATCTCCCGGAAACAAGACTAGCTAGAAATCAGCCAAAGAGAGAGGTTGCTGCAAAATGAAAACCCCAGCTACTAGAATTGCGCAGATTTGACTGAAACTCAGAGGAGGTCAGCCAAAGATCTGATACTTCAGTAATAAATCAGTAAATCAGGTTTACATATGAGTTTATTTCCTTTACAATTGATTACAAAAAGAGCTAGGGAGAGAACCCTTCAGAAATGAGAGCTGCAACTAGAAGTAAACTGCAAAAATACATAGACAGCGTTATTTTCCAGATGGTTCAGCTACTGTACATTAAATTTCAAATCTATGACAGATCTATGGATGAAACATCAGATCTAATACAGATCTAGAAGCTACAAAACTTTAATAACAAGATCCAATTGGAATTACATCAAAATATTTCATATTAAGCTGTAGATCTGAATTACAATATACTGTGCTGTAGAAAACCCAGAAATTTCTGAAGATAACTTTTATTGCTGAAATAGATCAGATCTATAGAGACATGGTTCAGAAATCCAATCCACATATCACCAAGGGAAGGCAAGCCTAACACCAAGAGATCTTCCTGCAAACTGATAGCAAACTGAAACAAGGAAGCCCTCTCACAAAATAACGCAGTATGGAGCAAAAACTGCATAGTGGGTGAAGGAGACTGAATACATGGAATGAAAAGTACATATCTGATATTAAATATAGATCAGCTAACTCCTTGGAGGCTGAAGAACACTCTCCAATAGAGAAAGCCTCTCAAAAACCACTAGATCTAAGAAGATCTAGAATGCCACTTGCTACAAAAGATAGCAGCTGCAAAACCCTCAATGGGCCAGCACTGCTCATGAAAGATAGAGCTTGGTCTCAAACTAGATAGTGGTCAACTTCAGCAAAGAACTCCTCCAATCATCCTCAAGGGAAGAGATGAAACTCCTAAACAGGAATTCCAATCACAATCCTCCACTAAACAGCAGAGAATGGTATTTCTCTAAGCAGACAAATACTTCAGAAATATAATTCATCAACAACCTCTTCATGTGTCTTCTCCTCCTTTTTATAGCATGAGAAAGTCTTTGCAAACCCTAAACCACTTGGATGAGTTGGTCCTTTTCACATTAGAGGCTCCCTTCTAGAACTACGCATTCCCTTTTGGAGATACACTGAACCTAGACAACGCAGTTGACTTGGTCAAGGTGGACCCAATCTTGGCTCAAACCCTCTTTCACACCTGCAAGTGATTATCTAAATAGCCCTTATTTGTCTTTGTTCACATGGGCATTGATTTATTTAGACTTCTTAGGAGTTTTACATGTCCTCCTTTATTCATTTATTCATAAAACATAAATTAAATCAAAATTGAATGTCTCCTCTTAGCTAAGGCTAAGTAGGAACATTACAGTGTTCCCCCTCAAAATGTTGCTTGTCCTCAAGCAACTGGTAGGGTAAGAGTTGTGTTTCTTCCCCTTCTCCATTGATGACACCATCAAGAATCAAGCTCTCATCATGAAGTAAGTGCTCACCAAGGCAATACATCAAAAACTGCTCCTCCAATGCTAGCATGATAGGTGCATAGTCTGCCCCTTCAGGAGTGTAAAACTCAACAGAAATAAACATGGGTGAACCAATGTCACATCTGAAACATGTATCATGAAGTACTGGATAAAGTTCCATCCCATGTGGTACATGTACACTACTGACTCTTTGCCCATACATACCCATAAACAAAACCAATATGTCATCTATGTATGGTAGCAAAATCTCATAAAGGAAAACTGAAATTTGCACATGAAGAGGTGGGTCACAATCCCACATAAGGTACCAACGCAGTACACTCCTTGTTTTGACTAGATCTGAATGTGATAGGTGGTACTCCCACCACATATTTGCTGCAGGGGTCACTTTAACATGGCTGAAAGTGAAGCCCTCATTAGGTGCCTTTGGAAAGCACCCATCATGATAAACAATCTCCCTTTGCACCTCAAGGGAGTGGCCAGCTTTGGCATTTTTATTGGCCCATATTTGCCATGAGATCTGCATGAAAAATTGCTCTTTGTAGGAGCCATGGCCTGCATACATGTGGTAAGAGAGTGTGCCAAATTAGAAAAATAAACTTGCTCTACAAGATCAGATTTATTACCATACAAACCTCCCACACACATAGAGTTAGGCATGGGTTTTTCCCCTCTTTTGAGAGAAGATAGAGATGGCTGAAATGTTTTCTGAATAGGATCCCTCGGCTGCCCCATCTCCACATAACTATTGCACTCTTGTAAGTGCTGGTTTAGTTCCTCCCAATCATAATGCTGATGCAGCTCCTCCTCCATACCCTCCCAATCAAAACTCTCCAAGATTAGGGAGTAGATTCTTGTTGATTGCATGTAACTAGAAAGGAACTCCTTATGGGCTATTTGTAGTATCTCTTGCTTAATCTTGGAGGCTTGAGACAAGAATACTTTACCAAGATGATAGATTACCCCTTCATGGACCAAGTAGCCCCCTCCTTGCTTTATGCCATCTAAGATCATCCCAGTGTGCAGATATTTGGAGTACTCCACAAGGAGTTGAGACCTCCAATATGGATCTACACTTCTCAACAAGGACAACACTGTAGATGCATCTATGGTGGTGCTTGCCTTGTTGCTGCTTGTTTCTTCGGCATCATGCATGCCAACATTGTTTGTGGGAAGGTTGATCCTCCCCTTTTCTTCCTCCCATAGCGTTGTGACTCTTTCTTCCATTGTTTCAGCACTTGGTGAAGCCTTCCCCACAGAATCTAATGGCACCCTAAGTGGCTTGCCATGCTGTAGGAATGTCTCTTGTAGCTTTCTCATGAACATGAGGGAAGGAACTATAAAGTCCTTTCCCCCACTGCGCAATTCCATATTTGTTGTGTGGTTAGAGACATCAAGTGAAGGGTAGGTGTGCATGCCTTGAATAACTTGTTGCTTCCCACTCTTCAATTCCACCCACTCCATCTGCAAGGCCCTCCAATCAGTGGTGAATTTTCCCAAAGTAATCAACCACTGGACACCCAATATGAGGTTGGTGTCTGGTATGTCCACCACAAAGAAGTGGTCCCTCAAAGCATAGGTCCCCATATTCATAGAAAGTGAGGGAACATATTTCATGCACTGCATAGTTCTGTCCCCCGGAACCAAAATAGAGAACTCATCAAAAGAATCAGTAGGGATCCCTCTCCTCTGCACAAAGTGAGCATCCATAAAGTTGTGGGTTGCCCCACTGTCGATCAGAATAGATACTCTTTGGTCCATAACTGAACCTTGCACTCTAAGAGTCAAATATTTGGGCACTCCCCTCAAAGAAGCAAGAGTCCCACTGGTTGGAGCAAATGCTCCTTCTTCTTCTCTGGATGATGATGGATCCTCCTCCTCATCATCACCAGCGCTGTGACCTCTCCTAGATCCATCACTTCCCTCCTCCTCTTCACAATCAGAGAATACTTCAATATAATGTGCTCTTCCAGTAGCACATCTATGTCCCGGAACCCATGGATCTTGACAAGTGAAACATAATTTCTTCTTTCTCAACTCCCTCCGGAGATCATTATCAAGAAGATTTTTCTGTGAGCTCTCCTTGGGTGGAGCAGCTTTCCCTTCCTTCCCTTTAGAAGAGCGAGTGGCTTTGCTTTGGAAGGTTTCCTTTGCTCTTGGCAAGGCATCTTGGAGATCTCTGGTTCTTTCAATGGCATCATGCAAAGTGGTGGGATTGGTAGACTTGACCAACCCATGAAAAAGTTCTTTCGATCCATCTATGAACATATAGACTCTCCTTGCAACTGAAATATCAGGAACCATTACAAAAAGCCTCAAAAATTCAGAGATATAGGCTTCAGCATCTCATGTTTGCTTAAGCTTTTCCAAGCTTATGAAAGGGGCCTCTAGATCCTTCCAATAAAATCTTTCCACTAGTCTCCTAGTGAACTCAACATAAGTGGACACATCATTGTGCCCCAATGTAGAAATTCCATGAAACCACCAGTTATGGGCTTCTCCATCAAAATGCGGTGCAGCAATCTTAATGGCTTCTGCTTGAGGCACTTTATTCAGCTGGAAGTAGATGTCCAACTTTTCCACCCATGCTTTAGCAGAACAAGAGGGTGATCCATCGAACTTAGGCAAGAAGAACCTGCCCATGGTGTGGTGCCTCCCATGAAGGAACCCTCCATCTCTAAACTGCTGCAATGGCCTTCTCCGATCCTTCAAATGGCAGAAATCTTGAAAGCTCAAGTTATCCTTGAACCTTTGACTTTGTGAATCATATTCTGCAAAGTAACCTTCCAAAGAGGTTGACTCTTGAAGCCCTTCATTATCTACAGCCAAGAAGGTAGGCATTGTAGAGTGTTGTGAGATCTGTGGAGCTTGTGGTAAGCTCACCAGTGGACCAGTCCCAAATTGAGACATTTCAGAACTCTCTCCTTGATGGAGTCTTCCAAGGGACTCCCTTATTCTATCTATCGTCATCTCCTTTATCTCCTTGGATATATCTTGCATGGTTTCCAAGAGAGTTTTTGCAAACTCTTCTGCCTCCTTATCTTTATCATTCAATTCAGGGGCTTTCCCCTTGTCTTGACCCTTGTCAAGGTCAACAATAGTATAGTCATAATTTTTATGACTTCTATTCTAGTATCTCCTCTCCCTCTCAGAAAGAGGATATTCACCTTCGGAATGTAACATGAGTGTGGCTCCAAGGCTAGCACAGGTTGTACCAAGAGTGGAGCTCTGATACCACTGTAATATTCCTTTTTGGGGATTCTCAAGATTTTATGTCAGAGATGGACTACAGAGGCATTTAATAGTTATGTCACCTCTAAAAATAGGGTGAGAACCAGAGGCTACCTGGCCAACTGCAGACTCTGCCTATAGAACTTCGAATAATCCCATTCAGGAATCTCAACAAGGCCTTCAATGAAAACGACGTATAACCAAATCTGAGAAAGAATAACACTAATCAGGGCTGGGATGCCCTCATTTATGCTGAATGTGACTTATATATGCAATTTAATCAGAAAAAAAATAAGTTTAAGCACATTAAACAAATCTCCCATAAACAAGACTAGTTAGAAATCAACCAAAGAGAGAGGTCGTTGTAAAATGAAAACCCCAGCTACTAGAATTACGCAGATTACACTGAAACTCGGAGGAGGTCAGCCAAAGATCTGATACTTCGGTAATAAATTAGTAAATTAGGTTTACATATGAGTTTATTTCCTTTACAACTTATTACAAAAAGAACTAGGGCAAGAACCCTTCAGAAATGAGGGCTGCAACTAGAAGTAAACTGCAAAAATACATAGACAGCATTATTTTCCAGATGGTTCAGCTGATGTACATTAAATTTTAGATCTATGATAGATCTATGGATGAAACATTAGATCTAATACAGATCTGGAAGCTACAAGAATTTAAGAACAAGATCCAATTGGAATTAGATCAAAATATTTCATATTAAGCTGTAGATCTGAATTACAATATACTGTGTTGCAGAAAACCCAGAAATTTCTAAAGATAACTTTTATTGCTGAAATAGATCATATCTATAGAGACATGGATTATCAACCCAATCCATAGATCACCAAGGGAAGGCAAGCCTAACACCAAGAGATCTTCCTCCAAACTGATAGCAACCTAAAACAAGGAAGCCCTCTCACAAAATAGCCCAGTATGGAGCAGAAACTACGCAGAGGGTGAAGGAGACTGAATACATGGAATGAAAAGTATAGATCTGATATAAAATATAGATCATATAACTCCTTGGAGGCTGAAGAACACTCTCCAATAGAGAAAGCCTCTCAAAAACCACTAGATCTAAGAAGATCTAGAATGCACTTGCTACAAAAGATAGCAGCTGCAAAACCCTCAATGGGCCAGTGCTGCTGATAGAGCTTGGTCTCAAACCAGATAGTGGCCAACTTTAGAAAAGAACTCCTCCAATGATCCTCAAGGGAAGAGATGAAACTCCTAAATAGGAATTCCAATCATAATCCTCCACTAAACAACAGAGAATGGTATTTTTCTAAGCAGACAAATACTTCAGAAATATAATTCATCAACAACCTTTTCATGTGTCTTCTCCTCCGTTTTATAGCATGAGAAAGTCTTTGAAAACCCTAAACCACTTGGATGAGTTGGTCCTTTTCACATTAAAGGCTCCCTTCTAGAACTGTGCAGTCCCTTTTGGAGATACACTGAACCTAGACAGCGCAGTTGACTTGGTCAAGGTGGACCCAATCTTGGCTCAAACCCTCTTTCACACCTGCAAGTGATTATTTACATAGCCCTTATTTGTCTTTGTTCACATGGGAATTGATTTATTTAGACTTCTTAGGAGTTTTACATGTCCTCCTTTATTAATTTATTCATAAAACATAAATTAAATCAAAATTGAATGTCTCCTCTTAGCTAAGGCTAAGTAGGAACATTACATATGTCAATTACTCTGACTTTGATGAATTCTAATGATTATTCTTAGTTCTATTCAGGATCAAGAAAGGGCCATTTATAGCCCATTGAGAGTGATTCCTACTCCTAAGGATACTCTTAATGACCCGCAACCTTTATCCACCTCATCTCAGAAAGAGGATTCAAACCACTAGTATTGCAATCATCCCTAACACAAATTTTACTATAACATAACTTATGTTTTTGGAAGAATTGAATTGAAATTCATCCTTAGATGTTGTTATATAACTATAAGTAGGCCCATCAAGCCATGTTTAATTTAAATTAACCATTTTATTTAGTTAGGTTGGCCATTATATTTCAAATGAATTGATGTTCATTAATGCTTTCATTATCAGCATACTTATAACTAATCAATATAGGTTTCTGTTAATGGTAATTTATTAGATGAAAATAGTACAAAAAAATTCTTAATATATATATATATATGTGTGTGTGTGTGTGTGTGTGTTTGTGTGTGTATAGCAGTTACAACTACTTTTGGGTGATACACTTACATCCAAGTAGAAGGGCACATAATCTCTTGAATTTGATGCTAGAGTTGCAACGATGTGCATGATTACAACACCTCACACATAAGTATTTATATGACTTTATGTTTTTCTCCTAGAATGTTGAACACAAGTTGTAAGCTTGAGATGTATATAACCATAAGTAACTTACTAATTGCATGTATTATTTAATTGTGCCATAAATAGTATAACCATATAACTAAATGGATGATAATAGAATATGCCACCATAACCACACCCTCGGGGTGTAGGATTCCCAAAGTCTGAATGTCACCCAATGAAGCCTGAACCCACCCTTCCGGATTTATACCATTTGAAAAATTCAAAACATCGATTTAAGTCAAGAAAAGGATGCATGATGGAGAATCAGGTGAAGAGCTTCTCATCGCTAGCAAGTATTCGAACTCTACAACATATTTCCCCATCCAATTCTTCAAGCTCTCAGAGTTCTCACTTTTCTTTTTCATACTGACTCACACCCTCTTCTCCTCACATCGATCAAATTTAAATTTCTTTATCTACTCACAACCATCATATTTCATATTCTTCATCTACGAATACTAAGCTCTAAGATGAAGGTCATTATCTTGGCTATAATCTTGTTCCTGATTTTTACAAGTCCTAGATGTAGTGGAAAATTGCTTAATAACAATATATTTATCGTTTCTGATAATTTGTAGGCCTTCAATCCCACTCTTAATTTTGTGTTCGATTATGGCTCCTGATTAGAGAAATATGTTTTACAACATTGTGATAAGAAATAATCCCTTGGAGCATCTCATTGTTATAAAAATAGAGAAAGCACATTATGACATACAAAAATCACTCGATATCTTTATTCATCACAACAATTACAAATATTTAGGGCATAGATCACATAATTTGATGAATCTAGATCCTAAGTAAGTGGATCTATGACTTGGAAATTATAAAACTACAAAAAATACATAAGGAACAACTTCCAGATTGACACTTGGGGACTCACAATGACAACTTGTAGATCACATCATACACATGGAAGCATTACTTCCAACACCCTCCCTTAATTCTTACATTACAAATAAAGAAAAACGCATTACAAAAATAAATGATAATTTATCAAACTAATCTTCATAAACACTCACATCCACTCTGGAATCTCACAAACACCTCTCTTTCACCACCACAACTTCGAGCTATCACTTGACCTCCATTTAAAATGTGACCGCCTCTCACCACCGTTTATGATCTTTGAAAGATAAACAAATTGAAACCTCGGCTCGTCGGAGATTCTGCGACAAGAGTCATCAAGTAATGAACCATCCTATGGACCAACCATCATCTGTTGAATATTTCGATTTTGGCTATCCATCAGTTGCTAGGATGGAGGCCTGGGTACTGAATGTGTTCAAAATTTTATCAAACAAATTTAACTTACTAACACACAATAATTGATGTTTCATACACCCGAGCTTTGAGTTTAAGAACAACCAGCCTGTTTTATAACCAATAAAAAGACACAAGAATTGATGTTTTAGACATTTGGGCTTCTAGTTTCAGAACACCAACCTTTTTAATGACTATAATTGAAGGAAATAAAAAAATACAACTCATACCACAAATGAAAAAACAAAATGATTAGGACAAACCAATTCTTTAGGACTAAAATAATGTTTAAAATCATTATAGTAAAATCCATGTATTTCTTTTACAAATTGAAATGATTGAGACTATTAAAATAATCACATGCTTGGTCAAATAGATCCACCCAAGTCAATATTAAAATTCCCAATGACATCCTAACATCTTCACTGTCACATTCATCGTCTCATTTTTAGGGGTGTCGACCACATAGGGTTCTTGGGTGATGACCTTGATAAGTGATTGAATTAGTCATGGACTGAGGATGGCTACAACGAGAAGAAAGGTGACATAAATCCCACAATACAACTTGGAACGGAGAGGAATACATATGGGTGAACATGGATTGGAATTCCCAATAAAGAGCAGCACTTTCCTTGGCGATTTCTTCCATAATCCTATTGAAAACTTGCTTTTGAATGATTTTATTGTGTCTTTTCTGCTCACCAATGTTAGTACCATTTGGCTTGAGGTTTGAATTACACATGATTTGGGATTATGTGCTTCCATTAACCCTCTGCAATTCATTCTCCAAAAGAACGTCGATCAACCACTGATCATGGAAATCCCGATAATCACATTAGCAGGTGAAAAAATTTAGCATTGGTGAGACAAATTTTCACCATTAAAAACAAACAATCCTTTCCTAAGCACAACTAACATCATTTTATGGACTAGAGGAGACCTTACACAATCATTCATGCATTTGGAAGATAGAAGTTGTTGGATCAATTCCATGTACTTCAAAACAATTCTAGGCTCATAACCAAACCATATCAAAAAATTATCATCATCTATTTTCGAGTGCATATCATTTAGGTGTTGAAAAACCGCAGAAAGTGGTGGATATTTGTAGTGTTGACGTTGGACATCACTCCAATAATCCATTGTCAATTTAAATTCACTTATCACACTTTGATGTAAGTCGTCTTGTTGGTTGGGCCATCGTTATAGACATTTCTATTAACAGGGTTTTTATAAGCCACATGAAATACAACACCAACTATTATCTTACCAACCTAAGATCCAATATTGCTCGAACACACAATAAACATTTCTGCAAAACAAAAAACAAAAAAAAACTCACAAACACTCCACACAACATATTTTCTTACCCTAATCTATTTGCAGAGGATCAATATCACTCAAGGCTCTCTCACATCTTCCTAGCCTTCACATAAGGGAATCAAGCCAGAACAGGCTCTGGTACCATATTACAAAATTAGAGAGAGAAAATTATGACACACACAAATCACTTGATAATTCATCACAACAAATATAAATATATAAGACATAAATCATAGACTTTGACAAATCTAGATCCTAAGAAAGAGGATCTATGACTTGGAAATGACACAACTACAACTAGGACATAGGGAACAACGACTTATAGATTGACACCTCAGGAATCACAATAAAAAACTATATATCACATCATACACATGGAACCATTACTTCCAATGGTCCTAGGAGAATAATGTTGCGAAAAAAAGAGTGTATAATTTATCATTCAGATGTAGTCCAAAGGGTATTCAAAATGAAAATAAGGTCGACAAGTCACTTGCATCGAACGAAGTCAACTTCATATTCCACTTACTACCGAATGGAAAAGTGACAACATTTGGACCCAATCCTAAAGTAATTTCCATGGTAACGGAATAATGCCTCTCCAAATCCAAACATAGTCCTGTCGTTGATCAAATGCAGATAATCTACCCTAAGCCTCAGAAAATAATTGGTGACCTAGTCAAATCCCATCAAAGAAATGGAGATAGTAAAATAAGTAAACGCAAGGTGGGATCTACACTAAGCCGAGGAGGCATCCATTTATGGGTATATGCTCAATACACAAAATTAATAGAACAAATTTTCCCATTATCGCCCTTCATGTTTAGGTTCAGGTGAAGGATCAGGGTCTTCCTTCTTCAATCTTAGATTGTTGGGATTCATTCATTACTCCACATAACATTGCATCCTGACTATGGTAATGCCATTTCTAGATAATATCTGAGGACTTTGTTTGGTCTTCATGTATTGTTTCCAGAAGGCAGGCGGAGTATGTGACAGGAAGAAAAATATAATACAATGGAGTCGAGAACCATGCCTTATACACAAAATTATTTTTTAATTTTTTGTAAATGGATCTATGGGTGAAATAAAAAAAAATTGAACCTTAAGAAAATAGATCTTAGATTCTTATTATAATTAAAACTAATCATTATTTTTAAATTCCCTTTCAAACCCTCATGATGGATCGATCATTATTGTAGAAGAAATATAATAATGAATATACTTTCAAAAAAAATATAATACAGTTATTAATCCAAGTGGATATTGATGATCACCCACCTATTCCATTTGGACCCCCACCATTGTTTTTTTCATTTTTTTCAGTTTCATCACAACTTATTATTTTTACCAGTTTTTCGGGTCCTGAAATTCTGGAGCCGTTTTGAGGCCCTAAATGATATTTTTTGAGAAACCAAGAGCAACCTATAAATTCTTTCGATGTTTCTCACATCAAAAGTTGTATTCCTCGAATAGATATTTATAATGAGGAATTGAGTGCATCAAACAGAGATCATATGCCAAAGTTACTTCCTCGAGAAGTTGATGTACCAATTTATCCAAACGGGGCCCATGGTTTTGGCACTTCATCTCCTAGGGTTATGTTTTTGTATCTTTAGGGTTTTATATTGTTTATCAACAATAAATAGTCGCCCGTGCCTCATTGTAACACAATTCAGAGGCCTATAGCTGCCAAATCTCTTCTCAAAGATAAGCTACCAGCGCCCTAGCTAGTTTATTTCCATTATGTCTGTAAGCATATTGATGTTACTTAATATTAGTGAAATGAAGTATTATTTCCACTGCATGTCTATGTTTCTGTCTACTTCTATATTTTATTACGTTCTTGCATAAATCTGGATTAGTGGTATTAGAGTGGTCTACTCTTTCTCTATTTTTCTTTTCATGTCTGCAACGAGGTCAGGGTATAAGGAGTTAGGGCTAGATCTAGTTGAACCCTTGCAATATTAGCCTCGCAAACCCCGACGACCTCCCATGGCAGAAGAAAAGAAAGATGAGGGAGCAGGAGATCCTATCAAATTATTGCTCAAGGAGGCCCTTGAGAAACAAAGGAATGCGATGATGGATAACTTTGCCCAGATCCTTCAACGACTACCCACCGATGGCGCATCTACATCCAATAGCCACTCTGGAGGCGCCTCTCCTTTCAAGGTATAGGTCAACTTTGACATTCCTATATTTTAAGGCCAGATGGATGGAGACGTCATAGATAGACGGTTGAATTTGCTGGAAGAGTATTTCTTGGTCCATGATCTCTCCGAATGAGAAAAGATTCCTTTTTCACTCCTCAAAGCTGCCCGCCATGTCAAAGACTAGTGGGAAACCTACTGTGAGCAGAAGGACGAGAGGTAACCCTATTTTTTCTCGGTTGCACCCACTTGGTATTTTTTCCAAGATGGCATCAAGGAACAGTCTTACCCTGTGGGGAGCTATGAGGACAAGTAAATCCAATGGACCACACTGCAGAAGAAAAGGGATCAAGATGTGCACGAACTGACAATATACAATCGTCTCACACTGTCATACAAAATTTGGCATAAGCATGCACCAATTTACTTCCTCCTGACAGCCTACCTCCAATGCGCAATCCCTGTTGAAGAAGATCCTTAAATGAATTCAATCTTGCCTTTCCTTGACTGCGCAATCCTCATTAGCATCTCCAATGTGTGTGTAGTTGCATTGAATGCACCACTATAGTCACAACTAATAGTCAAACAAACCCTTTCACCTATCTCTCCACTGGGTCTCCACTAGATCTGACAGCCTGTAGTTAATAGTAGTATTTCTTCAGTTGCATGTGAGACCACTACTTGTGAATTAATTAAATAATTAATTCACTTATCTCTCACTAGTGTATCTTTAGTTACAACTACTTACAACTAGCACAACTGAGTTTAACTCACTTAACTGAGTTAAACTAAATAACAACTCACATAACTACACATCCAACTCCATTAAAACTTTGTATCACTCAGTTACAATGAAGTCCATTGTGCACGTCCCACCAACCAACCTTGGAACTCGTAATTCCTTCAATCAACTGGTTTTCCACATCAGTTAACTGAAATCAAGTGCTTCAAGAGAATATATTATTATTTATTGTCTTATTATTATTAAGGGCTAATAATAAATGACATGCATTCTATTTTTAGACATGCGATCTATGAATAGACTTCGCCCATGCATCTAAAAATAGAATCTCATTTATAAATAGAATTTTCTCAACCATCTATAAATAGACTCTCGTTATAAATATATTTTTCTCAACATTCTAAAAATAGACATCCACCTAAAAATAGCCTGCAGGCCCCACCTAGTGTAGGTGCTTAATTTTCACTAGGATCATCATCTTGTTGAATCTCAGCACTCCCTCTCAACAAGAAAGGGATTATCCTTCACCTCGATCTTGTCTCTATGGTATTTGAATTTGCTCCTGGTGAGTGCATTCGTCAGAATATCTGCATCTTGATCTTCCATAGGAATATACTGAAGCAACATGATCTTCTGCTACAAACAATATCTGATATGATGATACAAGATATATATATTCTTATATCTATCATGAAACAAAGGATTAATCAATATTTTAATGCAACTCTGATTATCACAATGAATCAATGTAGGATCTAAATGAGAACCAAAAAAACTAACCAGGATCTTTCTCATCCAGATAGCCTCACATGAAGCTTGAATTGCTGCCATGTATTTTGCTTTCACTGAATTGAGTACCACGGATCTCTGTTTCTTGTTGTACCAAGAAACAACTGTCGATCCGATACTGAAAACCCCTCCTTATGTGCTCTTTCTGTTCGTTTTGCTGCCTACCCAATCTGCATCTCTCAAGCCATGCAACTTCACCTCATCTGTCTATCTGTACCATAAGCCATACTCAGATGTGCCCCTGAGATATCTCTGGACATGCTTGCCCGCCTTCCAAAAGAGCTTGGTAGGCTTAACCATTGCTTGACTAAGCTGGTTCACCACATAGCATATGTCTGGTCTTGTATTAACTAAATACATAAGCGAACCCACCAACTATCGATAGACAATAGCATCCACTACCTCTGTCGATGTAGCTTCCTCTTTCCTCTAGTTTCCTGGAAGAGGAGTATCCATGGGTTTGCAGCCCTCCATGTGAAACTTACTGAGTATCTCCCTTGCATACTTGCTTTGAGACACAAACAGTTCACCATCTCACTGTTATATTTCCAATCTAGGGAAATAGTGAAGGAGGCCCATATCCTTCATCTCAAACTCCTTTGAAATTCCCCCTTGCATGAGTGTATCAGCTGCTCATCACCAGTCAGTATTAAATCATCAACATTAAGAACAATTATTAAAAGCTTACCCTCCACCAAAATTTGGTATAGGTTTGCATCCGCAACACTCTTCGTGAAGCCAAGTCCAATGAAATAGATGTCGATCCGAGTGTACCAAGCATGGGATGCTTGCTTCAACCCATACAACGTTCTTTTGAATATGCACACATGCGACTCACTGCTGAAGATCTCAAATCCTTCAAGATTATCAATGTACACTTCTTCCTTAATGATCCCATTAAGGAACGCAATATTCAAATCCATCTGATGAATGTGCCAACCCATCTACGCTGAGAGAGCAAGGATGGTCCTTATGGAAGAATTTTGTGCGACAGGTGCAAAATTTTCTTCATAATCAATCCCCTCGATCTGTGAGAAGCCCCGAGAAAAAAATCTTGCCTTATACTTCTCAACACTCCCATCAGCAGCTTTCTTTACTTTGTAGATCCATCTTGAACCTACCACTGATTTATCAACCGGCCTTGGAACAATTTCCCAAGCACTGTTTCTGACAATGGAGTCATACTCCTCCACCATTTCATCTACCCATGTGGTCTCCTGCATTGCTTCCTGAAAGGAAGATGGATCTATCACAATACATTTTCTCATGAGAGCCATGTATCCAGTGAATCAGTCAGGAGATTGTCTCTGTCTGCGCTGTGAAGTAGAGAATCCTACATTCTGTGCCACATCAAGCTTCAGCCTCTTGGCTTCTGTGGTATGCCTTCTGCTAGTTCTGATGTTTGGCACTGCTTGAGTGGAAGCCTACACTCCATGATCCTCCTCCTATGGTTGATCCACATCTAGAGACTCATCTTTGGGAACAAGAAGTTCCTCCTCTACATGCAAGTCTAGCTCCCTCTCAGGCGATAAATTCATGGCTTTCTCCTCATTGAATTTTATATCCCAGTGCACCACAGTCATTCGACTGTTTGGAAAATACACATGAAAATTATGGGGTGTTTTTGTGTAACCCAAAAATATCCCAACTTCAGTAGTTGTCTCCAACTTATTTATGGCATTCTTGATCACATGCACATAAACAGATGAGCCAAAAATCTTAAAGTGAAAAATATCTAGTTTCTTACTAGTAAAATCTTCTTCAGGTGTACGCATGCCAATTACTCTATGAGGACAACGGTTTTGAACATAAACCACATCGTTGCATGCTTCCACTCATAAGTGCATTGGTAGGCCCTGATCATGCAACATAGCTCATGAAACACCCATGATTGTTCTGTTATTCCTCTCTCGGACCCCATTCTGTTGTGGGTTATGAGGCGATATGAGTTCTCTCTGAATTCCTTCTTTGCTACAGAAGTCTTTGAATTCGTTCGAGATATATTCACCACCATTATCACTCCACCGAGCCTTCACTTGCTTCCCTAACTCTTTCTCCACCAATTCTTAAACTCATAGAACTTTGAGAATGTTTGATCCTTCTTCTGCATGAAGAAGATCCAGCATCTACGAGAATATTCATCAACAAAAATAACATAATACCTTTGTTTTATTGTTGAAGAAACCAAGAATGGTCCACACACGTCTGTGTGAAATCTCTCTAGGATCACCGAAGCACGGTTCTCCTTTTCATGAAAGGTGGTATTCACAAACTTACCCATAGTACATCCCTTGCACTGATCTATCTACGCAAGTGTACTCTTGGGAAGTCCAATAGAAATCTACTGCAAAATATTCATGGCACCATGGTGAAGATGGCCTAATCGCTTGTGCCATAATTTTCCCTCATGCCAGCTCACCTATTCTTTTTCTTTGCCGACCATAGCAGCGCAGCTATCTACCTCCATATTGTAGAGATCCTTAACTCAAATCCATATATTTTTTGGTTTTACCCGTTGTTTTATGTTGCAAGAAATATTTTCCATCGTTGAAAACAATGGCATGGGCCTCTGTCCTCCAACATCGCGACTAATACCAAGTTTTTCTTCAGACCTGGAGCATGCATAACATCTTTCAATAGAACTGGTTTACCTGAATCCCTCTCAAAGGTAATGGTACCAATTCTAGTCGCACTGTATCGTCCATCGTCACCCATTTCTATATGCATTTGGATATCTTTCTCCTCCAAGTCACTGAAAAGCTCCTTATCTCTAGTCATGTGGAAGGAAGCACCATTATCAAGATACCACACTGATCCCATTGCGCTTGAAACCAAGCATGTGATCAAAGATAAATCAAGTTCAAATTGTGAGACAAGGGCCTCACCAGCTGCAGCTCCAGCAACCTTCTTGTTCTTCTTTTTCTGAGGGTAGTTAGTAGCGAGATGCCCATGTTCGTGGCAGTGAAAACACTTCACCTTGGACAAATCCAACTTCTTCCTTTAATCTCGGATTTTGAGTGGACTTTATTCCCCTTCCCTTTCCTTGCTTTGGAAGCCAAAGCACAATCCTCTTCATCATCATTCTTTGATGAAGATCCATCCCTGGTGTTCTACCTAAACTCCTCCTGCACTAGATCCGACCATAGTCGTTCCCAATCCAGAATTTTTTCCCATCTGTTGATATATTCTTGATAACTATACAAACTCTTAGGAAGTCCCAAGAGAGCCAAACTCACCAAATCATCATTAGCAACAGTAATTCCCACACTCCCCAGTTCATCCTGACATTGGACAAACTTTGTGAGATACTTTGGAATATTGTTGCCCTTCTCCATCTTGATTTCTGAGTTTATCCTTCAACGCCAATTTCCTATGATCGTTGTTGCTTTCGAAAAGATCTGTCAAAGCCTTCCACATTTCAAATGGAGTGGCTTTCCCATGAAGGCTTGAGACAATATGGTCTCTCACACCTTCCAATAGAATCCTTCTCATCTTCGCTACTTTATTTTGCCATGTGTCAAGTAATGCAGCATCTGTCGAAGTGGGCTTAGGAACATCACTGTCGATGAATTCATTCAAGCCATTATCTTCAAGCACCGCCTCCATCCTATCCTTCCATGCAATTTAGTTTGATCTACCCTCGATTTCATACTCTAACTGCAAACCATTGAAATCCATTTCGATGTTTACTCAAATGTCATACCAAGAAATTCTTGCGGTAAATTCGAATTGTTTCCACCATCAAAACTCAGCTATTGCTTCAATATTGCAATCTTTTCTACTCTGATACCATGTATAAATTTATAAATATTGTGATGTATTACTGGATTCTCCTGATCTAACAATTATGCCACTATTAAATACAAAATCCTTCTACTTAATTCTTTGCGGAAATTTAATCACCAATTGCAAACACATGAAGAAAAATCAATCACACAGAACAAGATGTTTTTACCAAGAAAGCATAAAGAAAAAAACCCCAACTATCATATATTATGTATATCATGGACCATGAAACAATCTCATACAAATATCTACTCCAAGAGCTCTTAGTACAATATACAATCATCTCACACTGTCATACAAAAATTGGCATAAGCATGCACCAATTTACTGCCTCCTGAAAGCCTGCCTCCACTACGCAATCCCTGTAGAAGAATATCCCTAAATGAATTCAATCTTTCCTTGCCTTTATTGTGCAATCCTCATTGGCATCTCCAATGTGTGTGTAGTTGCATTGAATGCGCCACTATAGTCACAATTGATAGTCAAACAGACCCTTTCGCTTATCTCTCCACTGGGTCTCCATGGGATCTGACATGCATGTAGTTAACAGTGGTATTTCTTTAGTTGCATGTGATACCAATGCTTTTGAATTAACTAAATAATTAATTCACTGATCTCTCACTAGTGTATCTTTAGTTACAACTAGCACCACTGAGTTAAACTAAATAACAACTCACATATCTACACATTCAATTCTGTTACAACTTTGTATCACTCAGTTACAACGAAGTCCACTGTGCATGTCCCACCAACCAACCTTGGAACTCATAATTCCTTCAATCAAATGGTTTGCCACATCAGTTAACTGAAATCAAGTGCTTCAAGAGAATAGATTATTATTTATTGTCTGATTATTATTAAGGGCCAATAATAATCGACATGCATTCTATTTTTAGACATGTGATCTATAAATACACTTTTCCCATGCATCTAAAAATAGAAACTCATTTATAAATAGAATTTTCTCAACCATCTATAAATAGACTCCCGCTATAAATAGATTTTGCTCAACATTCTAAAAATTGACATACACCTAAAAATAGCCTACGGGCCCCAACTAGTGTAGGCGCTTAAGTTTCACTACGATCATCAACTTTTTTGAATCTCAACAATTTGTTCAATTTTCTGAGAGAGGTCATAATTTCTAGACTGAAAAAGTTATATCTATTCACTGTATTGTACTTAACTCATTTCCAAGGAATAAATATATCAATCGTCCTTGCATTTTTTACTCATTCCTGTTGAAATTTTGGCAGTAATTGTTTATTTCCATGGTATTTCGATGGTTTTGTGTATCCTCCTCGATTTATAGCTATTTAATTGTTAATTCTTACATAAATTTTAGAGTTTTCTTACCGCCCATAATTCCTAGTGTATACTTCTTCTTGTGTTTTATTGGGTTATAATAGGTCATGCCTTTCTCTTCATATGGATAATTTGTAACGTATTATCCAATCAAAGAGTAGCATTAGCTCAGTAAGGGAAATATAATTAGCTTATCCCTTATTCTACCAATTTTGAGTTTTTACTGATCACATATATATAATTCTCACTGGTTTTGTAATTTTTTTCTCCTACCCACAGGTTAAAGAAGAATATACTATGTCATGGTTTATTAGTGGTTAAATTTGGCTATCATCTCACAGTAGCTCTTGAAATTTTAAATCTTATGAGTTCATTCTTAATACAAATATTCAATGTTTTCTTTGGGCGTCTATTGATTTTACAGGGTGGCTAATCTGAATTTTATATAAAAAAATCCCTTTATAGTAACTTGACTCAACTATATTTTTTTTTAGTCTTCTAATTAGATCTTAGGTACTGCACAAATGTCATTCGGTTATAATAGTTAAGTTTTACCCTCAACACTTATCTACTGTTCACTAACAACTATAAATTTTCAGTCTAAATTGTTGTTATAAGGTAACTTGTAGTTTTAGACTTTATCTTAAAAACCCAACATCGCCTCATCAAAGGAGCGTTGAGTCTCGCAAGGTGTCTATTGGGTTTGGTTTTACAATAAATCCCCTTCATTGTATTCAATTTGGTCCCTCCCATTCCCTCTCAGGCTTATCAACAATAAGAAATTAATGTTGTCCTGACCAACTCGAAATACTACCCCTCATCTACAATTTCCATAATAATATAACACCAGTGCCTTATCAAAATAGTCAATTGTCATGTTATACCTTTCTTGATAATGATTTCCTCTCAGTACATGTTATCTACGATATACATAATTCCTTAAATAGATCTGATTGTATGAGAATATATTAGGGTGATTTCTAAGTAACATATTCTCAATCAATAATTCAGCAGAATGTAAACTTGCAATTCATCCAACTATGGCTATTATTATATTCCCACTCTTTCATATAGTTGATATACTCACTTAAATATTTATTTGTCAACTATGTATAAGCAGAATCACAGTAACACGGATTTACATATTGCATCCACATATTATTCTATCATCATTCATCCATTACCCAATTTCTTTTAAATACGTTTGCACACAAAAAATATACGAACAATAATGGTTATTATGTCATCCATTACGCAGATTCATTTAATACGCATGCACCCAAATTCTATATTAACAGTAATCAATAAAAATCTAGCCCTTCATTTACTCTTCAAATTTCATAAATATAAAAATTTTACTTCAAGAATAAAATAAATTTCTATCCAATAGTTTTCTAGAAAATTCACTTGGGAAAACACCTTCCACCCAACCTCGAACTGAATCCTCGAGTTCCCCCCCGAGATGAGATGTACTTGCATAGAATCAACAATCTATTTTGATTCCAAATAATGTATTTTATACATTATTTCCCCAAGTTACATATTTTTCCTTAGCAGCGTCCCGTCGTTCATGGGTTTGTCAACCCACTAGCCTAGGCTTTTCTTCCCATTTTGTTTTACTTTAAAGCCCTCTTTTCTCTCCCACATTGATTTATTCTCCCTTACTCATTATTTTTCTACAATTTAGTGAATTAAGGGAAAAATCATCTTTATCTTATCCACCACATGGGTTTCTGGATTTTGGCAATAATATCTTACTCGAATGTTTCTTTCCCGAGTAATTTCCAGTTTCCCTTTTTATTAATAAAAATTCATTTATTACATCATTGTTTTCTATTTTTTATTCAAGGCAAGTCCACCATGGATTTCTAACCAGTCCCAACTAGAACAAAAGATATTTACATAGAAACATAGTGGTATTACATTTTCCCCCTCTTTAAAATAACATTGTCCTCAGTGTTTATTAATCATTTTCTTCGTTCTCGAAAATTTTCGGGTAAGCATCTTTCATTGTATCCTCACTCCCACGTATGCTCCTCAGGTGTAAAGTGCCTCCACTGCACTTTAACCCGAGCGATGAATCGATTCCAGAGCATGATCTCTTTCTGATCTAAGATGCAGAGTGGCTCTGGCAGGAAGTATTGTTCGGGTTCCACTTGTATCAAGTTCCAATCAATCACATGTGAACTATCATGGATATACTTCTTGTGATAAAGACACATGAAAAAATTTATGAATTTTAATATGGATGGTAAAATCTAGCTGATACGATACTGGAACAACTTTGTTCAAGATTTCAAAAGGCTCACAGACTCATGGTGTTAACTTTGTACAAGCCCTGGTTCTTAGAGTACTTTTCCTCAGTTTCACTCTTAAGTAAACATGGTCTCCAAGATTAAATTATTTATGGATTCTCTTCTTGTCTGCGTAACTTTTTTTTCTATCTTGTGCTGTTTTGATATTTTGTCTAGTATTCCACACAACCTGTTCTATTTATTGCAAAGCATTGGTACCAATATTAATATATCCTCTGGCCGAGTCCAATTGAGTGGGGTATGATATTTTATGCAATACATAGCTTCAAATGGACTTATTTTAATTGAATTTTGATAGTTTTTGTTCTACGCAAACTCTTCCAGATGCAGGAAATCCTCCCATTTAGTAGGCCTATCCATGACATACATTCGTAGCATATCCTCCACAATATAATTAGTCCTTTCCATTTTCTTTTCTGTTTGTGGATGATATGCAGTGATAAATTTTAACTAAGTTCACATGCCTCCAAAGAGAGCTCTCCAAAACTTAGAGGTAAATTTAATACCTTTGTCTGACACTACCATATTTGGTGTGCCATGCAAATAGAAATTTTCCTTCATGAAAATATTGGCAATCTGTGTGGTTCCAAAATTATACTGCGATGGTATCAAATGTGCTACTTTATTCAAATTCTCCACCACTACAATGATGGAGTCATGTTTTCATTTCGTTATGGGTAATGTTGTAATAAAAACCAATGAAATCACATGTCCCACTTCCATT
The DNA here is from genome assembly GCA_034641835.2 of Pinus albicaulis. Taxonomy (NCBI): domain Eukaryota; kingdom Viridiplantae; phylum Streptophyta; class Pinopsida; order Pinales; family Pinaceae; genus Pinus; species Pinus albicaulis. The sequence goes on from CM076584.1 coordinate 328,931,909, forward strand.
CAGGAATGGGCAATGGGTTCAACAACCCAACCAAGTGTTGGTGTTCCACCTTTACCTGTTGACATTCTATACCTTTTTCTAACTATTCTTCCACCTCCCTTTTCATACATGGCCAAAAAAAATATTTCCTTAATGTTGTTATCATTTTCTGATATCCGAGATGCCCTGCATACGTTTTCTTATGATATTCATGTAATATTACCTGCTTTAAACTACTCACATTGGGGACATATAATCTATTATTGTAAATTAATAATTTTTTTGAGTTCTCCCCATAACCTGGGATATATGTTTGCTACAACTTCTGTTGAATTTCTAAATATTTAAGGTCTCCTCACCAAGAATTTTTAATCTGCCCTAAAAAATATATTTTAATATTATTAACTATACTCATTACAACATGTGCATGTATTCTTAAAGCATCTTCAATTTTATTTTCTTTTCAATTTATGTGTTTAATATCAAAATCTAATTCACTAAGGAAATATAACCACCTATATTGTC